>CM077666.1:17798281-18225167 GCA_039707655.1 Elymus sibiricus | reverse complement strand
TGTATCCGCTTGATGCTACATTTTGAGTTAATAAATGCGCCATTTATCAGAAAATCTCCTTGAAAACTATTACCGGATGTTTAAGAAAATAATACTCAGCCTGCCAATGACGAGTCATCGTCGAATGCCGGAGACCAGCGAGCCAAATGGTAGACCCACTTACTTTTTTTGTACTACACGTTAGGTGGCGAAAATAATACAGCCTGTCAATCACTCATGTTCATCTCAAAAAATAAAAAGTCAATCACTCATGTCATCATCGAATGTTTGAGATGGGCCCCGCTCGATCTCACGACCTGAAACACTGTTAATTAACATTAATTAGTTGCCGAAAACAATCATGTCTATCCACCACACTGGTCATTTTGAATGCTCAGTACACTTACTTCACACTAGCTAATTGCCCGTATGTTGCAATGAGGGTATATTCTAGTGATTCAACACCAATCGTGTCCGACATAAATCTTACACTCATCATATTCTAAATTTTAGTAAGATTTGATTTGATTTGAGTATGGATAGGGGAAGACAAGAAAAGTTTTAATTTAGTTGAGGTTTTGGTAATATTTGATTTGATTTGGGTATGGATAAGGGAAGACAAGGAAAATTTTGATTTAGTTGCTATTTCGATAATATTTGATTTGATTTAATTGAGTTAATAAAGGACGGGGGGGGGGGGGGGGGGGGGGGGGGGGGGATCGAGGGGAGGGGTAGTTGGACGTACCAACAAACAATCCCCAACTCTCCTTTAATAGTAGAGATTAGGTGGCACTGCCAAGGTTAGGAGCCAAAAATAATCATGCCTATCCATCCATATGTTGTCGATTGCTCGATAACAGTGAGCAAAATGCTCGATCCACCTCCCGAAACACTAATACTCCACGTCGGATGCCGAAATACATTTGCAATTGATATTAGTAGAAATAGTTTCACCTACATTAATACGTTATGTGCAACGGAGAAGATTTTATGTAATACAAATTCTGGCAAATTTTCTCCTACATTAAAATATATACTAGAAAATTTTAATCATGCTATTGCTTAGAAATCTTATTAAATCACAAATGTATTGTTTTCTATGTCGTTTACATATACAATTAATTAACCACTACAATACATCTTAGCCTGATATTGTTCCTAAGAGTTAAGTAGCTACAGTCTTGAGAACAAAAGTAAATATATCAAGCATTTTGTATATATTGAACAGAAAAAAAAAGACCGGGAAATTTACCTAGATCAAGTATGGATGGATGTTACATTATCCAATAAAGAAGGGGAAGCCCTCGATCCCCCCAGCTAAAGTTTATTCATCTTTCTTTTTTTCTTTATTCAACATTCAAAATGATCACCTTGGTCGTTGGTACTTTTGATCAATAAAATAATCTTGTAATTCACTATGCTCCCTAATTTTGGAGCCCTCACATTCAATTGAGGTGCTCACTTTTGGATTTGGTTAAGGATTTTGACCGGGTCAACGATTTCTCAAGGAGTTATCTCATTCAATTGATATCTTCGAATTCACTATGCTCCCTAATTTTGGAGCTCTCCCATTCAATTGAGGTGTTTAATTTTGGATTTGGTTCATGATTTTGACCGGGTCAACGATTTCTCAAGGAGCTCTCTCATTTAATTGAGGTGTTCAATTTTGGATTTGATTCACGATTTTGACTGAGTCAATGATTTCTCAAATTGATCGGCATCAACCAACCTATAAAAACACATCAGTCCTGCACACCCTCTTACCACCTACAAAAAGAAGCGCCAACATGTGACATTGTAGCACCCCCTATAGTCTGTCGGGCCACCAGCGCAAGAAACTTCCCCAGATAAGTATGGGTTGATTAGCAGGTAACAAGAATCACACCGCCAAGAAAGCCCACCAAAACACCGCATTACAAAAAAAAACACTCCGTCATCTTCCCCACGCGCCAAACCAAATAACAATTTTTTTATGAAATCCCAACAACACCGACGGCGCGGCGAAGCGCGCCTAACCCTTCTAGTATATATGATTCGCGACGAAGATATCTCCTAGGTAGCATTTAAATTTCAAATAGTAGGTTCATTTACATAAAATCTTGACGATCCTAGAACGTCGAAACTATAAAAAAAAAATAAAAAAAAAAAAACAAGCTCAATTTCATGGAGAATGACATCAACAAAATATATAAGAAAATAAATTCAACGTGTTTTTTTCTTCTGAAAATAGATGCATTCAAAATCAAATTGGGATTTTAATAACTAATAGAGACACCACATTTTTATCAGGTGGCCCTAGGAGACGACGGGGCTTGAGGCGGCCAGCTGTGGTGGCTAAGCTATCTGCATGGTTATGGTGCGAATGACTCCAATCTTTTAGAAAAAAAAGATTTCCAGGGAATTACAAAAAAATTAAGAGTAACACCCCATAACATCACTATATTAAATCTTCTCATAATAATAGGTCTCCCAGTTGTGATTGTGTGATTTGTCAATTGATTTTTAATGAAAATAATATAGGTAAACTTAATTATAAAATAAAGCAAAACATAAAAACACAGTATAGCGACAATTTGGTGCTCATGAGGGTTTAACAAAAAGCATAGTGCTAATAAAATCAAAGTCTCGCATAGCTCCTTTATGCATATGCATTTATTTGTATGTAAATAAATCATCAAAGCTTTGTGTTATTGAAATAGGCGAGCAATAATTGGGATAGCTAGCTGCCACTTTATAAAATAAATCCAATGAATAGCTATCTTGTGAAACATAACTATCGCATTCCAAGTGCAGATTATAGGCGTAATTAATTGTTACGGCGAAGATTATAGGAGTAATTTACAATTAAACATAGACCAAGTCAAATGTTTCCGCTATGAGAATTCAAAAGCATAATATGACCATTATAATAAGAATGAAGCACCATATCTCCTCCACAGCGCATATTACTTCTCTCCAACAGATCGGTGCACGCTTCCCAAGCTGCCTGCCATGGAAGGGTTGCTAACCTTGTGTTTCATAGTCTTATCCACGCTGCTGGCCCTTTGGTTTCGCAAGAGCAAGCCGGGCACGAAGCAGCTGCCTCCTGGGCCATGGACTCTCCCGATCATCGGCAGCCTCCACCACGTCGTCAGCCTCCTCCCGCACCGCTCATTCACAGAGCTGTCTCGCCGGTATGGGTCTCTGATGTACCTCAGGCTCGGCGAGGTCCCCACCGTGGTGGTCTCCAGCGCCGAGGCATCGGCTGAGGTGATGAAGACCAACGACCTCGCGTTCGCGAACCGGCCGCGCACGGTGACGGCGGACATCTTCGGCTGCGGCGGCAAGAACATCGGCTTTGCCCCCTACGGCGACCGGTGGCGCCAGATGCGCATGGTCTGCACCGTGGAGCTGCTCAGCTCCAAGCAGGTGAAGCGCGTCCAGGGCATCAGGGCCGAGGAGGTGGGCAACCTCTTACGCGACATCACTGCCGCCGCCTCGACTGGTGCCACCATTAACGTCAGCGAGAAGTTGGCGGCGTTAAGTAACGACGTCGTGACGAGGGCCGTTTTTGGCGGCAAGTTCGCACAGCAGGGCGAGTACATCCACGAGTTGGGCAAGGCGTTGGCGCTGCTGAGTGGCTTCTCTCTCGTCGACCTTTTCCCGTCGTCGCGGCTGGTGCGGTGGCTGAGCAACGGCGAGCGCCAGACGAAGAGGAGCTGCGCCAGCATGCAGCGCATCATCGCCAACGCCATCAACGAGCGCAAGGCGACACGGGCTGGCGGCGCCTGCAGCAAGGACGACGAGGACCTGCTGGACGTGCTGCTCAGGCTGCAGGATGATGATGCGCTGGCATTCCCTTTAACAACAGAGATTATAGCCGCCGTCTTGTTTGTGAGTATTTTTCCAAATTTTTAGTATGAAACTATTAATCATTCTAATAGCACTACTAGCTAGAGCCAGTCGCGATCAGTAGCTGTTTTTGTGGCGGCCGGGTACTCAAACCATTAAACGATTAAGTAACGGGAGTGGCTAGATCTCAATCGGCTATTTCTCAATCAGCTTTCATCACCATAGGACATTAATTTTTTCCTTTTTCTTTTTTGAAATCTCAAAAGAAAAAAAATCACGAATCACTATGTAGATCAGATGGTTTAGGAGTTGATTTTCTCAGTCGATTGGGAACGTTAAGTAATAGAGCTAGAGCAAGTGGAATTTGGATGACTAACGTTGCTGATCGGTCGTGCCAACGCGTGCCATGCGTCCCGCGAGTCCGCGACCCCGCCGAGCCCACGCGTTTACTTTCCCCTTTTCTCTCTTATCCTCTCGCGTGGCAGGTTCTTCTTCCTCCTCCTCGCTCTCAAACCCGCGTCTCACCGGAATCCACCCCGCCACCCGGCCTTGGACAAGCCGCCACGCTTTGGATCCAGCTCGCAGCAACACCTCGACGAGGTTGACCGTCGCGCACCCTTTTCTTCTCCCGTCCGGACAGAGCTGCGAGCATGGAGAGGGGCGCACGGTGAACCGGCTGCAAGTGCGAGGCGGGGCGGTGCGGCAACCGGCTGCAAAGGACGACCCGCGAGCTGCAACGGCGCCCACGACATGATGCAACCGATGGCGACGGGAGCTACAACTGCCGATTGGCGGAGCTGCAATCGACGGTTGGTCGAGCTACATCCAGCAGCGTGCGCCTGACGACGAGCTGCAACCGTGCAATACAGATTTGCAACCGGCGGCGACAGGAGCTGCAACCAACGCCTGGTGGAGCTGCAGCCGTGCAATACGGAGCTGCAACCGGGCGGCAACGGGAGCTGCAACCGAAGGCTGGTGGAGCTGCATCCAGCAACGACAAGAGTTGCAAGCTGGGACGATCGAGCGGCTGAGGCGAAAGCAATCATCCGACGACGCGCGCGGTGACCGATCGCGTGGCAGGTCGGTCGACAGACGCGAAGCGTTGTCCAATTAGGATTCACTGCGCATGATAATTGGTTTCGGTAGGCTCTTTTGCAGACCAGATGCCTTATCTTGATGTGCATGTGTTGATACAACAAGATAAGGGACATGGAGTTTTTTAGCCCGAGCTTACATGCACCCTGATGAACAGTAAAAATCAAAAAAGAGTAAAAAAATTGATAAACATTGATGAATTCTTCACCCGCGTACAAAATTTCGTGATGAAATGACATTCATGGAGGTCTGGGCAAAAAAAAAAAATCAATGCTCCGAAAAGACTATTGTTGGAAGCATTGGTTTTTTTTTTTTTGCCTAGGCCTCCACGAATGTCATTTGATCACAAAATTTTGCACGCAGTTGAAACATTCATCAATGTTTATCACCAAAAAAAAATCAGAATTTTTGGATTTTTTTTTACTATTTTTTTGAATGTTACTGTTCGCGAGGGAGCATGTGTGCTCAGGATCAAAAGAGCACTTTCGCAAGATAAGACATTATATGAGGACTAGTACACAAAAATTTGGGTTGGCTGTAACAAGAAGCTATGACCAAAAAAATAATATTTGTGTACTAGTCGTCATGTAATGTCTACATCTGTTCTCAAATAAGAAAAGTAATGTCTACATCTAACCGAAGACAAGTAACAATATGGTAAAGTAACTTGCTTAAATGATTCTTATGTTTAGAAGTAGCTTTTGAATTATTCATATGGTATTCTATATATCAAGATATTTGATTGTGCTTTCCATGACTCCTTCATTTACAGGACATATTTGCCGGTGGCACGGAAAGCATAGCAACCACCTTGACGTGGGCTATGTCTGAGCTTGTGCGTAGTCCTGAAATTATGGCTAAGGCACAACAAGAAGTCCGAGAGATTCTAGGTGAAGACCGAACTGTCATCGTTAATACTGACCTTTCTGAACTCCAATACATACAGATGGTGGTCAAGGAGACACTTAGGTTGCATCCGCCCGCTCCTCTAATCGCACGTACGGCCAGAGCGGATTGTACAATTATGGGTTATCACATCCCTGAAGGCACCAATGTATTTATTAATGTCTTTGCAAATTCTCAAGATCGTAAATACTGGAACAACCCTGGGGAGTTTAGGCCAGAGAGGTTTGAGAACAACAACGTGAATTACAATGGAACATATTTTGAATTCATTCCCTTTGGGGCTGGGCGACGGCAATGCCCTGGGATTCAATTTAGCTTGTCATTGACGGAGATGGCCTTGACAAACTTTCTATACCACTTCAATTGGAAGCTTCCTGATGGGGCTAGCCTCACTTCATTTGACATGTCTGAGAAATTTGGGCTTGCGATAAGCAGAAGGTATGACCTGAAACTCAGAGCGATTCCACATGCGTGGTTCAAAGCTATGTCGTCGAAGTGATACAGAAAGCTTGCATGTTCATATGGAAATGCAGGTTAACATGCCTACACTTTCAGCACATGTCAATGATGTCATTATTATAGTGTATGGTTGTACCTTTATGCAATAGAATAAGAGAAGCTCATTGCAAACATTATGTTCTTGTATCAACAAAAACATTGTGGTATTGTACTACTGTTTGTATTACTATGTATGGCAGAAGATTTTACGTAGTACTACATGATCATGTAGAACATGGTAATATTAGTTCTATATAATCTTATGAACTTTTGAATAATATATCTTCTATTAATTACTACTATGCGATTTGCCTTTGTAGTGGATTTCTTTAGTCGCATATGATATGTGGATCACAAGCATATGTGTTATAAGCAATTTTCCTATCAGTGGATATGCTCATATATGTTGTCTCAAAAGTATACTCCTCGAGCTCAAGAGAGCACCAAGGGGTTGCCCGGTCCAGTACAGTTCTTGACATTTACTCATCCAGGGCACCGATCCTATAACGTGATAATCTTAGGGCAAGCGAGGCACTTGACTGCGATTGCACTCTTTGAAGCATGAACTGCATTTTCATTTCTTCCATGAGTGCGTGATGAACAAGGCGTTGGAGGCTTGCTTTATATCCAACCAATGCTCAGATCCCAGGTGTATTTGCAAAGGGCCAAGCAGTGTTCAAGAAAGCGTTTTTAAGCGACGTTTAATCGCGCTTACGCGCTGAGCAATGGCAAAACGCTTCGCTTTTGCCCTAAGCGGTAGATTAAGCTTTTTTGTAAATTTGGCCAGAATTTGGCTGTTTTTGAACTACTTCTGCTTGTCTGCTTGCGCAATAATGGCATTATGCCATTTGTCTTATTATTAGGGTCTGTTTTGGGAACTATTTCCTTCAAATTCTGGCCACATGATCTCTATTAGGCTATGTCTATTTAAACTGAACTCCATTTTAGTTGTTATTTTGTTTGCTATGTGAACCTGATGTGTATTTGCTATGGTGTGAACTGCATTTTAGATGCTATTTCAATTACCTATGTGCCATGTTTCCTATTTTCCTGTGTATATTATTCAAAAACTATCAAATTCTAGCCAATTTTAAAAAATGCTTAAGCGCGCTTAAGCGCCCATTGCTCTAAGCTGTGGCCTTCCGCTTCATTGCCGTAATTTCTAGGAAGAAGTTATTTATTTATTTCATTAAGGTATTTCAGCTAGATCAAAGAAACTGTTCATTTAAATATGATAGAGAAATATAACTGAAATTGTTTAACATCCATGAAACAGATTCTACAGTCCAATACAAGTAATCTCAGCCATCTAATATTGAGAAGTGCTGTTGAAAGTCTGTTATCCACCTCTCGGTTTTTCCCGATGCAATATGTACCGGAGCACGAGAATACATTTCCGGAACCCACCCAAGGTTCCCAGAAGGCTAGAGCAAACTCTTTGCTTTGCAAGTTCCTAATGAACGTCACACCGAGAACTGAGCTGCTGCATATTTGGAGTTTGCGGCGGCCAAAAGTGCCGCGCCGATTCCCGAGCCATCTTTGGTGTGCTCGACGACGATGTGCTCCATGTCCCGGGGACCGAGCAGCTCCGCCATAGCCTCAATCATATACGACCTGTACTGAGGGTAATTCTCGTAAAGTCCGCCGTCCATCGCTACCACTGTTCTTCTTCCCAAGATCAGTCCCTTGGAATCATTCTCCATCTTCTGAAGAATGCCAGCAATGCCGGCACCAGCCAACCGCCCACCTCTCTTGACGATGCAATCGGAAACTTCTACGATAACCCTTCGTGCCGCTACCGAAGATTGGTTGACCTGCAACCATGGTTAAGGACAAAATTGCACGTTCAGGTACTGGCCGTTTTAGATGGCCATATATGACTGAAAAAGATTAGGAACTTACCCCGATGATGTCGCGCAAAATTGATTCAACTTCTCCAAGATCGTCGGAGTTATCTTGTTGCATAGCACACAAATGTGGAGTTCTATAATCATATTTGCGGTTCAGCTTAGAACGGCACAAAATTGTGAAAGGAAAAGGATAATTTGGACTCTGGAAGCTACAACGTGGAATAACTTGCCTTAGAACAAATGGCTCAGCTAGTTTGTCAGCGACCGAGTGACCGAACAGATCATACTCTTGAGCCATCCTGGCCAGCACCCTCCGAACAATTTCTCCAAGGTACATCCCGGAAATCGTCTTCTCGAATATCTGCACGCATTGCAAGCAGACCATGACATCAAAATAAACACATGAATGGATAAGCGAGCAAACCAGAGGTGTTTTACCTGTTCACCAGGATTTATGCTCTCAGCATCCATGTCCCTGTCAAATTCAGTTAGTGGAAGACCATCTGAAAAAGCTCCCCACTCAGTGTTGATAATCTGCATTTTACAAACTTTCATCAACTCAGTGCGTTGGCATCTGTTCTCTTATTTGGAGCAATGACACATTTCACTAAAATGTTATGGCTATGTGGATCGATTGATGCCTCCTTTTCCAAAAAAAAAAAAGACTTCATTTTGCTCCACTCACCTCCCCTTTTTTTTTTTGCAAAGCAACATTGAAATGTCATGCATCCAATTTCAGTTCAGTAAGGAGTAAATAAAATATGTGATCTTGTTGCAGCATACCGTGTTTCCTGTTCCAAGCCCGAGGTGTTGGAGCTTTGGGATAGACTCTGTTCGCTCAATGTAGCAAGCATTTGTGCCGGTGCCCAAAATCACCGCAACCATCACATCCTCGTCCCAATAGTGCGCTCCAGCTAAGGCTCCAACGGTATCATTTACCTGTTAAGTGTGATTCACTTCAAACCATATCATATACCTTTTGATGTGAAATGATGTCATTTCAGACGTATTTCAGCCCGTGCCAAAGCAGAGCACAAGCAAAAAGCAGAGTTCAGTATCCACTATGGTAATTGGGTATCCCGTTTGCTTTGCCAACCATGAAGTTTGTTGTGGCTATGTGCATTTTCCGATACAGAATCCGGAAGGCAATGAAGCTCTTCCCCTCATCTAAAAGTAATAATATGAGTTTTGATGGTTGCTTACCAGAGCAGATAGACTCATGTCAAGCCCCTGTCTCTCCATGGCGGCATTTAGACAGGCAACCACATCCTTCCCGGCCTGAGAAGACCAACATATTGTTTTATTGTTAGCATGGATTCAACTGAAAAAACAAACTAACATGCTGATCCATAAGCTATATCCAGTGGAAAAAAAACTTATTCTCGGCTCGAGCAGAGAATTTTTGGTCTTGCAACTCTTTGTATCAGAAATAACTAAGTAACACACAAAAATGAGAAATTGTATTCGGAAAAAAAAAACTCTTGGTATCAGAAATAACTAAGTAACACACAAAAGTGAGAAATTGTATTCGGAAAAAGAAAATCTTACAGTCCCAGAGACAGCAAAACCCTTGGTCCACTTGATCAGGATGCCAGAGTCAATGGAAGTCTGCTTCACTGGAAAGGAGAATGTAAAGCCTATCTCCCTTTTTCGGCCTTCCTGAAGATGAAAATTACCACCCTCCTTCGCTACAAAATTCGATAGGCGGGCTGCGATAAAATCGAACAGCTCCTGTTCAATATGAACAATCACAGCGTCAAATGTCAAACATGCTCTGTCCATATGCAGCTAAGTATATGCCTATGTTCTAATCAGTGTAGAACCCAATTTTCGTTTCTGAAAACAGAACCAGCTTAAGAGAGAAAATTCAGTGAAGCAGTTACCTCGGTTGTACCATTCATGATTTCCTTTGGGATAGACACTTGCTCGGACTCGGTGTCGACGACACGCTTGTCTTTACCACCCAGCTGCACCCTCAGCACTCTGAAGTTGGTGCCTCCCAGATCCAGAGCATAGAACAGCCCTGTTTCACTCCTTCAGCACAACAGTTGTGATGCAGAAATCAATTCATGTAACAAACGGAGTTAACTGACATTCGTTACCAGATTAAATCTAGCTGACGATACTCACAAGTCCAAAATACCATTACTAATTGATGAACTGAATTGACTGAAGAGCTGGTCTATTTACTGTACCAACCACAGTCACAGAATGTCTGAATCTCTAGGGAGGAAGTCAAACTGGTTAGTTGGTTGGTCAGTTACCCAGTGGGGAGCGAGTAGACGTAGCTGGGGATCATCTTGAGCTCGCCAGCGCCGTCGGCGGCGAGCCCGGCGCGCATGCCGTTGGCCATGCCGCCCGCCACGTGCCGCAGCAGGGGGAGCGGCGTCGCGCACTGCAGCCTCAGGTCGTCCAGGATGGGCGCGGCCGCGGCCACCTTGGAGCACCGGAGCGTGACGGCGCAGGGGCGCCCCCTCCGGCGATTCTGCGCGGCGGGGGCGGCCCGGAACGGCGACCCGACGGCGGCGGACATGTCGAGGCTGGCGGGGGAGCAGCTGGATGCTAGGACTAGTGATCTATGCAGCGAATGATCTGATGGAATCAAAGAAGGTGGCAGGAAAAAAGCTCCCTTGTTGCTTTTTTTAAGCAGAGATAAAAATTGCTTCTTTGCGCGCTCCGCTCCTATTTGTCATCGAACAAGTAAAATCAATTTTTATAGACACGTCAGCTATTTTTACAGTTTTGCCGCGTCAGCATCTGGCATCTTGCAGTTCATAGGACTTTTTCCGTCCGGATTAGTTAACGCTCAAATGGATGTATTTAGACGGAGGAGTTTTATATAATTATAAGCTGAGAGATAGATAAACATATCATATTTTTAGAAACATCGAGTATAGCTGGGTTTTAGCATTTGTCAAAAACAATCGACTTTTAGCTTCGTATAGAAGATTCAGTTTTTCATTGAATTTCTTAAAATTAATCTTGTTCCCTAAATACATTTTCATGCTTTTCCATTTGTAGATTTTATCCATGTTTTATATTTTAGAAATTTTGTGTGTTTACTGGTATGCCATATGTGTGAAACAGCTTTCCCTAGGACACAGACCAAATATATACTGCTTTGACAGGTCTAAATTACTTAAATTTAATTATGTTTATTTGTGTTTGATATTGTTGTTGTTATTATTGTTGTTGTTG
This sequence comes from Elymus sibiricus, assembly GCA_039707655.1. NCBI lineage: Eukaryota > Viridiplantae > Streptophyta > Magnoliopsida > Poales > Poaceae > Elymus > Elymus sibiricus. The sequence continues at coordinate 18,213,810 of CM077666.1, read as the reverse complement.
TTGTTATGGTGGTTATCTTGCCAGGAAAGCCTAAATTAGTTGATATCCAAAGTGGCCCGGATATTGCGGAGACGGATGAATTATTACCCAAAAATCATTTTGGTTTTCTTGATTTTCTCTGGTTTTTATTTTTCTAAATTAATGTGTCGACTGGTCCTCCATATGTACATTCGTCTCGCCAAAGTCGCGATAGAGAAACCAAATTTGGAGGTCAAAGTAAGTAGTGATGGTGGTTATTTTTTATCTTATAAAATCATTTTTTGACATGCTAATTTTTTTATAATATTGTTGTTATGTTTTTTTTTCATATGTAGCTGAGAGGTCTCATTTGGTCTCTTGAAAGCAACGACCAACTGTAAAAGGTGTGGATCCGTGATCGTGCACGAGATGAACGACAGCTTGGCCCGGTCCTTCCAGTTCTCTTCCTCACCCAAAAGAAAGCTCAACGTGTCCTTTCAAAAAAAAAAAAAAAAAAAAACCTCAACGTGTTTCCTCATATTCGTGTCAGTAGTTACTTTTTTAATTATTTCAAAAATTAGTCAATTCGTTATTACTATTTCTACTTTTTTTAGAAAAGGAGGATGACCTCCGGCCTCTGCATCTGGTGATGCATGCAGCCACTTTATTAATTATTCACAAAGACCTTACAAAGTAGTACATCAGTAATTCTGAAGCCACCATCTCGGCAACATCTGTCGCTACTCATATCCACTTGATGAAGGGGTATCGAAAATCCGAGCCGAATACCAAACAGACTTCGCACCAAAGCCTAACATCTAAAGCCGGAGGCCCCAACCAAGCCACAATGTCAGGTCTGGGCATACACTGGTCCAGTGCACTCTTAGATGCAACCGCCACCGTCTTTCACCTATCCATCTTCAGAACAGAAACTGACGCAACAACCTTTCCAGGCCCGCCGACGACGCCGCCACGACGCCAGACAACGCCGTCCTCCTGCGCGAGTCCGTCAACCTGCATCGGACGCCGAGACTCCACTGCGCCACGCCGCCGAGATCTGCCGTCACCGATGCGGAAGATGAAACCCCGCTCCGCCTATGGGCCCTTCCAGTCAGCACCGGCTCCAAAACGATGCCCATAGGAGGGAAAACGACATCGAAGATGCCGTCATCGTCTGATCCAGGAAGAGCCAGATCTAGGGTTTCCCCCGGAGCAACCCGAGGGAGATGACATTGCCTACAACGATGATGCCTCAACAAGAAAATGACGTCAATGGCGCCGGCATCGTCCGTCAAGACCGAAGTCGACGCGATTTTCACCGGCAGTCACGCCATCCCGACCCAGTAGCTGACTGGAACCGCGCGGTGCCTCGCCGAGTAGACGCACGCAGCCGCCGGAACACCGAGGACCGCCACCGCAGCCCCGATCCACCATCGCCGTCGGCCACTACTGCCCAGAAGATAGCACCAGCCGGCCGCCATCGCCGTCCGCAGCCCGCGCCGCCTGGTGCTTGGGACCACGGATCTGGGCCAGATCATCGCCGCCGCCAAGACCGAGCACGCCCCACCACCGGAGGCCACATCCGCGTCACCCGCCTCCCAACGTAGCTGCTAGGAAGCTGGATCGCGCCACTGAGACCCTCCGCATCGCGACGCCCTTGCCCTTCAGATCCGTCCCGCATTAGATCCACGCGTGAGGGGGCGAAGGAGCCCTGCCGCCGCCGGCGCTGGCCGGGCTTTGCCCGGTCACGCCCTTTGGCGGCGGCAGGGGAGGGGAGGAGCGGGAGGAGGGGCGCCGGGAGGCGGCTAGGGATCCCTCCCGTCGCCTGCGGGGGTGACTCGGGAGGGACTCGAGAGGAGCGGGAGGAGGAGAATGCGTTTACTGTTATAACGACAAAGGAATTCGTGAAAGAAATTGCCACGTTTTAGGACAACTCTTATTCTTCAACTTCTGCGACGAATAGATGATAAACGTGATGTGGGCTGGTCTAGCTAGCGAGCACTGCCGTTCATTTGGGGACCGCATGGCGCCCCCCAGTGCCGCCATGTGGCACACGCGGCGGAAAATATGTTTTTCTATTTCTCTTCAAGCGTTTTTGAGTTTCGAGGGTTTTTTCGGGTTTTTGATTGTGTTTGGTTTTTTCTAGGCTTTTATGAAATGCTTTTTTACCTTTTTTATTTATTTTCTTCGTATGGTGCTTCCTGAAAGTGAAAAGCACAGCCAAAGCACATTTGTGCTTTTCCATAGCTGTGCTTCCCCGATAAGTGAAAAGTACAGACGTGCTTCCTAAAAAATGAAAAGCAAGATATGCTTGCGTTCCAACAAGTGAAAACGCACAGGTGTGCTTTCCAAAAAAGTAAAAATCGAAATTGTGCTTCCCGGTTTCTCTTTTTTCCAGTTTTCACTTTTTTTATTGTTTTTATTTTTTTGTTTCATGTTTTTTTTTAATTTCCAGTTTATCCCGGGGAAGAAACAAAATCATCCAAACCTATTAACATGGGATCTAATTTCAAAGATCGCGACGCGAGAATCCCATGCTGAAAACGATTCGTGATTTGAACACATGGTTCAAGAGATAAAACGTTTAGAATAAACGGATCAACAGAAAAAGCGCAAAACTCTCATGTTGCAACATTGTCGGCTTGTCGCACATGCAATTTGCAGACCCTGCTGAAAAGAAAAATAGTTCTATGACAAATTGAAAATTATATTATTGTAAATAATTTTATGAATTTAAAATGTTCATGTAATATAGAAGATATTCATGAATTTTAAAAAGTATTCAAAATTTGAAAATATTTATGAATTTTAAAACAACAGATGGAAAGGAAAAAGAAACCTAACAAAGATTTTTTTTAAATTACTCCCTCCATTAAAAAATACTTGTTGTGATTTTTTTCAAAATATATTTGTACTAAACGACGACAAATATTATGGAATGGAGAGAGTACATACAGAATATAGTCAAAAGGGAAAAAGTAAATCGCTGAAACTCATTAGAAAACTGGATGGAAAAACAAAAGTGGAAAAAGAAAAACTAGATGAAACTGCTTTAGACTGGATGGAAAAAATGAAAAATATCACCTGGAGCGTTCATACTGGACCGACCCATGATGGTCACTGTCTCTTGCGCGATATAGCGCCTTAATGTCACAAACGGCGACACTCAGAGAAGGTTCTGAGCAAGTATGCAATAGGCCTACAGTACTGTTAACAGCCCAGCCCAGCGGAAGATGGGCCTGAACCCGGTTGAGCTAGCTACCCAGACAACAACAAAATAGGAGAGCAATTAGTCAAGGGGTTGTGTTAAAAAAAAACTAGTCAAGGGGTACCCTTTGCGGGAGCTCCGTAATGGTTACTTTTATGAGTTGAGAGCGCGCCAAGTGGTGAGTCCAACCGCCGCCACATATCGCGTGCTGGGTGGTCCTTCACGATTTTATTTTATTTATTTTTCTATACGCGTTTTCGGGTTTTGGATGAGTTTTTTGGGGGGGGTTCGGCTCTTCGTTTTTGCCTGCGTTTCCCGAGGTTTTGGAGAATTTTGTTGATTTTTTTATTGCGAGAAAAAAATAATTTTGTGCTTCGACAATAAGCATAGATTTGCTTTTCGTGGAGGCATAGATTTGCTTTCGCAAGAAGCACGGTTGTGCTCCTTGGAAAATAAAATAAAAACGTGTTTATTTGCTTCCACAAGAAGAACATAATTGCTTCTCATGGACGCACAGATTTGGCTTTCACGAGAAGCACAACTGTGCTTCTAATAAAGGAAAAAAAACACGTTTTTTGCTTTATTTCTCGTGGAGGCACATATTGGCTTCCGCCAGAAGCACAACTGTGATTATTGGAAAGGGGAAAAAGTGAGAGAGAAAAACGAGCTTCTGGCTCCATTTTTTCTTCTAATTTTCTTGGTTTTTTTGTGGAAAAAAAGTTCGTCAAAACCTATTAACATGGGATCTAATTTCGAAGATCTTGACGTGAGAAATCCAACGGTGAAAACGGTTCGAGATTTGGACGTACAGTTCAAAAGATGAAACATTTTGAATAAATGAATGTACGAAAAAAGGAAAACTCCCAGATCATGTGCGCCACTTGTCAGCGTTTGAGAAGGAGGGAGTGACCTTTGCAAACGGGTACCCCTTAATTTCCGATTTCGACAAAACAGGGCGCCGCTATGTCGGCGCGGCTATATGCCGTGTGCTGCGAGTCCTACTCGGGCTCTCCTGCAGGGAGCAGGTTTTTGGCTGACCCAGTAGCCACTCATCTGCTGACATCATATTTTTTTTCCTTCATTTTGTTATTTATATCAGATACGTGCTTGTGCGTTGCCACGGGGTTCAAATATTTTTTATCTCAATAAATTTGGTAGCCTGGGTCATGCATGGTAAATAAATTAATATGATTATGCGGCATGCGGGAAGGTGCGGTGAAAAGATAAGTAAATTACTGTGATTGAGTGGCGTACGTGGAAGGTGCGGTCAATATGGCATTGTGGGAAAAAGCCGACTAGATGAAAAATATCCAGACGTGGTGGGAGGGGGGAGCCGGTTGACAAATAGTTTTGCCTGGCAAGAAAAAAGTAACCCTACTTATTTTTTAAGTATTAGATATTTTTGTTTTCCTTTTCTTAAGTTTTCTTTATATTTCAAAAATTCTAAATACATATATTAAAAAACAGTTTGCATAAAATTTTAAAAAATGTTAAGCATGCATAGAAAAATGTTTTTAATGTATATAAAAATATACAATGTGAATAAAAAAGTAGAAAATGTAAATTATGTGTATGAAAAATGTTTATACATTGTAAAACAGTCTGTTTAAATCAAAAAAATGATTTGTATATTTTTATATTTAAAAAATATTCACAAGTTCCAAAAATATGTTCGGGACATTTTCAAAGAAGAAATTGTACAATGTTAAACATGTAAATTGTTAATCTTGCACTTGAAAAATGTTAACGTGTATAGAAAAATGCCTCTTTCGCATACGAAAAATGTGAATGCAAAAAGTAAAAAATGGTTAATCATGTATACAGAAAGTGCTAATCATACAAACGAAAAATGTCGCACATATGTACTAATAATGTTAATTATATGTACGAAAAATGTGAAAAATTAAAATGTCGCGCATTTAAAAAAATATAAATGAAATTTTAGAAAATGTTTATAAGAATGTAAAAATATGTTCATTAATTCAATAAAAATGTTTGGTACGTTCAAAAAATGTATGTCACATTCAGAAAAATCTTCAGAAGTTCCAAAAATGTGATCGTGACATTTTCAAACATGGTGTGTACAATCTACTCCCTCCGTTTCTAAATATAAGCCCTTTAGAGATTTCAATATGGACTACATGCGGATGTATATAGATGTATTTTAGAGTGTAGATTCACTCATTTTGCTCCATATGTAGTCAGTATTGAAACCTCTAAAAGGTCTTATATCTAGGAACATAGGGTTTACTAAAAATGTTTGCATAGTGTAAAATTGTTTATTATCATTCAAAACACATTTCAACATGTATTTCAAAAAGTATTTAACATGTATTTGAAAAAATACAAACATATTTTAGTAAAAATGTTAAACATGTATTTGGAAAATGTTAAACAGGAATTAAAAACAAATGTTTTAAATATACAAAAAAAATGTACAGCATGTATGAAAAAAATTAGACATGTACTGAAAATACAAAACCTGTGAAAAACTAAAAAAGAAACAAAAAGAAAAGCAAAGAGACAAAAAACCCGAAGAAAACCAAAAGAAACAAAGAAAATGAGAGTATATAGAAGTAAGAACAAAAACAAAAAACCGTGGAAACACAAAGAAAACCGATGCGTAAAAGAAGAAGAAAAAGAAAAAGAAAAAACCAGTGAAAAAAACCAAAGAGAAAAGAAAAGATAACAAAATAAAAAGAAAACGAAAAAGGGGAAAAAATGGAGTGAGCGAACTCTAGGGAGATCGCTACGAGCCAGAACAAAGCAAACCTACGCGCGCAGCACGTGCGCTACAAAATGGACCGCACGCTACTGTCGAACGTAGGCGATTCTTATTAGGACTCTGTACGGGCGACATATAGCTCGCTTATAGCGATTTGTACGGGAACTCTCGCGAGAGGCCATAGCCTATTTTTTTTCTTTCTTCTGTTTTTTCACTTCTTTGTTTTCGTCTTTTGCTATCTTTTTTACTTCAAATATTCTAAATAAATATTAAAAAAACTGTTAAATGTGTATGGAGAAAATGTTTCTCATGTTTAACTAAAATGCATAAAAAAATATAATGTGTATGAATAAATTAAACATTTATTTGAAAAAGTATTAAAAATTATTTGAAAAATGTTAATCAAGCATTTGAAAAATGTTAAAAACTTTTTAAAAAATGTTCATAAAGCATTTGAAAAAAATTAAATGTGTATAGAAAATATGTTGACCATGTATTAAAAAATGTTAGTCATGTATTTAAATTTTTTTCATCAAGCATTTTATAATGTGGAAATGTGTATAGAAAAAATGTTGACCATATATTAAAAAACATTAATCTTTTACATGAAAAATGTTAATTTAAAAATGTGTATAGAAAAATGTTCATCGTGTATTAAAAAATATTTAACCTGTATTTGAAAAATGTGAAACGTGCATTGACGGAGCCAGGATTCTAACATAGGTGGGGGCGGGGGGCGAGATTTTGCCTCCAGTGTGTATACGTAAAAAAAACATGTAGCGACAGTAGCCTAGGTTGATGAAGTAAATCTTAATGAACTGAAGAAAATTGGTGTTAGCTATGAACAGTTCAATTTTAATCAAAAATTTCCGCTAATCAAATGCGAAAGAAATTCACACGTATGAACTAGCCTCGTAATTTAAAGGGATAAACAATTCAAAAACTATTCCTAATGTAAAGGCACAAATTAGTCTAATTTTGTTACATAAGCCATGAACATATGGACTAAGAGAATGAGAGAAGAGAGACGGCTAAAAAAAAGGACAGAAGAGAGTAACCTAACGATTTTTCTTGCCTCGTTGACCCTGATGCTGGCTATGCGGCCGGCCGATCGGTCGCGCGGCCGCGCAAGATCTCCCTCGCTGCCTTGATCAATTCTGGAGCTAGAGATTGGATGCTGCAGGTCGATGGATTATGCGGCAGGCGACCAAGCGTGAGGCGTAGATCCGTAGCAGGCTAGCAGCTAGGAAAGACCTATGCGTGCGTGCATCCTTGACCTAGCCGGTTAGTTCTTTCCATGTTGGGTTTTTTGGTTTCTTTTGGGCTTGGCCTGCACTCTACTGGACATGGGCTACGTCGTTACACAGAGGGGCAAGGCCGGCAGGGGAGGGGGGGGGGGGGGGGCACACGTCATGAGAACGCGTGATTAGCAAAAACCTACCGTAAATCTAATCGCTATCGAACGGAAACTGCATCGGGGGGGGGGGGGGTAAATATTGAATGAAAACCAAAAGAAACAAAAAACCAATGAAAATCGAAAAAGAAACAAAGGAAACCAAAGAAAAAACTGAAGAAAGAAGTGCAAAGGAATGGAAAACAATTAATATCGATAAAAAAAGAAAAACAAAAGGAAACCATTGAAAACCAAGAAAGAAACAAAAAACCGAAGAAAAAAAAGAACAAAATGAGAAGAAATGAAAAACCAAAGAAAACCCTGAAAGAAACAATGAGAAATCAAATACAAACGAAAGAAAAAACAAAAAACCGAAGCGTAACAACGAAACAAAGAAACCAAAAGAAAACCTGAGAAGAAATAAGAAAGCCAAAGAAAAAAAAACAAAAAAAAAACCGAAATGAAAACCTAACGTACACATCAGCGAACAGACCGAGGGCCGAAGGAACGAGTAACACGCTATTGGGCCGGCCCATATATGTGCACGCTGCAGGAAAGCTTGAGGCGAGACGGATGATAGTCTCGTTTAAGCGAGACATAGCATTTGCGAACAAAATACTAAAGACATGGAGATTAGTTGGGCTACAAGGGGGTAATCTTGCTTGCTTGGAAGCAAGCAGTGCGTAGACACAATGCTAGAAAATTCTAGCCCATACTAGTGTTGTTCAGGATTTTTTTCTTCTTTTTCAGAAGAATCTTGCTTGCTTGTAAGCTGGGAAATATCAGACCGGACAGCCTCGTCGTCATCGTGATAGTGACATGCATGAACCAATAGCAATACTATATTGTATTTGAGCAACTGTCTACATGCATGTGTTTCCGAAACTCCAAGTTAGTTGCGGCCGTGTAGTGGATCTTGCGAGCTACTCTACTCCAGTGTATATCTGGATGCTGCAGCTTGCAAGCAGATGGACCCATGCATCTATGCGTGGCCACTTCGAGCCTGATCTACATGCCTAAGCTATATTCAACGACCGACCAAGGGTCAAGTGGGTGTGCCGTCGCTCTCCCCTTGTCACGTCCAACATACGCGGCCTTCGTGTACATGTATATAACACAAGCAGAAAAAGGTACTCCCTCCGATCAATATTAATTATCGTTGATTTAGTACAACTTTATACTAAATCGGCAACAATTAATATGGATCGAATGGAGTGTTTGAATTCAGAACTCATACTATACATGTTTGGATAATTGATATCTATAAATTCTCGGAAAATAGATTCATATTTAGCGAGAAAACTATAGAACGGGCCAAATGCTTGGTCGACCGGGGCTTTTTTGTCTCCGAGCTTAGCCACAACATTCGCTTGGAAAGCACGCCCTCATCGAGACAATCACATTGTTAGATAAACGAGATCAAACGAGACATAAGAGACATGGATTTTTACTTGGAAACCTTTGCGGGAGAAAACCACGGACGCACGAAGGCGCAATCACTATGATGGAGGAGTATTACAAGCACGAGACGACAGGCCGTCTTTAGGTGCGACTACATGGGGTATATAAGAGGGGCAATACATAAGAGTCCTTGAAGGACAAGTAAACGAGTTGTATTCGTACGCATCGACGTCAACGCAACGCCCACACCGTTTGTACTACGTCTAGTCTAACACGGTAGTAGAATTTGGATCACAATTTAACAATCTCCACCTTGAGCCAAGTTCCCTCCAGTAGTCGAAGAAAGTAAATAACTCCATCCAAATCAACATAAACACCTTGTGCGTCAAAGTCCATAGGACTAATGTGAAATACCAACTAAGCCTGAGCAAAGCTCAAACTTATTGGTAGGAACTGGCTTTGTCATCATATCAGCAGGATTATCATGAGTACTTATCTTGCATACTTTCAAATCGCCTTCAGCAATAACGTCTCGAATATAGTGAAATCTGACATCAATGTGTTTTGTTCTCTCATGTTACATTGGATTCTTTGTAAGACATATGACACTTTGACTGTCAAAAAATATGGTAGGGCAAGATGAATCTCCACAATGCTCAGTGTATAAACCACTCAACCAGATAGCTTCTTTGCATGCCTCAGAAATAGCCATATACTCGGCATCAGTAGTGGAACAAGCCACAATAGACTGCAAAGTTGCTCTCCAACTCATAGCACAACCACCAATGGTAAAAACATAACCTGTGAGTGATCTTCTCTTATCCAAATCACCAGCAAAATCAAAATCAACAAAACCAACAAGCCCATCTCTAGTTTTCCCAAACTGTAAATAAGCATTAGAAGTACCTCGCAGGTATCTGAAAATCCACTGAACTGCTTTCCAATGCTCTTTTCCAGGATTAGCCATGTATCTACTGACAACACTCAATGCATATGATAAATCAGAATGAGAACAAACCATGGCATACATAAGTGAACCTACTGCACTCGAATAGGGAACTCTAGACATGTACTCAATATCTGCATCTGACTTAGGACATAAGGCTGATGATAATTTGAAGTGTGTAGCTAACGGAGTACTCACCTGCTTGGCATTATGCATATTAAAATGATGAAGAACTTTATCAATATATCCCTTCTGACTTAGATATACTTTTCCAGACGGTCTATCTCTGGATATTTCCATGCCAAGTATTTTCTTTGCTGCACCCAAATCCTTCATCTCAAATTCATTACTCAATTGCTTCTTTAGTTCATTAATCTCTGACATACTCTTTGCAGCAATTAGCATATCATCAACATAAAGGAGCAAATAAGTAGCTGAACCATTAACAGTTTTCAAATAAACACAGCTATCATAATTAGACCTTTTAAAACCTTGAGAGAGCATAAAAGTGTCAAATCTCTTGTACCACTGTCTAGGGGATTGCTTCAATCCATAAAGAGATTTCTTCAACTTACAGACAAGCTTTTCTTTTCCAGGAATAACAAAACCTTCAGGTTGTTCCATATAAATATCCTCTTCTAATTCTCCATGTAAGAATGCAGTTTTAACATTCAATTGTTCAAGCTCAAAATCATGCATGGCAACAATACTGAGTAAATTGCGAATAGAGCTATGCTTCACAACAAGAGAAAAGACTTCATTATAGTCAATACCTGGAATCTGGCTATAACCTTTAGCAACTAACCTTGTTTTATATCTTGTCTCATCATTAGGAGAAACATATTCTTTTCTTTTGAAAACCCACTTGCAACGAATAGGTTTCTTCTCTCTAGGTAATCTTACTAAATCCCAAGTGCCATTCTTTTCAAGTGATTCCATCTCATCATGCATAGCAGTCATCCACTTATTACTATCACCAGAAATAATAGCCTCGGAATATGAAGAAGGCTCAGCATTACCTTCAATTTCCTCTGCAACAGATAAAGCAAAAGAAACCATATTGCACTCTTCAATTAACCTTTTAGGTTTATCAATACCCCGCCTAACTCTATCACGTGCGAGATTCCAACCAGGTGGAACAATAGGCTGATTTGGAGTGACATGTTCATCATCAACGACGGGTTCATCATGTGCATCAACATTTTCCTTATCAGATGTATCACCTGAATCAATAACATGCTCCACCTGAACAGTAGGCTGCGGAACAGTAGGCTGCTGTTCACTCTCAACAGGAATATTAGTAGATGGAACATCATGTAACATAGCAGATTCATTAAAGATAACATTTCTGCTAATAACAACCTTCTGTGTATCAGGATTCCACAATTTAAAACCTTTAACACCAGATTTATAACCAAGAAAGATGCACTTAACAGCCCTAGGCTCCAACTTTCCATTATCAACATGAGCATAAACAGTGCAACCAAAAACTCTCAATTGTGAATAATCAGCAGGAGAACCAGACCATACTTCAATTGGAGTTCTCTTATTAAGAGCAATAGATGGTGAACGATTAATGAGATAACAAGCAGTGGAAGCGGCCTCAGCCCAAAAACGCCTATGCAAACCTGCATTGGACAACATGCAACGGGCTCTGGAAATAATGGTCTTGTTCATACGCTCAGCAACACCGTTTTGTTGAGGAGTATAAGGAACGGTGTAATGTCCGACAATGCCTTCAGACTTGCAATAATTCTTAAATTGCTTAGAACAGAATTCCATACCAATATCAGTGCGAAGTATTTTTACCTTCTTTTCAGTTTGCCTCTCAATCATAATCTTCCACTCCTTAAAAGCTGAGAATGCTTGATATTTATGCTTCAAGAAATAAGGACAAACTTTTCTCGAATAATCATCAATAATAGTCAACATGTAACTAGCACCACCTAGTGACTTTCTGCGAGATGGTCCCCATAAATCAGAATGAACATAATCAAGAATACCTTCAGTTGTATGAACTGAAGTGTTGAACTTCACCCTCTTGTGCTTGCCGAAGATACAATGCTCACAAAATTTCAATTTACCAGTTTCATATCCATCAAGGAGACCTCTCTTACTTAACTCTGCCAAACCAAGTTCACTCATATGTCCAAGATGCATATGCCAAAGGTTAGCAGCATCACAATCAGAATTCTTTGAAATAACTGGAGTAGCGTTACCTGAAACGGTAGAACCTCGAAGGTAATAAAGACCATTGGTCGAACTTAAGTCACCTTTCATCACAATAAGAGAACCTTTGGTGACTTTCAAAACGCTGTCTCCACCTGAATACTTGTACCCCTTTGCATCAAGGGCACTAACAGAGATGAGATTTCTCTTCATCTTCGGAATATACCGAACATCTGTCAAAGTTCTGATTGTGCCATCAAACATCTTGATTCGAACGGAACCTATGCCTTCTATCTTGCATGGTGAATTATCAAAACCCAAAACGGAACCAGCAGCAGTAGTAGAATCAAAAGTAGTAAACCAATCTCTATGCGGGCTCATATGAAAAGTACATGCAGTGTCAAGTACCCACTCATCATTGGTCTCAGCACATCCAGCAATAACAACAAGAGCATCATCGGAACTATCATCACGAGCAACATTAGCAGAATTTTCACCTTGTTTGTTACCTTTCCACTTTTCTTTGTTCTGCAACTTGAAACACTCTGAGATGTCATGCCCGTCTCTCTTGCAATATCTGCAATACTGTTTCTTGTCTCTGGATTGCGACCGGCTCCTGTAGCCGTTCTTACTTTTGCCCCTGTTTCCATTATGCGAGTTCTTTTCCTTTGTCCTGCCACGAACAGATAATCCCTCGGCTTGGGATGAACTTGAACCATCATGAAGCACCATTAATTTCATCTTCTCCTTAGAGTTCAAAGCTTCATAAACTTCATTAAGTGTGAGAGTATCACGACTGTATAATATGGTGTCTCTAAAATTGGTATAAGAACTTGGCAGTGAACAAAGTAACATTAAAGCAGTATCTTCCTCTTCATACTTAACATCCATTGCAGCAAGATCGGATATGATCTCTTTAAATTCTGAAATATGATTCAAAACATTACCTCCCTCGGGTAACCTGTGCAGGAATAATTTTTGCTTCAGATGCATCTTGCTGGTGAGATCTTTTGTCATGCAAATCCCTTCCAGCTTTAACAATAGAGCGGCGGCAGTTTTCTCGCTCAAAACTTCCTGCAAAATATTATTATGCAAATGGAGTTGAATTTGTGACAAAGCCTTACGATCTCTTCTTTTCTCATCATCAGTCCAGTCCTGAATTCTGTTCTTCCCAAAACTATCCAGTGCATCATCATAATCGGCTTGTGCCAACAACGCCCGCATCTTGACTTGCCATAGGGTAAACCTTGTGTCACGGTCTAACAGCGGAAGATCGTACTTCATGGATGCCATGAGTAGATTAAATCTGTGTACACAAGTAGTACAAGCCGAAGTAAAATTCTCGAGAGAATTAATTAATGCGGAGCAGCAAAGTTGAAAAAATAGCACCTGGTAGCTTTCGGGTGTGGACGAAGCAGTAAAAATCCAAACTGTAGCAATTAGGGACCAAAGTGCGCTGTAGCTTCACGTGACTAGTACTGGTTGAAGTAGTAGTACAAGCGGATCAATGCTTGACGTGATTAGAAGTAGTACGTCTGGTTTTCTTCACGCGCCGAGTAGCAGCAGCACAACAGATCGCCTCGGGAGTTGATCCAGCTGCAGATCACGCGTGGACGCGTACGTACGCAGCGTGCGGCTAGCAGATGGCCTCGACGGGAATTAATCCACAGCAGATCGACTCCAGAGTTCCTGTCGGTCTCGCCGGAAAGCGATCGGATGAATCGCAGGACGGCGGCGGCGGACAGACCGCAACCTAGTTTCTCTCCATCTCAATCTCGTATCTGAACCTTGCTTTGTATACCACTTGTTAGATAAACGAGATCAAACGAGACACAAGAGACATGGATTTTTACGTGGAAACCTTTGTGGGAGAAAACCACAGACGCACAAAGGCGCAATCACTATGATGGAGGAGTATTACAAGCACGAGACGACATGCCGTCTTTAGGTGCGACTACATGGGGTATATAAGAGGGGCAATACATAAGAGTCCTTAAAGGACAAGTAAACGAGTTGTACTCGTACGCGTCGACGTCAACGCAACGTCCACACCGTTTGTACTACGTCTAGTCCAACACGGTAGTAGAATTTGGATCACAATTTAACACACATTTCAGCCGCTCTCCATTGGCGAGGCAAAGAACCCCTCCTCCTTCGTTGGCCGCCCGAGAAGGGGGAAGAACCCTGAGTCTGTGTTGTGGCGATGTAGTGGTCTCTTATAGTTATGACCAGGTTTCCCTACGGTGGTGTTGTGGTGGTGATGTCGGCGTTGTGCATATTAGGAATAAAATTCATTGAACTCCTGTTCGACCTTGTCGACGGCAAAAAGAAGGGTGGAGATCACTTGGCCACTACTCTTCTGGAGTGGTGGATCTGGTTGTGTCTCCGTGTTCTACTGGTGATCTTCGAAGACATCGTCCCTTGGCATGGACGGTGGGCTTCGTGTATTGGTCGTCCGACTCCTTCTCCGACCAGCGAAGTTTTCTCTGCTTCGGCTACTCCAGGGAGTTGGTGAGATTACAACCCTCTTCAACACATTCTATCTTTTCCTCAGATAATTGTTGAGGGCATCTTCTGGCTTTGACTAGCAACCTCCCAGCCGATGTGTCGACAATGGCTTCGATGGTGACGCGGAGGTCGAGAGGTGGCATCGAGCTTCACTAACGGCGTCGGCGCACCACCGGCATTAGGCCTTGTAAAGGGCTGTTTCTTTTTAAAATGTAGGAAGGTCTTGTAAAGGGTTGTTTGGTTTTAATAAATGGCATTTGGTCTTTTCATAAAAAAATATTGCTTTAAATTCCTCTTTAATTAATTTTACCTCATAAGTCATATATATTCAGTCTAGTGAATATATTCCAGCTCAAAGAATAATTCAAATTGATTAGGAGTATAACCACCCCCCGAACATCTAACCAGATCGATGTTGGTTCTCTTGTGAGATATCACATCTGTTCAAAATTATAAGACATTTTGGATATTTCAATATAGACTATATAGGGATTCAAATGAATGAACAAACACAGAAAACGTGTCTATATACATCTGATTTAGAAAAAAGTTAGACCATTTAATAATTCAGAACAGAGGGAGTACATGTTCCTAATGTCTTATGTATATAGGTTGTTATGGACGTAATATAAGAATTACTTCCTCCATACCAATGAATAAGGCGCGCACGCATCCTAAAAATCAACTTTGACCATGAATTACACTAACCAAATGTGGATTATATGTGATAAAAATTATACCGGTATAATTTTGAAGTCACAAAAATATATAGTTTTTATCTAATTTATGGTCAAAGTCGGATTTAAAAAAAATTGTGCACCTTATACGTATTGGAATGGGGGGGGGGGGGGGGGGGGGGGGGGGGGCGTTCACCAAATTAAGCGCAACGATTAGGGATGGCGGGCGGGAATATTACAGTGAAGTGGACGCGAAGCAACGAACCCACCTCCACTCCCCACTCCACTCCACCACCGCATGCAAGCCCTACATTACCATCTCAATCGTATGGTACCGTACTGGCAAGCACAAGCTTTGCTAACATACAGCAACAACAACGTCCTAACCTCTTCCCTAGCTAGTTACTAACCACATCCCCACTTCCATCCATCTTGCTGCCGTTTTGTCTCATCTTAGTTAGTTGCATCCATCCTTCAACTACTACTTATACACTCCGATCCGGTGTGCATGCGTGCGTGCGTGCATCCCTGAGCTGATCGGCGCATCACTGGTGGCGTTTGCTCGGAGATCGGGCGAGTAGTAGAGGCAGTGGTTCACCGTCAATGGATGGTGGCGGCGTGGTCATGGTGGGGCGGGCGGAGATCGACACGAGGGCGCCGTTCAAGTCGGTGAAGGAGGCCGTTGCGCTCTTCGGCGAGAGGGTGCTCGCTGGGGAGCTCCTCTTTCACGCCCCCCGCGATGCCAACACCGCCGATCAGCTGGTATGTTACCTACGTATGCCTACCTTGTTGATCATACATGCAACGAAGGAACCATCTTAATTCGTTTGCTAGTAGTACTACTTAATTAGCCCATGTTTCATTCGTGTATCGATCATCGATCATCATGATCCTCTAACATCCACAAGGGATGTCACGTAAGCTACAGTAACCGTGACTTCCCTCCTTCACATCCATATGATTAAGCCTAAAATGATTATAATTAATTTGCAAATTACAAATCTACTGTATACATTTACAAAAATTACATACAAACAAAATTATGGTGCAATAAAATTAATTTCAAATTTATTTTTATACATGCTACAGTAAATCCGCACAGTTGTCGCTACAGTATCCTGACATCCCTTCTTCGTTTTACACACATAGTTCACTGTAGCTTCGTGACATCCCTTGTGGATGTTAGAGGATCCGGTTCCGTACTAGACCACATGCGTTAGTCGTTGCATCAGCAAGATTGAATTTAGCTTTGCTAGCGAGGAAGGAAAAGTAGTCTGTGATATAATTTTCGGGAAGCACATCTGCTTAAAATTCGTTTGTAGCACAAGCTAGCCATTTGTGTCACCTGTAGTTCTATATAAAAATGATAGCTACTCCCTCCATCCCATAATATAAGAGTGTTTTTGACACTAATGTAGTGTCAAAAACACTCTTATATTATGGGATGAAGGGAGTACATGTTAGTCGGAAAAGCTCTAAGGTGTGCTCGGATGCATTTGCTCTCATTTCAAGAAAACAATCCACTTATCCAAAACATACAGAAACCCCCATGCAAATGACCCAAGTTCTTTCCAGCTTACAAGTTTAATGAAAATCGCAACTCATGTGCGGGCAAAATAACAAACGACCCAAGCGTTTCCTTTTCAAAACATGTAAATGCTATTCTTCTAGGTCCTCGTTTTGTTCCACCTAGAGGCTAAAATCGATGAATCTTTCCACAAAAGCTTGCTCACGCACGGCCCACTTTAATATCTCCACACTCGTTTCTTGAACTTCTTTTAAATAAACTTGTCAGCTCAGTTTTTGCATTTTATGAGATAGCAGGTGCATGTGCTCCCCAGGGCATAAAATCCACTCTCCATGTTTGTCTTACTATATTTCTTACCTTCAATGTTTTGAGCCGGCTGGAAAAAGGTGGTTAACATTACTGTAAGATGAAGTGTTCTAGCTAGCTAGGTATTCCTTTCTTCCAACCCACGAAAAATATGCATGTGTCAAAAAAGCAGCCTCCTCCTTTGCCAGCGAGGTGCATGCATGTATGCAATGTTCTTCTTGCAAAACATGCATATGCATGCTGTCTCTCTCCTACCTACCTACTAACACACACACACTATAAAAGATACTAGAACCCTGTACTTTCACGACATTTTCAATCTCTGTTCATTACATTACTAGTTAACTTAAGTAGGGTAAAGCTACTTAGATTGATGGGATCAGATTGGAAAGTGTGTGCATCAAGACTTTGAGATATGTTCCTTCCACCTGAATTAAGGCAGCTGCAAAAGGTGTACTCCGAACCTTCGTTTGATGATGGCGTTGATTAGTACTGTCATGATCAAGGTGGCAGATAAAGCATGCATCCTGGCACTGTCCTATTGTATAACTCTTTCTTCATATATCTGATAATGAGTGGTATATATAATTATATTAAAATAAGAAACCATCATATTCTCACATCCATAACACTTCTTACCTAACTAAAATGTTTTTTTTCCGATGAAACCTAACTAAAATGTTGACGTGTCAAACATGGATGTAGACATTTAGTCAAACTAATATCGGAACTTTGACTAAGGGGCAGAGGGTCTCACCTGTTGCTAGACAGTAGAACCGCTCGCCCCAAGGGACGACCTAAATGGGCCGGCCTAGTCAGGAGCGGTTGGTTTGCTTCGTTCATTTCTTTAGTTCCATTGACTTTGTTCATTATTTCATTTTTATGTTTATATTTAGTAATATTCTAATTTTTTTTAACTTATCTTACTTAATTTTCAAAAAAGTTCACCACGCATAAAAAATGTTCATGTAATGTAAGAAAATTGTTCGTGTAATTGTAAAAAAAATATTCATATGATTAACAAAATTGTTCGTCACACCCAAAAATAAAACATCGATCTATGTAAAAGCACTTTGATGAGACATGTCCTTGAGGTTCAACACTTCCTCCAAAAAAGAGGTTTAACACTTGATTTTTTTTGCGGTGTAGGTTTAACACTTGATTAGAAAAAGTTATATATCAACAATTCAATTGTTTTTCTGTTTTCAAATAGCTTGCTATAATTTGTACTCTTGTTCACTATTCTGCCATAAAACAGTGCAATTAAATCCTTCTTTTTGGTGTTGCCTTCATTCTATCCTTGTTTGGTTCCCCCATCAATAACGCAGCATCGAGTGACGGCAGCGCCAAGACCAGTTGTTCATCACCAAGCCATCACCATCCCCCCCGCTGTCGCCATGGTGGCGCCGCCACCACCGCCGCGTCATGTGCAGGCCGCGCCGGCGGCGAGCGAGCTGGACGACGCGAAGCACCAGCTGGAGAAGGAGCGGGAGGAGAAGCACAAGATGGCGGGTTGCATCCAGTCGCTCCAGCAGGAGCTGAGCAGCGCCATGAGGGAGCTGCAGAAGCTCAAGGCGCGCGACGAGGACGCCCGCGCCAAGGTAATCGAGGTGGAGGACCTCAAGTTCATGGAGACCGACGAGCCACAGCAGCAGCGCCACCACCAGCACCATCACCAGAGCCCGCCGGCAAGCGGCCACGAAGCCATGGCAGCGAGCCGCGCCGCGGCCACCGCGGAGTTCCAGAAGAAGCGGTACGTCACCTTCGCCGACCCGCCGGCGGCCGCGTACGACCGCGCGCCCTCGCCGCCGCGGGACGTGGTGCTGGAGCTGCATCGCCATCATGAGCCGCATTACGCGCCAGCGGCTGGGCGGCCGCAGTACCGCGAAGCGCGGTTCCAGAGGCAGGTGTCGGCCGGGCCAGGGCACGAGGCGGTGAAGAAGGCGATGGCGGCCGCGGCGGAGGAGGAGGAGGGGAGGAAGAAGAAGAAGAAGCCGCTGATCCCGCTGGTGGGCGCGCTCTTCATGAGGAAGAAGAAGAGCTCCGCTGCCGCCGCCGCTGCCGGCGGCAGCCACCACGCCGTCGACAGCTCGTCGGCGGTCAAGCCGCGCCCGTCGTTCTGATCGATGACGTCCGTCGAGATGCGTGCGTGCGGAAGTTGGTTAATGGCCCTTGGATCTTGGTCTCTTCAGTCGTGACACTACTATACGTTCGGTGATAGTGATGAATCAATAAACGTTTATAGCACGCAGCACATGTATATTTTTGTTTCTCGGTACAAGAAAAAAACAAAAGAATTTGCTATGGACAATATGTATAAATTGCACTTCTTTTAATTAGTGTACTCCATACTACTTTTATGTTCATAAAATTTCGTCGCTATACCCTACTCAAAAAATACATCATCGGTATTTCCATTCGAAAGGAAAAAACATGGTATACTTTCATAATTCCTTGCACCCACCGGTCATCAAATTTCGTCAGTATACCTACTCAGAAAATACATCATCGTTTTATTTTAGCAAAATTAGATTTCAGTGAATTTCTTTTTTGGAAACAAATCACCAAATCTTATTCTACCGAGGTTCATCGGTGCGAAATAAAATACACGACGATTTTTTTTTTTTTTGCGGGGTAAATACACGATGAGACTTGGAGGCGAGTGGTGAGGTCAAGTGCGGTTCGACCAGGCGATCAATTTCCTCAAATGAGCGCATGGAGAACGATGCAAGTTGATAGTCGCCCATGACCACTTAGAGGTTGTCGATGAGTGCTCCCATCTTTTGCTCAAAGCGAAGGATAGATGTTAAATCACATGGATGGGTAACTTGCTCGTTGGAAAAACAATGCTATTCTTCAAAGTTGTTCTATAAAATATATATGTGATGTTTGCTCTGAAAAAAACTGATGAAAAACCGGTTACTTAAAAAAAATGCTGCTTTCTGTGATAGACTAAAAAGTATTTTTTGAGAAAGCTCGATTTCGAAAAGAAGCAAGAATTTCACAAATGTTCATTTATTTAAGGCATGTCAACGAATATTTTTTTTAGGGATTTAATAAAGTTAATTAATTAATTAATAAATGGTAATTAATTTTTATAAATTCGTTGTATTTTAGGAAAATATTCATTAATTAAAAAAGGGTTCAAAATTTTAAGAAAATAGTCAAGATTTTTTATTTAAATTCACTATTTAATTTCAAAAAATGTTAGAAAATAAATAAATAAATACATAAATAAAGGTAAAAAAGTTGATGAAAAGATAGGATAAAGGACATAAGAAACATGCAGAACCAGCTGATAAAGGCTGAACCGCCGGACCAACGGATAAAATACGCTGAAATTGGCGGGTAGTCTCCACAATTTGTACTGATTGGGAACTAGTCTTCGCAGTGAGAGAAGACTAGGATCTTCGCGTCGCTGATTTCCGCGGACATCATATGCTTTTGGGCTGGCCCATTTATCAAGATCTTATATTATTTATGTTCTTTTCTTATTCTTTATCAGTATGGATTTTCAATGTTTATTTTTGTTTTTGTGTTAAATACATATTACAATTTTTTTGTTGCATTTTATCTTTTCAATTTTTTAAATAAATATTTTTTCCTAAAATTAATTATTAAATTACTTATTTTTTCATTTTAATTGTGGCAAGTACATAAATATATTCGGTAAGATGCATGAGCATTTGTTTTAGAATCCATGCATATTTAATTTTCAAACACATGAAAAGACATATAATAAATAATATCTCTTTTAAAATACAAGAACGTTACATTTTATAGTCATGATCATTTCACAACAAATATTTTTTTGTATGGAACAAAGTAGTTGTGAGATACGATGGCAATTTTTTTAAAGTAAGCGGCATCATTTTATTTAATATAAATGAATAAATATCTTAAATTTTATTAAACAATTAAAATCTTAACATTTTTTCATTGGCTGGTTATAAATATTTGTTGATCTGTAAAAATTGCTTACACTCAGATTGTAATTTCTTTTTCCTCAAATTGTAAAAACACATGAAAACCTCTCATATTTTTGAATACATGCTAATATAGACCTGTTTCATACAATACAAAGTTAGCATCATAATTTTCCTCAGTATATTTGTCGAGCTGTAATAATGGTTTATACTCAGCTTGTAACAGTCTCGAGTCAATCTCGATCGAGCTAGCTTTGATACAAATAGGACGAACAAAATTCGATAATCAAAGGTGATTTTTTCAACTAAATAGACCACAACAACACGATATTTAACATAGAACATGACCATCTACCATAGTACTAATGGCGGAATTTGGTATGTGTTCTATTAACTTTCCATGTTTGCTTGCAGATAAAGGAAGAAGAATCACGTAAAGCATATAGGGTAATAAATTATCATATATCATTTTAATATATAACATAATCATTATACATATTCAATGTTTTAAATAGTGGACTATACCATTTAGTGGTGACTCAGCGAGACGCTATGAAAAGCTATAGCGAAGCTAGCCCCATTAGCGTTTTTCTTAAATCATGAAAAAATAAAAAAATAAATACAATCAGGCAACATATATGTATCGCATTCACTTGACATATACACATGTGTTCGAACATCAAAACCCGAGCACTAATCTGGTGTCATATATATAAACAAGAAGAAAGAATAAGGCATTCTATAGCGGCTTAGCGGGCTAAATGACTTCAAATTTAACGCTATAGCTGAAATAGCAGGCTATTAGCGTTATTTTCAAATTAGCGATAAAAGTGCATAGCTTTAGCAGGAGAGCTCTCCAAAAGCTATAGCCAAGCTATAGCTGGCTATTTAAAACTTTGTACATAATTATACCATGTCAAGTCGTCGAACTAAAATTGGGCAAGCGTGTTGACTCAGGATCATCTTGTTTTGTGATCAAGCTACGTAAGATGCGCATACTGAGCTCATTTCTTTTTGAGTCGATCCCTAGTCGCTGTAGCAAGGTAGTGTAGGTTCTCCTTGCCTAGAGTGGAAGGGAACTATAGCTCAATGTTCCGAATGGAGTTTGATTCATGTCTATGTTATCTATCAGTGTCCATGGTGAGAACATCCTGTTGGTTGAGACTACGTGGCACAAAATAGAGGTCTCGCTGCTCTATCCGATTCCTAGTGTGGTTATCGTGGCTGAGTCGGCGATACCGGAGATCATGTGGTGTTTTAGGTTGCTCACGTGGATCGACGGCTATCGATCCATGGTTCATCGCCCAACTCTTCGGCCTGGTGATGTCTCCCATTTCATTCTTTTGTGTTCCTAGTTTGCTTCTTTTGCAGTACAAGAACGAAGTAGTGGTCCTTGATCGGTCTAAAAGGCTACCATAAAGTTATAACACAGTTATCGCTAGCCCACTAGAACTTTGCAACATCCTCACGTCAAAACGCTTGATACCATTATTTTGAAATGAAACGCTTGATACTTGACTACCATAAAGTAGTGGCAGCAGTTGGCTCGCTGTCCATAGTACTAACACAGTAACATACTAACATGACAGTTGCCAAAACAAAAAAACACAGTAACATGACAGACACACATGAGCAAATTTCAGTAATCTAATCTAGATTACATGGACACGTGCACATATATACAACAGACACAGTGGGATATAGCACGAAGTTGACGACGACGATGATGGGAATTCAGAAGTGTGTCGAGGACGACGGCCGTGACCTGACGTCCACCCTGGCGGACCGGTGGAAGAAATCGACGCAGTCGGCGATGGCCTCGTCGTAGTGCGCGTTGTTCACCGGCTGCAGGTTCGAGCTGCTGCACGACGGCCTCTTCGGCGCAACCGCGTCCTCGCCAGCGCCCCTGGCGTTGCCCGAGAAGGTCACCTTGGGCGGCCGCGGCGGGAAGGCGAACAGGCCCACCACCATCTTCCGGAACCCGTCCATGATCCTGGCCGGCCACCTCGCCGTCGGCCTCCCGCCATGGCTGTAATGGGCCTTGCCGCCATGGTGGTGGTGAGACGACGCCCCCGCCGCCGCTTTCTTCCTGTAGATTGAGCTCCTCGGCTGCGGCCTCGACATTATAGCTAGCTTCTTGATGGATGCTGCTAGTGTGTGTGTTGCGATTGCAAGCCTTTGCTACTTGCTAGGTAAGTAGGGACTGCGTATAGGTGTTAACTGATGGATGCAGTCCTCCTATGTATAAGTGTGCCTGCCTAATGGTGATTAGTTAGTTAGTTAATTAGCAGAGGGACCAACTGAGCATCGATGTGATGGGGCAGAAGAATTAGTGCCGATGAGCAATGGATGCGCCTTTTTGGGAATTTTAAGGCTTGAAGGTACAAAGATCCATGTGCAGTGATCATCACTAAGGAGGGCCCTCTATCTTGATGCCTTTGTAGTTAACATATACTTTGCCTTTCCCATTAGGAAATGAGATGTTTGTTTTGATGACTGTAATTGTTAACTATATTAGATTCTTCCTCGCAACAAATTCAAAATTTGGTAGAAAATGATCAACACAATGCAACACTATTACTCATAACCCCAACCCTGGCGTGGAGTAGTTGTAGCTAGCCATGGGCACAGGCAATGGAAGTGGCGTTAGAGCATCTACAGCCGGGCGCCTCAAACCACCCTCAAACGCCCGGGCGGGCCGCCCGGTCACTGACCGGTCACGAAATTTCGACCCAGCCGGGCGCCTCAAACGGGCCTCAAACGCCCGGGCTGACCGGCACCCCCCATATCCAGCCCAAATATGGGGCGGATATGGGGGCGCCCGGGCGTGCCCGCCACGTCGGCCTGGCCCGCGCTGGCCCGCCCCGACCCCAAATATATTCGTCCCCATCCTCTCGCGGACCAAACCCTAGCAATTTCACACTCATCTCCCCTCCACTCCCTCCGCCACCCGAGCTCAGCTCCGTCGATTTCCGGCCGGCTCCGGCATGGCGGGCAGCGGATCTGACTCCGACCAGTCCGGATCCGTCGACTGGGGTGTCATCCCGTGCGGGTTGGGGGAGGCAATGGCGGTCCGCATTGAACTCCGCCGCTCCCGGCAGGACAGCGCCCGGCTGACGGACGGATATGTCCGGCGCGAGTCCATAGCGTCGGCTCAACGTGCGCTCGGGTCCTCTGGGGCTGGATCATCGCGGTCCCGGCGGCCGGAAAATCTCTCCTTCCCCATCACCGGTCGGGCAGACTATGAGTCCCACCGGGAACGGGCAGCCCGCCGTGGGAAGGAGAGGATGAGGGCCACCGAGGCCCGTATCACGGCCGAAATGGCGCCCGCTAAGGCGGCTGATGCGGCGGCGCGGGCGGCCACAGAGTAGGAAGCCATCCGCGCCCGCACTCTGAAGAAACAGTAGCGGAGGAACACGCGCGCCCTCGCCCGAGAGCAGAATCGGGCGGTTCGTGCCATGGTCGGATTGCCACAGAGGGAGGAGAAGGAGGACAGCGACGGCAAGGATAGCTCCGGCGACGAGCAGATCTGGCTCGATCCCTACCGCGTCTTCGACCGGTACTTCTGCGAGAAGGACGGCAAGGGCGCGGGGAAGGGCAAGGGCAACCGTGGATGACCTCCACCATAGCCAAACATGCCAAATTTTGGTAGTCCGATGGCATGTAGTAGTGATAGATTAGCCGGATGGAGTAGCCGGCCGATGTGTGTAATGCATCGACGTAGTTGCATGAGTTTGTATGGATTTGAGATATGATAATTGAGGTGTCCGGATGTGGTTTGCATTATTTGAGGGGTGCCCGGTCAGTGTCTGCGGACGCGCCCGGGCGCGTCCGCGGACGTTTGAGGGGCCGGATTTGCAAAGTCCGGCTGTAGATGCTCTTAGGGCATCTCCAACGCTATCCCTTAAAATGGACATAGTATCTGTCCGCGAACGCGTCCGGACACGTCCGCGGACACTGATACGGGAGCCAGCCATCCAACGCAGCCTGCGCACATTTGGAACACGACTTGGACAAACAGGATAAATTGCATGCAAACCGGACGATTTCCATTTAAACCGGATCGAATTCATGAAAAAAGTTCAAACTTATTTCATTAAACAAAAGCATTTAACAAAAGCGGACATGACATTATTATTTTAACGTAGCAAAAGTCATAGTCTAAATCTTTGCCGGCCATGGAGACGTCCATGTTCCACGTCCTTCTTCCCCACATCTGGCGAGGCAGAACAAGACATGGGACATGGGACACAGACGTGCCCACGTCCATCCCCATGTCCTACTCTTCCTCGTCGGAGTCCTCTGCCTGGCTGTGGACATCGCCGGTCGAGGTGAGGTCCACGATCGACGTGGATGGGTCGGCCTCGTGGTCGTTGCGGCCTAGAGCGAACCAAGCAGGGCTACCAACATAGGTAGCCATGTTCCCGTCCGCGATCGCCTGCGCCGCCTCCGTGTTCCGCCTCCGTGCAATCGCGTTGTAGCCGGCGTGGTCCTCCGTGTTGAGGGTGCAGAGCCACCACGGGCACCGGTCGACGCGAGAGCTGCGCGTGGCCTCGAAGAGTTTCTTCTGCCATAAGGAAAGAATCAAGGGGGAATATGTATTTTTGATAAATTATGAATAAATTAATACAATACCTTAATTTTTCATGTTCAACTACACTGGAAGTGATTATATGCCTACATAATGCTTGTAAGTCCTTGTACTGCCATGACAGATGATGAATAGAGCGTAAGTTTTTCCCGAAAAAAATATATTCCATGGCCAAGTTTACTAAGAAGTATTTGATGAAAGTATATTAGTAAACTAAGTACAATGGAGCTTTGTTAATCACGCCAAAGAATGGCAATGGTAATTGTTTATCCCCTTCACTAAATAAGTCAGTGTGATCACTGCTAACTACTACTAACCATGAACATCAATGATATATGTCCATCGCTCTTGTTGGGAACTTTAGGAACATCTGGCACGTACACGAGCTAAACAAATTAACATAGATAAAAATCCAAGCCAAGTACACGAACGTGATGTTAATCTAGTGAAAAGGTCATTCTTCAATTTCGTTAAAGTTGCGTAACTTGCGGTTGGATGTAGCTAGTCAGTTGGCTTTTGCTCTAGATAATGTTCACTAATCTTATCTAGTACAGTACTATGTTTTTCGCTTACGCTAGAAAAAAAATGTTGCACAATGAACGATCAATACTAATCATCTTTAGAGCAAACTCAGGAGATGACAAACTGTTATGCACGTATTAGTAGCTACATAAAATGATGGAATTTCAGGCTCTCCATTGCGTGTGTTAATTATACTTGAGTTCTTAATTAGCTATTGATCCCCTGGCTTAACAGCTAGCGAAGACACACATGCTTAATTAGCGCTCTTCTTAAGAAAGCACACTCATGGCGACCATCGTATGTATGTAGTATATAAAAATAAGATCTTTAGTTAAGCAAAAACAATACGGGCAGCTCATCAAATTGAGGACAGTGAAACATCTGTACATCCTTAGATTCTCTCTCTCTCTCTCTCTCTCTCTCTCTCTCTCTCTCTCTCTCTCTCTCTCTCTCCAACATAAGTAGAAATTTCAGTTTGCAGTAAGTAATCTTTTACAAAAAGGTGCAATTGTTACTTGACTTGAAATTAGATGAATACAAAATTATACAGTAAGAAAAAGGAATCTAAATGAAAAATACCACTAACAGACATCAGGGTGAAATCGGTCTGAAGACCCTTTCCAAAATAAGTGTGAGGAGAAATGAACGATTACGGTCTTGTGGAAATGGCCTTTTTATTGGGCCCATTTTAGGCCATTCATTCGGCTTAGGCCGGCCTTGTCCGGGTGGCTTCGCTCACCAGCAAAACAACAACATGCATGTTGGGCATTAAACACAGATGGAGGCCCATAATCCCATATACAGAGCCTCTCTTTTTTATAGATACACAGAGCTTTTCTTACTATACTACGAGAAAAGTCTACAAACTTGCTCCCCCCTCCTCTCTTTTTTGACCACATGGTATTTGTGGCTTAGCAACTTCCTGTCAAAAAAAACTTCAGAATTAAATTTATGATTTATGTTTAAGTAGTTTACTCTAGAGTTTCAAAAATAAAATCCAAAAAAACTTGCTTTTTTATGCCCTACCATAACGACAAAAAGCTCCACTTTGCACATGAAAAATATGAGTGCACTGAGGTGGGTTGGAACGAATTATCCGAAGATGTGCACTGCTCTCGACAAACTCCATCTAAAGGGCACATAGAGATCTTTTTTTTTTTTGCGAGAAACTTCCAATCTATTCATCTTCAATCATGGCAGTACAAAGAACAACAGAGGTAATAAAAATTACAACCATGTTCGTGGACCACCTAGCGACGACTACAAGCACTGGAGCGAGCCGAAGGCGCACCGCCGTCATCGCCCCTCCCTCACCGGAGCCGGGCAAACCTTGTTGATCTTTAATTAGCTAAAAGACACATCTGATGATTAGTTAGTTTATACTCCCTCCATTCATAAATATAAGATGTTCTAGCTTTTTACTAAATTGGATGTATATAAACATGTTTTAGTGTTTTAGTTCACTCATTTCAGTCCGTATGTAGTCTATATTGAAACATGCAAAAACATCTTATATTTGTGAATGGGGAAGTAATTAATAACTGGTGGTCGGCATGGCAATTAGATGGGCCCAAATTAACAAGGAGATCAAGAATCAAATCTTCCAAATAGGGAGCTGTTGCTTATCTCGTTTAGCCTTGCATCGCACTCACATGCATGCACGCATGGTTTATGCATGAGCTGTGCACAAGACAAATAACACACTCATATCTCGTAGTATCTAGATATCTCATCTTTGATTTTCTGAATCAAATCTTCTAGAAAGGCACCAACCAACCGTAACCTATGCATTCTCTTATACTTCTTTAATTAGGCTTGTGTTCTCATTGTTGGAACATCGTTATATATTTATTTGTAAAAAAAAATTGGCGGAGATTATTCATAATCTTGTAACACATGAAAAAGCTTCTTGATTTGCTTTCTCCTTTTGGCTAAGTTAAATAGAGGTAATTTAAGGCACAAGCTAGAGCTTCATACAGAAACTAGCTGTCTCTCTCGACCCCCTCTAATCCAGGGTTCTCACGCCGCCATCCATTCTCCGCCAGTAGATCATCGGCATCCTCGATCCTCTTCCCCTGTTCCCCCCAGTGGGGTGTGCGGGAGGCCACAATTTACCAGTGGGACCTATAGTTTACCCTGTCTTGGGGCCTTAGATGGGTCTCTGTTTGTCCATCGCTTTGGCCCTTTCAGTTGTGGTGGCAGCGGTGTTCATTAATGATTTCTCGGCTTCTTCTCTAGCCCCAGTTCTATGAACATCGTCAGATCCAGTGGCGATATTGGGCAGATATGTAGGTCTTCATAGTACGTTGCTTCGGCCCTTTCGACTATAGTGGCGGCGGTGCTCAATAAGGTCTCCTCCAGTTTGGGCGGTGCATGCACTATTAGATCTTGCGACGGGATGGGGTGTACAGTTTGCCTTTCCCTGTGTGGAAGTAGGGGGAGCTGGATGTGTCTTCGTAGGGCCGATGGTGCTTCGGCAACAATGATGTCGATCTAGTTATTTCGTCGACTCATGCAAATTTCTAGGTGTGATCGACCTAGTGGCATATTCTTTTCCGGGCCATGGATCCTTGGGGATATATCTCGCATTATGAATGGAAATGTGTGTTTTGATGCTTGTAACTGAACTGTGTCAGCTTCCTCATGTTAAACTCAATTTGTTTTTTTATAAAATGATCAACACAGTGCCACCACTCTATTACTCATAATCCTAACCCTGTGTGCAGTAGTTGTAGCCATGGGCTCAAACAATGGCAATGAGACAATAACGTTATCGAACAAAACGTTAGTTCGGACATGGTTTTTCTTTCGCGCAACCAGCAGGAGCACTGGCTCTTCATTAATAGGAAAAAAAATTGACCATTTAATAAGATAAACTGCGGGAATTATCAAAAATGGAGGAGAAGGGGCGGACGATCGAGAAAAGACTCAAATGAATCATTGGTGAATCTTGTGTAAACTATTGGTAGTCTATCAGTCTTCTCACTAGTGTGGTGAACTGCTATTAGTGCTGCTGGCATGTTGTGTATGTATGGACAATTTCCATTTTGCATAATATTTTCTGGTTCATGCCTTGGACTCGCCAAACATTTAGTTTATCTTGTTTAAAATGGACATCCAGAAGATACAAGCGTAAACAAAAAAATAGTTCTTATCCAATCTCCGCATGACTATGATGCAAACAACCCAGACAAAATATGGGAAATAAAATGTGGCCTATGTTGCAGCAAGAAGAAACAATAACCTCCTAAAGTGATGGAAGATCGATCCATAGATTACATCATTATTTTATTTTTGCGAAAATGCTGAAGGCCATATATTAAATATTACAGGTCCTTACAAACACATCATTACAGAAAAATAGAAATACGATCAAAATCTTGGGGTGCCGAAGTCTTCTTCCCCTTGCATCCGCTGGTGGCGCGCTATGAGTATGGCTTGATGCCGCCTCTGAGCCTCCACCTCGGAGGTGCAAACTTTTGGAAACCTAGGAGCTTGTTGAAGCAGAGACCGGGAAGTCATCAATGCAGACCAGGAGACGCTAGCGGCCGCGATCGGCGATACAAATCGCCGCCTGGGAGAAAAAAAATACCGATAAGGGGGTATAGAAACTCCAAAGATCACGCATGCCTGTTGAATCCAAACGGATCCACCGGAAACCAAAACTGACTGGGTCACGAAAGACCCGTCCGAGACACAGTGCCAAACACCCTCCGCTGCTGAGAGACACACCAACGAAATGGGGATAGAGCGAGGAGAACATTATTCCTACCATGGGACAATGTCGTGCTTTGCCATCCCAAACCAAATACGAAGACTCCCTAAAGAAAACATAAAAAAAATCACCCATTTTGCTGTATAGCAGGTCAGGGTCTGATGTCGAGCTCGCCGCCATCCAGAACCGTGCATCGACACCCTCTTCTTCAATGAGCCAGCCATACCGGACCACAGATGAAGATCTATCCGCTTGATCCCTCCGGTTGATGCCGGCTTAACCAATGCCGTCGTCGCGCACCGCCTGACATAGGCTGCCGATCGAGCACATATCTCCTTCGCCGTCCCACAACAACCCTCCAGGGCCTCCACAACAACCCCCCCCCCCCCCCCAATCCAGACCTCCCCGCCGTTGCTGGCGCCGTGCGGGCTTGTCCCGGCAACATGCCCTGGCGGCGACAGGGGTAGATGACGGGTCGCCGCTAGGGTTTGTTGGTCGCCCTCCTCGCCGCTAGCAAGATACATGTGTTCCAGTACTAAAAACTTTTACATTCTCTCAAGAGTGTTTCATAGTGAGTAAAACCTCCTTGGCCATCAACTCCATATGCACACATATGCCTACATATCATAGGATAGAATAGTTTTGCACTTAGGCTCTGAAGTTCATAACCATGTACACTAAAGTATCTCAAGAAAAATAAATAAGTAGAGTACATGAAAATTTCTTAATCATCAGGCCAAATAATGACAATAATAGCTAGCTATCCCCTTTGCTAAATAAGTCGTGCGGTCACTGCTAAGTACGTATTAACCATGAGCATCAATGATATATCACCTTTGCTCTTGTTGGGAACTTTAGAAGCATCTGACATGTACATGAAGTAAACAAATTTCCATGTAGATAAAAATCATAGTTAGTGCAGGTGAAGCTAATGTAGTTAAAGGTACTTGTTAAAAAAAGAATTAGTTATAGTTGGGCAACTTGCGGTTGGATGCAGCTAGCCAGTTCGCTTTAGCTCTGGATGATGTTCAGTAACCTTAGCTAGTACTGTTTTGATAGCTTATGTATAAAGTTTATTGTTGAAACATTGTTATTAATCACCTTTAGAGCAAACTCAGGAGATGACAAACTGTTATATCCATGGATTGATGGATGTATCGCTTTCGGCCATGTCTTTAGTGAAAAGGAATACATACAATCCATTGGGTTAATTAGTAGCCGCACATATAATTATGTTGACATGACAGGTTATCCATTGATAATTATGTTAATTATATTTAGCTTAGGCGCTTAGCTATTGATCCACTGGCTTAACAGCTAGGGAAGACACCGGGGCTTAATTAGCGCTCTTGTTGAGAAAGCATACTCATGGCGACCATCATACATATGTATAAAATAATTATCTTTAGCTAAGAGAAAAATATTAGAGGCTGCTCACCAAATTGAGGACACCGAAACATCTGTACAGCGATCATTGGACACTATCTCTCTCTCTCTCACACACACATACGAATAAACAAATATGAATACCAGTTCACGGCCATAAATCTTTTACAAAAAAGGTGCGCTTGTGACTTGACTAGAAATTAGATGAATAAAAAAATTATATGCAAAATTCGTAGAATTTTATTCATGAAAACACTAAAATGACATAAATGAAATCCCGTGTTCAGATAAATAGTAAGTTTAAGTTTTTTGGGGGTAAGTAGTAAGTTTAAGGTGAAATAAGCTCGTGTTGTCTTCAGCAAAAGAAAAACTTTACTTTCTTGTGGAAATACACTCTTCACAGATAAAAAAAAAGGAAATACACTCTTCATGGACGCATTCAGGCCCGTTGCTCGGCTTAGCCTAGCTTTTATCAGTGTCGTCCACCAGCAACAGAACAGAAATCAAAAGGCCTGTTCTAGTCATTAAGCATAGGTGGAGGCCCATATACAGATCTCTTTTTCCCATGGATATAATTCTGGAAGCTTTTATTAATGCGAATGAAATCAACAAACTTCCTTTTCATCTTCTTTGCTCTCAGATAACGGCTGAAGGCTCCACTAGCACTACAGTTAACAAAGAAGTCCATTGTCCTATTTCATATTTACATCTTCTACTAGTTTGTAAAGAAAGTAATGATAACAAGAGAACAGTGCATAAGAGAAAGTCTCTAGAGTGACTTGGGTGTTGAATTTTTTTTTGTTAAAAGAAGCTAGTGTTAGAGATACTCAACACTGTAGTATTTAATTTTATATACTCAATAGAACGCTTGCGAATAGAGTTGTCCATAGGAACTAAGTTGGAGGTGATTGATATTATTACATGCCAAGATTTGTTGTGCATACATGCGATACTGCTTTACGCGTGTCTCATGGCCTTATCACTAGATATTGCTTTATGCGTGTCACTGTGACTTTGTCACCTCTCTTGAGTTTATGCTGACGACCCCGCTGGCCTATAAATGATCTACCAGAGTTTCGGGTCGGATTTCAGCTATTGAGTTTGGTTAACGCCTATAGTAGCAATGTCATGACGAATATTATTCGGATTTTTCAAGAGGAGTGTACGTGGAAAAATTAATGTTGATCGCCGCGCTCGAAAGAGACAAATTTTGATCCATAGTATTCGTCATTCTAGCCACAACAACCCCCTGTAGGAGATATGCCCTAGAGGCAATAATAAATGTTATTGATTATCTCCCGGTTCATAATTATGTTTATGTTCCATGCTATAACTGCAATGATTCTCGAGTCTACAAATAAAACGAGGCTTGGAGGGAAACTCATGTGCACGTGTGGGATAATAAACGGTAAAATGTATTCCTAGTCAAGCCTCTATGACTGGCTCAAGTATTGCATGATGATCCTGTTTTCCTGATCATGGGCATGGCTATGCCGGCAATTTTGAGGGCACAATTGTTGGTAGAACACTTGTGTTGAATCGACCCGAATTGATGTTATGCTATGAGATACATTCGTCATTAGTTAATGGTTAATAACACAGAGATGGTTAATGTTTGCATGATTCCTTAGACCATGAGAGTATCGAGTTTCTTCATGCTTGCTTCATGAACTTTGGGGTTTGTTAAACGTCATCCGTAAATGGGTGGCTATTACGGCGGCTTACGGGTTCATGGAAAAGTATGTCAAGTAACTTGATAGCTCAAGATTGGGATTTGCTCCTCCGACGATGCAGAGATATCTCTGGGCCCTCTCGGTGTTACGGTATCCATCATCGTCTGGCCAGACACAGGGTGATTCGATCACAGGGATGTCGGAACACGGGAACGAGAAAAGAGAACAATACCGGCAACGAGGTAACTGGCATAGTGGACAAGGTGTTGATCCACGGGGATGCCAACATGTCTCACCTCGGGTATTTGTAACATATCGCGAAGCAACAGGAATAGCACACGGCAACTGGAGGTTCACTCGAATATTCATTCGTGTGGGTATAGGGGTCAATATGGGTGTCCACGGCTCCGATGTTGATCATTGATCGGAAGGGGTTCCGGGTCATGTCTATACTTCACCGAACCTATAGGGTCACACGCTTAAGGGTCATCTATCTGCTGATTACTAGACGGGGAGTCTGAGAGAAAATCACCGAAAAAGTTTCGGACGAAACGGAAACGTTCCGGAGAGGATATCGGAATAGTTCCGGTGAAACTGAAAAGTTGTTTCAGGGTATTCCATAAAGTCAAATTGGTTTCGGCACATGCCTGGAAATTATTGGAAGGTACCAGAATTGTTCCGGTAACTTCTGAGATTTTTCAGAGACAAAAACCGGAAATGTTCCGGACTGCCGGAACCGCTTTAGTTGCTTTTCACAGATGAAAATCACTAAACCGAAAAGTTGTTTCGGAGTACACCATAAAGTCAAATTGGTTTCGGCACATGCCTGATAATTCTTGGAGGGTGCCAGAATCATTCTGGAAACTTTCTGGAATTTTCCGGAATGAAAACCGGAAATGTTCCGGAGCTGCCGAAACCGCTTCAGATGCTTTTCGCAGATGAAAATCACTAAACCGGAATTGTTCCGGCTCGCGTTGAAAATTATTTTGGTGGGTACTGGAAATGTTCTAAGCCCACATGAATATTTTCAGTTCGATCAGACGCTGAAAAATGTCGTCGTGAATAGTGAAATCAGATTTATGGATATGGTTGGAAGTTGGCTTTCCACAAATATCTTCCCAAGATATTTTGGGATGACATGGCATTTTGGATATGCCCATCCTACCCCTTGTTTTTCCTATAAATAGAGGGGAGGAGGCAGCCCCATATGCTTCATGCTTGCTCTCACATACACATGCCATGACATTTCTGGCTTCTCTCTCCCTCCCAGCGAAATAGTTTCGTAGAGCCGAAAGGCTGTCTGGGTTCCGGTGGGAACTAGTTCTGGACGGCGAAGCCCTGCCGGATAGATGACACCGTATGTGTGCAACTCTGTAGAGAGATCGTAGTTTCGGTCTTAGTTCGAGAGTGCCTCCCGAAGGGCTGTCCGAGTTACAGTTTGAGTTTCGGGTGTCCTCCCTAAGGGCTGTCCGAGGATCCGTCCGGTGGGACTATCCGAGGGACTGTCCCGATGCCTCCCGAAGGGCTGCCCGGAGATCCGTCCGGTGAGCTGACGTGGGAGTACATCCTCGCGGTTGGGAGGTTGTAAATCCTAGCTGCGGGGATCTGCACCGCCGTTCGTCATCGACTCTACTTCCGCTGCGCTACGAGTCGGTAACGAAAAGGATCAAACCTTGTATGCAGTCTCCATAGTGATCCTGGGCTGGTACGTAGGTCGGAAAATTTTTGTTTTCTGCTGCGTTTCCCTACAGTGGCATCAAGAGCCGTGCTATGCGTAGATGCAGGTTGCGATCTAGAATACATAGAGATGTATGGGTGTTGCACAATATAATTAGGTAGTAGATGTGTTCTATTGCTGAAAATTATTTGTGCGGGTAGCAGATGAAATCTGTTACCCGATGTTCTTGTTGCTTCCCTGGAATTTGCATATTTCTGATCTTGATAACGGTATGGTGGAGTTTCAAAGTTCTGGCAATCCGCGATCCTGATTGATCAACGAAGTGCTAACAGTTCTTTGAATTCCACCGTAGTTAAAAAGAAAGATGAAATTTCGCAGACGAAAGGGCAATGCAGATATGATCTGCACGGGGGTCACGCGTATGACGAAGTTTAGTATGGGGCTCGAGATTTTATTATCTCGTGTTTCATACACCCCGCAATGTTAATCTAGCGACTTGGATTATCATGCTTGATGATGGACGTTGGTAGCTTCGGTTTGTTTCGAAACCTTAGAAGCCACGTAAAATAAAATTTTGCATGAACCGATTAGAGGCGTCTAACTTGGTTTTGCAGGATGGTTTGCATGTGCATATGATGTGGTATAGCAGTGTTCATAATAATTTGATTATGTATGAGATGACTATATAATGTAAATTGATTAACATGACCTGCGTGTCATGATTCGGCATGATGGCTGGAGCCATATGATTGCACTTTAATGACCTGCGTGTCAACCTTATGTAATGCACTTATTTTATTAGCTATAGAGATAGCAATATTATCTGGTGCATCGACTAGGTGGTGGCAATCTTCGCGAAGGTGAACACCGACGCGAATGCCGAAGACGAAGAAATGAAAGACTTCTCCGTCAGAAAGGGCTATACCATATCATGCTATTATGAATTGCCTGAGATGTTTATCCCTTATGATGCACCCTTTTGATTGCGCGGTAGTCGCTTTTATTAGGGTGATCTCTCACAAAAATATCAAGTAGTTAGTGTTCTCCCAAGTGTAGCACCGTCACGGCACCTAACTTTTCGGGGTGCGCCATGCTGACATGGGTACGAACGATTAGGGATGTGTGAGGCGGGTGAGTTAAGACCTCGCAGCGAGATCACTTGGTTGTCTTGACGTTCAGGCATGAAAGTCATGAGCTCGGAACACACGCATCGAAAGATGAACAAGAGTCACATAGAGATGTGATCGGCAAGTTTGCCTAACGATTGAAGTTCTCGTCATCAGTGATGCTCACCATCAATGGCGTTGAATTGAAATTCGTGTCTTGAATCATTCATAATCAATTATGAGAGATATTGATTTGAGTGGGAGCGCACTGTTGAATTAATTTGTTTAATTCTCAGTGCAATTAATTTTGAACACTGTCTAAGTGTGGTTTGCATAATAGTTGTAGAAGAATGGCTCGCGTTTCCACCTTCCCTATTAAAATTGAATAGCTGTTAAATATCTGGTTAAAACTTTACGGTTGGTAACGTAATGTGAGGATTGTCCTCAATAGTGCCGAGAAGGACTTTGTCCTATCGCATACTTTCGGTATTCTCCCGCTAAAGCTATGGATCATGTGACTCTCGTCCTTCGATCCAAAAGCTAGAATTCTGTTTCAGTCAAGTGCAATACGTTTGCTTTCATGAGACCCAAACTTCGAAAGTTTGGATAGTTATGTGATATTCATGGAATCTGAAAATCATTTTCAGAGACAGACAAAGGCTAAAAGATATGAGATATCCAAAGCAATGTTTGTTTGCAAACTGTTAGTAAAGGAGTTTACTATGCATTAGACTGATAAGAGAGGGATCCAGAAGAACGCCTGTCATATGATGATGGTGAATAAAACAACAACTTAAAGAGAAAGGAAGTATCCGGAAGGGTGTTAGTGAAACTTTCACGCCTAGGAAGTCCGGGGCTAACGCTACTCTTAAGTTGGATGCTTCTTCTGAGAGTAGGAGAAATACTAGAAGTTAAACTGTTAGAAGTATAATGACAAAAGGAAAGAAGACTGGAATATCCAGCTCATGTATGAATGTCATACAGGTTTTTTGATGTATAGAAGGCTGGTCAAAGATATAGTTCTTGGGAATTATGGTTAAACATGTTAATCACTAATTCTTGGGTATTGTGAGTTAATCACAAAGATACCCGCTCGATTGCATTCTGTTGCAACTTGATGTAAGAACTACTATGGCCTGAAAGACTAGCCAGGAATGAGGTTTAGATACACGCAGGGAACATAGTAAATGTTACTATGCCTTCCATAGGTGTATTCCCGATGTATTTACTTTCATAAATCATTTTAGAGTTTTACACACTCTAGCCCATTGCATAAAGTATCTTGCAAGAAGGTTGTTCAAAAGAGAACTTTTAATGTTCGGAGTTATGAATAACAAAAGGGCCATACTTTCATTATGAATGAGAAGTATGTTATGAATATTGATAATAATACATTACCTCTGTATTTACTTTCATAAATCATTTTAGAGTTTTACACACTCTAGCCCTTTGCATAAGGTATTTTGCAAGAAGGTTATTCATAAGAGAACTTTTGATGTTCGGAAATATGAATAACATGAAGGGCCATGCTTCCATACAAGATGGGATGTATGTTATGAATATTGATGGAAATATGATACATCCATAACACTGACGCTAAATGTCGCAAGACTAAAAGAATACCACACAAGTGTGGCACTGCATTTGGTCACATTGGAGAAACCCGCATGGAAAATTCCATTGTGATGGATTTTGAAGTCGTTTGATTTTGAATCATCTGACACTTGCAACTTTCCTCTGAAAAGTGAAGTGACTGAAATACCGTTCACAGACCATAAGGAACGAGCAAAGAACATATTGGTGATCATACATTATGATGTGTGTAGTCCAATAAATGTTGTTGCAAGTAGTGGAGTTATCTATCTTCAGAAATGACTCAAGTAGATATATGGATATTTACTTGTTGAGACGTAAGTCTGGATCTTTTGAATTCATTCATAAGGTTTTCAAAAATGAAGTAGAAGTTATTGTAACAAGAAAATTATGTTTCTACAATTCGATTGCAGAAAGGAATATTTGAGTTACAAGTTTAGCGAATGTCTGATGAGTTGTGAAAGGGGTTTCATAACTTGCACCTCCCGGAACACCACTGCAAGTGGAGAGTCTGAGTAGATGTAATCGAACCATTCATGACATGGTAAGATCAAAGATGACATAAATAAATTTGCCATTACCCCTTTTAAAGAGTGATGCTTTAGAGACTGCGGCTTTTACACTGAAAAGAGATCCATCAGGTCTGTTGAAATGACGCCATGGTATGGTACGCCCAACCATGTTATATCTTTTCTTAACATTTGGAATATGGGGCTTGTGTAAAAGGTTACAAACCTATTCCAAATCAGAAAAGTGCTACTTTGTAAGGTTATCCCAAGTCATTGGGTATTCCCCACCACTATACCGAGGCAAAGGATTTTGCCGCAAAACGGTATGCTTTTAAAGAGAATAGTTCTTACAAAAGGCGAGTGGGAGGACAGTGCAACTCGACGAGATAACCAGTATCTTCGTCATCAGATCAAAGGAAAGAAACCTTGGAAGTGATTCCGGAGTTTCCTACTGCGACTGATACGGAAGTCTCTACGATAAAATGTATGGACTTCAGTCGAACTTGCAGCTGAACCACGTAGGCAAGGCTCGTGCAAACCTCTCAGGTGCGCAAACGAGATATTGTTGTTGGACAACAGTATACCTACGATACACAAGGAAGCGGTGATGGGCCCTGACTCCGGAATTGGCTAAATGCCAATACAATCTGAGATAGTTTCCATATAAGTGATTCGAGATTAAAATCTTGATACACCTTTCGGAAGACTTAGAGTCTAACGAATATTTATGGAACTAAAAACTGATACGGATAAAATGTTTATCCATAAAGCTCGACTTGTTGCAATAACAAGTTCAAGGAGTTGACTACGATGAGATTGTCTCACCGTAGCGATGCTTAAAGTCGGTTCAGGTTGAACTAACAATTAATGCATATTTCAATCGTGAGATATGAAACATGGATGACGAAAGGATTTCCATCTGATGGAAATGAAACCTAGGACTTGTATGTGATACAATCCAAAGTAATTTGTCGATCCAGAGGATGCTAGTAAGTATGCAAACTTCAGAGTTCCAGCGATGGACAGAAGAGAGCAAAGTGGAGTTGGAATCTTCGTTTTTGATGGAATGGTCAAAGGGGTTTGACTTCATCAAATGGGTATCGAAGATGCTTGTGATTCAAGAAAGTAAGTGGGAGCATAATAATATTTCTAGAAACCTTGTGTACTTGACACATTGTTAATTGGAAATAAATTTCTTGACACGAATTAAGACTTCATTTGAAAATAGTTTTTCGATGAAGTGCTTAGGCTAAATAGCCTCAATATTAGGCATGATGATCTATGGAGATAGATTTACCTAATGGGGCTAAGCTATGAATACATATTGACAAGATGCTAAAACCTTTTAGCATTGAAAACCGTCAAGGAGTGATTCTTGCCGAAGTCACATGGAAAGAGTTTTTGCAAGACTCGGTGTCCCAAAACACTGATGAGCAAAATACATGATGGTGATTCCACACACTCTTGTGTTTGGATTAATCATGTATTCCATGGTATGTAAAAACAACCAGATATGTCCAATACTCCAAAGTTGTTGCGAGTATAGATACCAAAGTGATCAAAGTACTGATCATAGGACAACAGTGAAAGATGTCATTGAGTACTAGAGTAGTAGTGATGACATGTTTTCTCGCAAGCGGAGATTATGAAGTACTCGTTGTAAGTAATTACATCGATACAGTCTTCATCAATGCTCCATGCGATTTTCGATTTAAGTTAAGGGTTTTGTGTAATACACAATATGGTGGCACGGTAGTTAGAAATTGTTCCAAACAAGATACTGTGGCGAATTCTATAACAAAGGCTAAGTATGTTGACGCTTAAGAAGTGACAAAGAAGTTGTTGAATCATATAGTTCATTCATGAACTTAGTATGGTTCCAAGATGGCTTTGGTCTATGGGACACTATTGCAGATAGTTGCTCCATAGCTCAGTCTGAGGAATCAGGTTTCGACCAATGATTCACACATATGCAAAGCCAAGTCCACACAAAATATGAATTTTGTGAAAGCGTGAAAACGCGGGGATATGCAAAGTTACACACGGAGCTGAAGTTGTCAGATCCGTTGGACATCAGGCTATACCACATGCGAAGCATATTTTACACCAGTATGCCATAGGTGTAAAGTGCATTAGCATTGACTAGATTATTGACTCTAGTGCAAGTGGGAGTCTGTAGGAGATATGCCCTAGAGGCAATAATAAATGTTATTGATTATCTCCCGGTTCATAATTATGTTTATGTTCCATGCTATAACTGCAATGATTCTCGAGTCTACAAATAAAACGAGGCTTGGAGGGAAACTCATGTGCACGTGTGGGATAATAAACGGTAAAATGTATTCCTAGTCAAGCCTCTATGACTGGCTCAAGTATTGCATGATGATCCTGTTTTCCTGATCATGGGCATGGCTATGCCGGCAATTTTGAGGGCACAATTGTTGGTAGAACACTTGTGTTGAATCGACCCGAATTGATGTTATGCTATGAGATACATTCGTCATTAGTTAATGGTTAATAACACAGAGATGGTTAATGTTTGCATGATTCCTTAGACCATGAGAGTGTCGAGTTTCTTCATGCTTGCTTCATGAACTTTGGGGTTTGTTAAACGTCATCCGTAAATGGGTGGCTATTACGGCGGCTTACGGGTTCATGGAAAAGTATGTCAAGTAACTTGATAGCTCAAGATTGGGATTTGCTCCTCCGACGATGGAGAGATATCTCTGGGCCCTCTCGGTGTTACGGTATCCATCATCGTCTGGCCAGACACAGGGTGATTCGATCACAGGGATGTCGGAACACGGGAACGAGAAAAGAGAACAATACCGGCAACGAGGTAACTGGCATAGTGGACAAGGTGTTGATCCACGGGGATGCCAACATGTCTCACCTCGGGTATTTGTAACATATCGCGAAGCAACAGGAATAGCACACGGCAACTGGAGGTTC
Organism: Elymus sibiricus; assembly: GCA_039707655.1. NCBI lineage: Eukaryota > Viridiplantae > Streptophyta > Magnoliopsida > Poales > Poaceae > Elymus > Elymus sibiricus. Next base: position 18,173,340 of record CM077666.1, on the reverse strand, counting down.
ACTCGAATATTCATTCGTGTGGGTATAGGGGTCAATATGGGTGTCCACGGCTCCGATGTTGATCATTGATCGGAAGGGGTTCCGGGTCATGTCTATACTTCACCGAACCTATAGGGTCATACGCTTAAGGGTCATCTATCTGCTGATTACTAGACGGGGAGTCTGAGAGAAAATCACCGAAAAAGTTTCGGACGAAACGGAAACGTTCCGGAGAGGATATCGGAATAGTTCCGGTGAAACTGAAAAGTTGTTTCAGGGTATTCCATAAAGTCAAATTGGTTTCGGCACATGCCTGGAAATTATTGGAAGGTACCAGAATTGTTCCGGTAACTTCTGAGATTTTTCAGAGACAAAAACCGGAAATGTTCCGGACTGCCGGAACCGCTTTAGTTGCTTTTCACAGATGAAAATCACTAAACCGAAAAGTTGTTTCGGAGTACACCATAAAGTCAAATTGGTTTCGGCACATGCCTGATAATTCTTGGAGGGTGCCAAAATCATTCTGGAAACTTTCTGGAATTTTCCGGAATGAAAACCGGAAATGTTCCGGAGCTGCCGAAACCGCTTCAGATGCTTTTCGCAGATGAAAATCACTAAACCGGAATTGTTCCGGCTCGCGTTGAAAATTATTTTGGTGGGTACTGGAAATGTTCTAAGCCCACATGAATATTTTCAGTTCGATCAGACGCTGAAAAATGTCGTCGTGAATAGTGAAATCAGATTTATGGATATGGTTGGAAGTTGGCTTTCCACAAATATCTTCCCAAGATATTTTGGGATGACATGGCATTTTGGATATGCCCATCCTACCCCTTGTTTTTCCTATAAATAGAGGGGAGGAGGCAGCCCCATATGCTTCATGCTTGCTCTCACATACACATGCCATGACATTTCTGGCTTCTCTCTCCCTCCCAGCGAAATAGTTTCGTAGAGCCGAAAGGCTGTCTGGGTTCCGGTGGGAACTAGTTCTGGACGGCGAAGCCCTGCCGGATAGATGACACCGTATGTGTGCAACTCTGTAGAGAGATCGTAGTTTCGGTCTTAGTTCGAGAGTGCCTCCCGAAGGGCTGTCCGAGTTACAGTTTGAGTTTCGGGTGTCCTCCCTAAGGGCTGTCCGAGGATCCGTCCGGTGGGACTATCCGAGGGACTGTCCCGATGCCTCCCGAAGGGCTGCCCGGAGATCCGTCCGGTGAGCTGACGTGGGAGTACATCCTCGCGGTTGGGAGGTTGTAAATCCTAGCTGCGGGGATCTGCACCGCCGTTCGTCATCGACTCTACTTCCGCTGCGCTACGAGTCGGTAACGAAAAGGATCAAACCTTGTATGCAGTCTCCATAGTGATCCTGGGCTGGTACGTAGGTCGGAAAATTTTTGTTTTCTGCTGCGTTTCCCTACACCCCCCCCCCCCCCCCCCCCCCGCCGCCCCGCGCGTTGCATGTATCATTAGTTTGGCACGGTCTCGTCACCATAAGATGAAAGTCCCAGCAAGCAACGGTTGAAGAAACACTTGTGAACCTTGAAAAGGCGATACCCGTGGGTGTTAATTAGTGAGTTACTCTAGCACCGTGCTATCTTTTACATACCTTTCACTCCCTTAAATAATATTTTCGTTGCAAAGTTCTTTCAAAGTGTTCCCAACAAGCAAGTGTTAACTAGATGAAGGAGAATAATTGTTAGTTGATTACTTTGTCCAAATTAATGAAAGCTTTATGTTAAATATTTTGGTCTAACAAGTTTGCATAATAACCATTGCTGTCGCTATAGCCATGCTAAATTTTCAGGTGAAGAAAGTGGTGGACTATCTAGGCATACCAATCGTAAGTGAAGCAAAACCTTCATGTTATTTCGGTTAAAACAACTGAGTTTCTTATGGTTTTGTTTCTTGCTCTAGGACGGTCAAGGTTTAAGCTCAGGGAGGTTGATGAGTGTATTTATACACTCATTTCACCATTGTTTAAATGGGATAATACCGGATATACTGCAAAAATCACTCTAATCTTATCACTAATGACTAATAAATGCAAAAGATTGCAATCCCTACATTTAGTTTGTTTTTGCATAAAATGGACCATTTTGATAGAAGGAAATAAAGCTATATATGAAAATATGAAGTGTGGATATCAAACCAAATATGTTTACCTCTGCGCTTGATGCGCAAGGAATTTCCTGAGGACCAGACGGATGCACAACGCATCATCCGACGATTCGCTGCTTATAAAGTTCACGAAGGAGAACTTTACAAGCGCAAAGGTAGTCTTACGATGATGTGTCTTACAATGTTTTGTTTTTCAAGGAAATTCCAATGATGCAGTTGGTTAACTTATATTACATATCTTTCAACATCGGGCTCCGAATGAAAATCTGTGAGTACATTCCATGGGTATTTCAGGAAATCTGAGAGTACATTCCACGGGTCTTTCAGAAAATCTAAAACAAGAGGATCCATTTGTTCCTTGGGAGGTTATCTTTTGCCTTGGTGTGCATTGTAACCAATATCTGCCGTACAATGTAATTTCATGATTTTTGGTATTGCAATGCCATCTGTCGAGATTTGGTTAACATTGGTGTCATGTTGTGTGATAAACACCAGTGTATGAAGAACACCAAGTGACATCTTGCACCTGTATCGTGGTGTTGTTGTACTTTGAATTTGAATCATCTTTGCGTTGTTTGTAAAATTGGACAGGGTATAGCATTTTCGAAAGAAGATGTTTTTGTGGTAAAGTAACAAGCTTTAGCCGAGCAGCAGCCTTTTGTTGAGCTGACTAGCTAGCATTCACTTTTAAGATGTGGAAGTGCGCATGAATAATATTAGTGGTAGCATGTGGATGCCACATTAGCCACGTAAACATTAAGTGGACTTCGACATAATCCCGCATAAAGAATTGTGGCTGGTACGGGCAAGTCCCAGTATGTCACCTACATCCTGAGCTCAGAACGATACAGAAGACATGGCCCACACACAAAGGGATGTGGAGTATCTGCTCACGAGCTCAAATGCATCCATATGAACAGTAAAATAAAAAAGTAGTAAAAAAATTTGAATTGTTTTTGTGGTAAACTTTGATAAATGTTTGTATGCTTGCAAAATTTCAGCATGAAATAACTTTCGTGGAAGTCATGCAAAAAAACAAAATCGATGCTCCAAAAATTCAAGTTTTGCAAACATTTTGGAGTGCTGATTTTGTTTTTTTTGCCACGACTTGCACAAAAGTTACTTCGTGCTGAAATTTTGCAAGCATACAAAACATTTGGCAACATTTATCACAAAAACATTTCAGAATTTTTAGAACTTTTTTTTACTATTTTTTCGATTTTACTGTTCATGATGGTGGATTTGAGCTAAAATAGGACTTTCGCACACAAAGACCTTTTTACCGGATCAGCTATATAGCGGCGAATCATCTGTCGTCCGCGTGCGATGTGATTCGTGCTAGTTGTAGGCCCACTTCATTGTATTGCTTTGCATTTTGGGTCCACTTTTCGTATATAAGATTAAGTCAAATTTAGGTAGGCCTCACACACATGTGCTCTCTCTCTATCTCTCCTCCACATGCATGCATGACAGAAAAAAAAAATAAACCCACTCTCCTCTCCCGCACAACAAATCCATCCTTTTATTCAAGGTATGCTAATTTAAATACACCATATCATTTAAACCATAATTTTCTTTTTGAATCTTTTTATATATTCGAACTCCTGGGGCCGAGAGCTTTAGAACAAGATCAATCTTGAATACATTTAAACATGGTTAAATTTAAGTATGTCAATTGAGTGAAATCGGTTTTCTGAAATAAGCGAAATAAGTTTTTGAACTGAGTGAAACTAATTTTTTGAAATGAGTGAAATTTGTTTTTCATGCTGATCATTTCAAATTATTTTTTTAGAATGACTCAAGCCTTGTTTTAAAATGAGTGAAATTGTTTTTTAATGTTTTTTTGAAATAAATGAAATTAGTTTAGTAAAATAAGTGAAACCATTTTTTTGATTGAGTGAAACTAATTTTTGAAATGAGTGAAATCTTTTTTCCATCACATGAAAAATTTCTGTGTGAAATACCTGAAACTTGTTATTTCAAAATTTTGAAACTAGTTATTTAAAACATGTGAAACTGATTATTTCAAAAAAAAAATATAAATGAGCGGTATGTTTTATGAAGTGAGTGATATTGTTTTTTGAATTGAGAAAAATGTTTTTTGAAATAATTGAAATCAACATTTGCATTGAGTGAAATCAATTTTGACATATGTTTTCTGAACTAAGTCAAATATGTTTTCTCAACTGAGTGAAATTATTTTTATGAAATGAGTGACACCAGTTTGTTCAAATGAGTGAAATTGGTTTTTTCAACATAAAGAAATGTGTTTTTTAAATGATTGAAATCAACTTTCTGAAATGAGTGAAACCCGTTTTTTGAGACGACTGAAATCTGTGTTTTCTAATGTGTGAAGTAGGCATTTTACAACGAGAGAATTCCAGTTTTTGAAATGAGTGAAATCCTTTTTTTTTTTGGTAATGTGAAATTGATAGAAACAGTAAAATTCAAACTAGTCAAAATGTAGCCAAAACCAGTCTTTTTTTAAAGGTCTTATTGCCTTGAATTCAAATATATAAAAAAATCACAAATGGAAATTTGGTTCAATAGTTATTAACCATTAAAAAATGTGACCATGAAATAAAATGCAACTATTTTGTTTGGGGAGAGAGAACGCATGGGCCGTCCTTTTTTCCACTCCTTCATTCCCTCTCATACCTGAAGCATGGGTTCATGGACATGTTTTTGTATGTTCTGTCAGTGCTTGTCAGTTGTATTCATCGGGTATAAGAGCGGTAATCGATTTACATATTTATACTGTGTCAGACTGCACCAATCTTGATGAAATGCATGGACGGTGGATTTCCGACCATTACCTACCGGAACCGTTAAATTTACTATTTTGACGGCCCACATCGTCACTAGAATTCTAGACCTGTCGAATACCTTACCTTGTGCGCAAACTTTTGCTCCCTGTATCATCTATGTCTGCAACAACTTTACAAAGTTCACTCTATTAACCATATATGAGATCCGGCCAGGATGTACAAACTATATTTGGACAGCTACATACAACCGTTGCCTGCCGCTGTACATGTTGCAGGAAGGCTTTGAGGCTCCAGCAGTAAGGCAGCTACCGATGGAGTAAACAAGAAATGTGAAAGCCACAAGCTCAAACCACACTAGTAATTAAGTCATACTAGTCGATCTGTTTGCTTTGCTATATATGCCATGACCCAATTCCTCTAAAATTTGATACAAGAAAAAAGAAAGAGCATCGATCCAGAAACCAAATAATTAATCACTTTGATGTTGTGCATCTCCTATCAAGAAGAACTCCAGAGGGAGGCGCGGTGAGCTCGAGGTCACAAATGGCAGTCAACCGGTAGGTGTAGTGCCATGACCAGAACCTTTCCCGGACCTTGAAGGTCCCTCTGATGGTGTAGAGGATCTTGTTACTCCTCATCTGGTTGAGCAGGTCCGCGGCCACCTCCGGGGGCAGCGCCACCTGGCTGGAGAGCATGTGGACGTTGAGGACCGTGAAGTGGCCCCGCGGCTGCGCGAAGGGCGGCAGCGCCTGCACCGACACGAGCCTGCCCCGGAAGAAGAGCTCGACGGCGCCGGACTGGATGACAACGCCCATCTTGTGGTTGGGGTTGGAGATGTTGGCCACGAGCGTCATGTCGCCGTTGAAGTAGGATGACGGGGAGCCGATGTAGACGGTGTTGAGGACGGCATTGGCGATGTCAAAGGACGGCGTCCTCGGCTTGACCGAGAGGTAGACGATGAGGATGACGAGGCCGGCGAGGATGAGGAGGACGCTGAAGGCGAAGCCGGCGATGGCGGCGCACCACATCGCCGGGGTGGTCCGGCGCCGCGGCTGCAGGATGATCTTGGATGGCGGCGGATCCGGCGTCGCCGGCTCCTGCTGCTTCATGCTGATGATCTTGGTGATGATGGTCCTTGGAGACTGGAGGTGGTATGGAGTAGGACTAGGAGTACCCATTGATTCCGAGCAGCAGCAGCAACAACAACAACAACCAATCACCAACGAAACCAGAGAGTTGAGAAGAGGAGAGGTGAAGAAGCCAAGTGAGTTTGGTGTCCAAACGGGAAAGCAAAAGGTGGCCAAGGAACGAAGTAATGGAGGTAAAAGGAGGCTAATAAGCTAATGCAAAAGCAAAATAAAGAGGGAAGGGATAAAGAAGAAGCTTTTGCAAAGCAGTGAGTGGATGCTGGCCCATTGCCTCGACTCCATTCCCATTCCCACCCTTGAAAATTCGAAGTAAAGGCAATGTGGTGTGGGTGCCGGCAATTGATTGGGGCCTGCTTTAGAAAAGCATATTTCGAGCAGTGAGGCTGATGCTGACTCCTTTTTCATGTCTTCTGGAATGTGCTCTTCCTTCACTAAGTTAAGCAAAACACTGTAGGAAAAACTCACTCCTTCTTGTGCTAAGAGCATAGGTTAGAAAACCGAACCGGTGAGGCTGTCGGTTCACGTTTTTACTAGTTTGAACTGCCAGTTCATCGGTTTGCGACAAAAAACAACCAGAATATTTAAGGTATTTTTTCAAAATTTTAACTTCACATGAAATGAATACCCATAAACTTGGATGTAAACTATTAATAAATCACAATGTGTTATTAGCTTAGTTGATTACTGGGCCTTTAGCATTAGGTGTTAGATTCCTTGTTGATGTACCGTGTTTTGAATATTTTTCTGGGTTTTTTACTAAAATACCGTTACACTTTAAAAAATCGGACAAGGCACCGGTTCACGGTTTTTCATGTCGATCCGGTCCGGTTTTCAAAACTATGGGTAAAAGGCAACTACTGGTATGATGCGTCACCATCAATACGATTTTTGCAATCTTGAGCATAAAGCTCAAGCTTTATTTCCGTGGGAACTGGTGTATAGAGAATCTGAAGAGAGCTAGCTGGGAAGAGAAGCCTGCACAAGTTGCTTAACCTCGAAAAGCGCAAAGCACGGGGAGAATGCCGGTTGATTCATCGCTAAGGAACCAGGAACATTCTTGGTCGCGCGCAGGTGGTTTTATACTGCCCTTCCCTATTCTTGAACATGTCCTTTTCGTGGTTTTTCTTTGAGTTTTTTTTTTGGCGTCAAATTGACCAATGAGCATCTACCACGTGAATTAGCGGGAGATATTATTGACAAAGGGTGAATTTTATTAGCTTAAAATAAAAATATAAACACAATGGACACACATGAGGTCTCTGCATAGTTAGAATGCACACATCCATGTTCAAAAAAAAAAAAAGAATGCACACATCCAACACCAACACGCTCACACAAAAAAAGCCACAGGCAAGTACCAAAGTCATATAATGCCAAAACTATGCGTAAGCGAGGAAAAAAGAAACCCAAATGCGATCAGATCTGTGACCGGCAAACTACAACAATGATCATATCCGCACCGACCATCTCATGCCACCATACGGACGCCGAGGTTCTTCAACTGCAACGCCTTCAGAAAGGGAGCGACGCTCAAGCACCACGGTCACCGGATCTGTCACAGACCCGTAATTAGATCAAATACTAATGGATGCAATGAACCGAAGTCCAGGACCCCCACCGTGCAAAGGACATACGACTCGTATGACCTCATCACGACGCACTGACCCAGGTTAGAATCATTGACGCATGACCTCAACGACCCGAACCCTCACTCTCCCAGCCACATACAACCACCAAGGGCGTATGACTTCACACCTGGGTCGGGACCCATTAACGGGTTGCCCCACCAAAGCATTGATTTAAACCCTAAGACTCAGCCCGATGCCCTGCGGCCCCACAACGATCGGGTGCATAGATACTTCCGATAATGGTGATCACTCGCATTCACACGCATACTCGGGATTTCACCTATGTGCCACATTGCTCAACAACCGTTCCCTTCGAATACTAGTGAAGCCCGACTCTACGAACACATACCATGCACTTCATATCATACACGCATTGTGCATGGCATTCTTAAATAAATGTAATATCACAACACAAACTCCAAAGGGGGAATTAAGGCTACATAGCACCTCTCTTATACACGAGCAGATAGCCAATTGCAAACAAACGGCTCGAAGGCCGGTCATAACATGGCAGTGGATAAGAGTATAAAAATATGGGATGGCATCCCCGCCATATCGACCAAAAGCCACAACACAGAACGAGCTAGCCAATTGAGTGACCTAGCAACTAGGCATCACCCATGTGACCGGAAACGAAGTAGTCACCTATGCTAGACTCACCTAAAAAAATATTGGAATTCCCAATGAGTACTTTCGTATTCATACTTAATCATTGATATGAAAGTGACCTAACGGAAAGGCATGAATATAAGGCATAGCATAACTCCGGGATAAACATGGCACAAGAGGCGCCCATTCAACATATCATGTGGTTTCATACTCATGGTAATTAAATTATATAATGGTACACCCCCACTATAACTGAAAACAACAGATGCACCTCTATTTCAAAAAAAAGGTTAAACAAACAATGTAGAAGTGATCCGTTCAGTTCACGCTTCAAAGGGATCTAAGTGCCTCCTCCAAATCACAGGTAGCGAGCCTGTTGGAAGATGATCAACGTAGACACCATTGATACGCCTTATGTGATCCTTTTACCCGGCTCATCGATTGTTCTATGATTGGTTCATGATGGCAGCCTCCAAAACATGTGGTTACCCATCGCCGGCAATTGCCACCACCACCAACCGGTAATGCACTACCATCGCTCACAACTCACTTTATTAGTTCCATAGTTGATTAGTCAAAATTAATGTCATGACCCACCGATCATGAAAAAGAAGCAACTCTAGACATGTCACACAAGGCTAAGCATGGATGTTGCAAAGGAAAGTATAAGCTGATCACCAACAAGGACCAAAGACAAGATAGCATAACCTTTCAACATTAGTAAAACATGAGATGAAGGGCCAACAAGCAGATGCTTGCCTGGCTGTACAAACTCTTGATACCAATGACAATTAACCTCGGAAGTCCTTCGTTGTCGAACTCTACTGATAAGAAAGCAAAAGGCCAGAAAAGACAATGGGGAGCAGAAATCAATAACATACACAAATGATGATGGAAGTGCATGGAATGCATAGGGGAGTATGCTATATGAAAATACTAGAAGCGGTCTCGCGCCTTGCCGCGACGTTTTTCTCATATAATTGCTCAATTGGGCATTTGTTTGCTTCTGGGTTGTAGTTTTTCATGGGCCAGACTACTTGTTGGCTTGGTCGTTCTATTTTTGGTGAGATTTTAGTAGGAGTGATCTACATATTGAGAAGTGTCGCTGTTATCTGACTTGTAGCCGGGAGCAAAATCTAGGGGAATATTAATCACCTTGAAAACTTATTTGGTGGCAAAGATAATTCCAATTGCAGCTTGTTCGTTGGGTAATAGAGCAAGTCACACTCAAGTATCAACACCTTCTTCGGCTGAAATGTTCCCTTCACCATTTGGCATGTCTTTACCCAGCCAGGCAGAAACAATCAATGTAAATCTTTTGGATTTCAGACCTGTTCAAAAGTCACATTGCCATGAATCTTCTATATCAGTTAGCAACAAGCTTTAGACAGAGCACATTTGAGGACACTTAAATTAACTCCTCTTAGTTAACCATCACATCCATTATCTCCTCTTAGTTGCTCTCTTAGGCTGCCGCTGGATTGACAATGAAAAATGTTTTTTTTCTTTCAGAAATGGCAACCGAAAAAAATACTTGGGTACCATCCATGTAAAAACAAATCGTTTTGTACAATTCTGATGCATGTTTGGAAGGTCACGATGCATCGTCCAGTAAAAATAGGATTCAGTGAAGCGTACATTGCAACTCACATTTAGTTTCTGGCCGAGAAGAATATATAAGATTTATGTTCCAATATCAATTTATAAGCTAACAGGCGCATCTGATGGTTACTGCTAGGATCCCAACTACTAATTCACTTCTCGTGAGCAGGAATTCAATTTACAAGCCTTGATACAGGATGAATTGCATGGCTTCCTCGTCGCTTGCTTCCCAGGTACTTGTTGCCGGCAGCCCGTTAGTGCACAGCTGGGTTCGGCCCGCATACTGTCCAAGGGCCCCTAGCATAAGTTTAGTTAATTGGTGGTCGGCGTGACAATTAGACGGGGGCCAAATTAACAAGGAGATCAAGAATCAAATCCTACGCGTCAAAAGGAAAAGAAGAATCAAATCCTCCAAATAGGGAGCAGTTGCTATCTGGTTTGGCCTTGCATCGCACTCACATGCATGCAGCATGGTTTATTCATGAGCTGTGCACAAGACAAACCGCGCACAGATATCTCGTAGAATCTAGATATCTCATCTCTGATTTTCTGAATCAAATCTTCTAGAAAGGCACCAACCAACCGTAATATATGCAATATCCTTGCTTCTTTAATTGGCTTGTGCTTTTTGTTGCTGGAACATCCTTACAGATTATTTTTTACTATCGTTTCCTTTTGTGGGAAAGATTATTTGTAATTTTGTAACACATAAAAAAGCTTCTTGATTTTCTCTCTCTACTACTCCCTCCGTTCACAAATATAAGATGTTTTGAATATTTCAATATGGACTACATACCGACTGAAATGATGAACAAGTACACTAAAATGCATCTACATATATCTAAATTAGAAAAAAGTTAGAACAACTTATAATAGTGAACGAAGGGACTATATTAGTGAAGTTAAGTAGATGCAATGTTAAGGAACACGCAAGAGCTTCGTACGGAAACCTTCTCTCGACACTTTGCCGCCACTCATCACCCCACCGGCCTCCTCCTCCTTCCCGGTTACGCCAGTGGGGTGAGCGGGGAGGTCATGATCTACCGGGGGGGGGGGGGGGGGGGGGCTTTCATAGATCATTGTCCATTGCTAGGCCCTTTCGGCAGTGGTAAGGCGGTGTTCAGTAATGGTTCCTCTGGCTTCCTCTCCAGCCTCGGCAGTACGTGTATGGCCGAACATCGGCGAGATTGGTTGGACATGTAGGTCTTCAATATTCGTTGCTTCGGCCCTTCCGGTAGTGGAAACGATGGTGCTCAATAAGGTCTCCTGTGGCTTCAACGTTGGGTGTGTCATTGGATCTAGCGATGAGACCGGGTGGACAGTTTGCCTTTTCCTCTGAAGAAGCAAGGGGAGTGGATTATGTCTTCGTGAGGCCGGTGGTGCTCCAGCAATAATGTCGCCGATTTGGTTATTACATCGACTTGGGCGAAAGTCTAGGTGTGATCGACCCAGTGTCATCTTCTTCTCCAGGCCATGGATCCTTCGAGCTCAACGTCGCCGGTACTTGTAGGTAGAGATCGGTGAATCCTAGCTGCCTACACTAGTAGAGAACGGGCCTTCAGTCCCGGTTCGGGAGGGCCTTTAGTCCCGGTTGCCCAATCGGGACTGCGCAATCGGGACTAAAGGCCCCCCCCTTTAGTCCCAGTTGCATTACGAACCGGGACTAAAGGCCCTCCACCTGACCTTTAGTCCCGGTTGGTAACACCAACCGGGACTAAAGGAATTTTTTTGAATTGTTTTTTAATTTTTTTTAATATTTTTTGATTTGTTTTTAAGTTTTATTCCGATTTTCAAATCTTTGAATTATTTGACAATTTAATCTCTAATCACCCCTCCTCACTGCTCCAGCGTGGAGCACTCATTCCAAATCGTCTAACTTCCCAGCCGGTCACCCATCCTCTCACTGCTCCAGCTCCAGCACGCTTAACTTCCTGGTTCTATCGCCCCTAGTTTCCAAGTCTGTACTTGTTGTTTTCCTGACAATAGTAAGCTATCAATCCTATTAACCCTTAGGTCTTGATGTCACATGATTTAATTTTTTGAATTCCAAACAATTATTAAAATAAACAAAATAAGTAATAATAATATTGAATTTCAATGAAAATAAAATAAGTAATAATATTATTTTATTCATTTTTTTTGCCATTTATTCATTTAATATGGCATAATTAATATCTTTAAATCTGTAAATCGAAATTCGACAAATAATATATCCATTATTATAAGAAAAATGTGAGGAATCCAAATATGACAATCTTATTATTATCAGAAGTTATACCTTATTGTTATATGTATCATATCAATCCTATTAAGCCCTTGAGCATGATGTCACACGTTTCACCGTTTGAGTTTGAAACTATTATTCTAAAAAATAATTATTATTTAGTAACACTAATATTTATTGAATAAGTAGTTTGACCACTGTTTGACCACAGTTTGACCAAAAATTCGAAAAAACTTAAATTTGAGGATAACTTTTTTTCCTTTCGGAATTTGAGGATTCTAAAAATTTGCAAAACGGCCTATGGCATTGAAATGGAAACCGGCTTCTCGTGCTGACCATTTTGATATATTATACGTTTTTTTCGACATTGTATGCAAAAGTTATAGCCGTTTTACTTTTTCATAACACTTTTTTGCAAAACATGTCGAAATTTATGTTTTTTTATTTTCCTAACTAGTAGATGTAGTAACATAACTACATCTCGAAGGATTTTAATTTTTGAAGTTTTTATCATTTTCTTTTGTTTTTTTCAAAACTGAAATGACGATACGGGAGGGGGGGGGGTAGAGTTTGAAACTTTCAGAACCCCTTTAGTCTGGGTTGGTGTCCATCCAATCCTACCGTCGACTACATCTGCTAGCACCGTCCCAGCCAGAGTCACAACTAAGGTTAACCAAGCCAGAATCAACCATTTCTAACTTTATTTGCTATTTTTCATGCATTTAAAGATTTTTTTGAGCTAAATGACCCTGAAATTGAAAAGCACTACAAATGAACTCTGAAAAGGTTGAAACTTGGCATGGTATCATCATTTCACCCACATAGCTTGTGCTAAAAAGTTGAGAGGGTTACGGCAAAAACTGGATGGACTTCGTGTACAAACTGGACCATCTCCTTCGAAGTATCAAGGTTTCGGACAAAACTCATCTGTTACAAAGGCATTTCATTTTTTTAAACTTATTTCAACTCCAGACTTTTTGTGCATTCAATATGCACCATACTACAACATGTTAAAATCTACAGAAAGAACTAACTAAAAATAATAAAAAAAAACAATTAAATGACTAAAACAACTATATAAGCAAAACAGTACTGTTTTAATTAAAATCCTAATTTAAATTATTCTAAAAATAACCAAATAAATCTTACTGTGACAACAATCTAACATGTGACTAGGAGCAAAAAGAATTAAATTAAAAACTATTTTTAAACTCAAGTTATTCACAATCTAGGGTTTGAAACAAATTTGAACAAATTCAAATTTAAACCATTCAAATTTGAAAACTAATGGCACAAACAGAAACTAGACAAAATTTTGAATCTAATGCAAAAAGAATCACTCAAAAACATCAAATATCCTAAAAGATATAAGCAATTTAAAACAAAAACTAAAAACAGAAAACAAATGGAAAAACAAAAAAGAAACTTTCAGAACCCCTTTAGTCCCGGTTGGTGTCTCCAACCGGGACTAAAGGTCAACCAAAGCCTCAACCCCTTTAGTCCCGGTTGGTGTCTCCAACCGGGACTAAAGGTCCCATTTGAACCGGGACTGTTGCCTGCCGAGCCCCGACCGGCGCCCTAGCCGCTCGAACCGGGACTAATGCTCACATTAGTCCCGGTTCGTAATGCAACCGGGACTAATGTGTAGATCGAGCTTGGACCAAAGCCCTGTTTTCTACTAGTGCTATGTGGATGCTACTTTCTTGTTCCGACGATTACGGAGCGGTAGCAATATCAGCTGGCCATCGACATGTGCATGATGTAGAGGGAGGATGGATGACTTCCCGATGAATGGATTGTATTTTTTTGGGTGGATGCTCTTGTAACGCTGGTGTTCCTTTAATACAAATCTTCGTGTAGTGTCAAAAACGCTCTTATATTATGGGACGGAGGGAGTAATTTTCAGTTTCTTTGACCAGCTTTCTTTAATTCTTCAGATTTTGTATACGTAGATCCAATCATCTGTTGCCACAATTTTCTGAACCGCCAAGATAATAAGCAAAATTGCATTCTCTTTCCCGAGAATAAGGGATCTGCATGGCTGCGTGCATGCAACATGTGGATCAACAAGTTGCAGGGTGAGACAAGACCATCTCCATTTTAAATAAACCGTAAGATGCAAATGGTGCTCATCTCATCTTTGTGTGTATATATAAACCCCGGCCCTCATCTAAACGTACATTCAGTGAGACAAGCAAAGCACACACCAGTTGAGCTAATCTTAGCTACCTAACAGCGAACGGCTAAGCAAGCTCGAGCTCGCCGTGGAATGGAGGCCGAGATGTACGTCCACGCAGCCGAGCCCCTCAGGGCGAACATGGCCACGTGCATCCCGAGGCTGCGTGGTGGCGGCGTCCGGCGTCGGCCGCCCCGCAGCGCCGCTCCGGCCCCCGCGGCTTCGTCGTCCGTGATTGACCGCGTCCGGGACGTCCTGCTGCGGCTGGCGATGCTGTCGGCGTCCTCGTCGTCGCCCAAGGCCGGCGCTCGCCTCCAGCAGCACACGACGGCGGCGGCGCCGACGAGGGCGGCGTCGGTGCGCATGAGCCCCTCCTACTCCGAGTCGTACCCGAGCGACGCCGTCGACGACTGCATCGAGTTCTTGAAGCGCTCGGCGGCCGGCAATGGCGCCGTCGTCTCTGCCCCTGCTGGAGCCGCTGCCGTGGCGGAGTCAGTGAGGTCGGCCCGGCCGCCGTCGCCGTTGCACGCGTGAGCTGCATGCATGTGACGTGCCACTAGCTGGAATCTTAATTATTGTGCAAGATCCACGCATGAGTTGGTGTGTGTTTGACTGTTCGTACACGTGGATGTTTGTTGGGTGGTGGTTGCATGCATGTGTAGTGTGGTAGATGTTGGCGTACGTGTTGGATGTATATAAGCAGAGTTTTGTGCAAATTTACCCCAACTTGTCCAGTGGAGTTACAATTAATATTACATGATTGGATGTATGTGGAGGTGGTTATGTGAAATATGCTTTCTCTGCATGAGGTAGCATTCGTTTTATCCGTTGGAATCATGCATGATGCAAAGCCATCAGCCATGTGGGTTGAGATCCTCTGCAGTACTGTATGGTGCTGTAGTGCGGATGACATGTGGGGCCGGGTCCACACGGCAGTGACCATACTGCACCGTACGCTACTGCAGAGGATCCTAACCCCAGCCATGTATGGTATCAGTTATTAGTTGATGGTGCACATGCACCAACAATTTTGGGATGAGTTTTCCACCGGATATTCTTCCATATAAGATGGATATAACCACAAGATGTGTCTCCAAGTCTGCTTGATCAGATGATGACGGTTGTGACCTCGCTGGCAAGATTCATGGTTTGTATAGTTAGGGTTCACAAAGCTACGTAACAGGGCGGTACTGGACAACTGGTGTTGGGATCATATCGACACTGGTCACGAGTAGGGTTTTTGTCAGCGATGCTCGACAATAGAGCGTATGAGGTTACTTAATTACAGAGTCGTGCGGGAGGTGAATATGTTTTGAAGGGGGCTTTGAAAACAATTATGATGTCCGCTAGGGGTCTAATGTCGTGTGCCATATGAGTGAGGAACCGTGTGGGATTCGGCTGGTAGTGTTCAAACCATCTCCTAGTTAGTGTTTTTTAGCGGTTTCAAAGCATTCCACAGATGATATCCATATGTGGAAACAAATATGGCAGATCTTGTAATACGTTGGAAATGGACATGGTAGAGAAGCAGAGCGGTGTCTGACCGAAACTAATCAAGAAATTAACTTAACATATATTAAGTTGTGATTAACAATTCTCGATGCGTGAAATCAAAATAAATATCAGTTCACATAGAGAAAACTCATAATAAAATATGAATTAATTAAATAGAGATTACACTAATGAATTCGCAGCGAAACCTGGAATCAGTTGTGGTCTAATCACAATCAAATTTCATTTTCCCCTTCTATTGTACCAACCAAATCATAAAGATACAAGGATCCAACAAACATGTTTGCTAGTAAATTCATACATCTATTATAGTTTAAGTGAAATTTTGTATATAGTTTGGTTTGCATTTGCATGGGCGCTTTCAAAACCACATCTCGATGTGCCTCACCACAACCCACAGACTGAACATGGGTCAGGCTGAGGGCTCAGGTTGTCGTTCGTCCCTACCTATGCCCAGTGTGATGCTTAAACGAGAACCCCTCTCCTCCTAACATGCAGCCAGAACAGGACCTAGCTCGTTTTATCTTCAGTTGTATGACAGAAATCCTATTCCGTATGGGGCGTGGCTACGAGACCTCCTGATGCCAATTCGTGTCATACAGCGCGGGAGCTATTTCTTGCCTTCAGCGAGACCGAAGGTTTCGTCTTGCTGGAGTGTTTCGACTAATCGGGCCGGCCCACTAGCGCACAATGAAATAGAAAAATTAGGAAGAAAATGAGGGCGCGAGGGGATTAAAACTGTGCTCGTTTCGATCGAGCGTAGACCCGCTAGCAACTGCGCCACTTTTGACTTCTTGTTTACCTAGGAGGCGCGCACTCCTTGAGGTAAAACGCCGGAGTTTTTTTTTTATTTCTCTGTTTTTCCTTTTTTTTTTCATTTCTTTCCTTTTCTTATTTTTCTCCGGTTTTATTTTTTTCGTCATTATAATTCGTTTTCCCCTATTTTTTCATTGATTCTTCGGTTTTCAATGCTTTTTGTTCTTTTTCTTTTTTCTTCTCCGGTTTTTGTTTTGTTTTCATTTTTTTATTCTTTCTACATTTGTTTCTTTGGTTTTTTCCATTTTAGGGGGGGTTTAATTCGTTTCTTTTTCATTTTTCATTTTTTTTGATTTTCTTTTGTTTTTCATTCTAGATTTTTTGTATATGTCCAAAACATTTCTTTAATAAGTGATCAACATTTTTTGTACACGTGTTCAACATTGTCCGAACAGTTATTCAATATTTTTCAAATACTTGTTCAACTTTTTAATACTTATACATTTTTCAAATACTTGTTCAACTTTTTCAAATATTCGTTGAACAATTTTCAGTACTTCAACATTTTTAAATACTGGTTCAACGTTTTTCATATACTCGTTCAACTTTTTAATACTTATATCAACATTTTTCAAATACATTTTAAATATTTGTAATACTTATTCAACAATTTTCAAGTACTTGTTCAACATATTTTAATACTTATTCAACATTTTTTAATACTTATTCAACATTTTTTCATACTTATTCAAAAAAAATCAAATACTAATTCAACATTTTTCAAATGTGTTTTTGGGAGAGTGTTGTTTTCTATATATATTTTTAGAATATTTTAAAGTATAAACAAAGGTAAAAAAAGAAAGCAAAAAACGAAAAAAACAGTGAAAAAAGAAACAGGAAACTAGCAGGTGCTTCCCGTGAGTGAGCCGGCCCATACGTTTGCTTGCAAAAGCGAGACTGAAGGCTCAACTCGCTGAACGCGAGAGATAGCGAGGGACCTCCTATATGCCGCACTCTGCGGGAAAGAGCCGTCGCTTCGCAGAGGCGGCCTCGGACTGGGCCGGCCAATGACCGCCAGCGAACATGTACTGTAGCTCCAAAAAAAATTCAACCTTGCAGGGAATCGAACCACACGTCTCATGCTACAGAGCAAGCACTGCAACCAGCTGAGCTAGCGAGTGTTCCTGATTAATTAGCAGCATCAATATTTAAGAACCAACCCACAGGGCAGATCTGAATTATTTTCGGAATTTTGGATGCATTTAAAAAAAACTGAGTGTTTTGTGAAACGCAACCACTTTTTAAATTTGAGAATGGTTTTCTAAAAACTGAAATATTTTAGAAAAGCATGAACATTTTTCGAAATCACGAACACTTTTTTTTAAATCGGGAACATTTTTTGAAATTCCGAAACAAAACTGGGCAACTACGAGCATATTTAAACTCCCGACTAAAATTTGAAAACACGATCATTTTTTGAAATTACTGATTTTTTTTAAATCAGAACTTGTTTTGAAACTTAAAAAAAATGAAAAGGTGAACATCTTTTGAAACGGGAACATTTTTTGAAAACATGAACATTTTTTGAAACGGGAATTTTTTTTCAAAAGTTGTGAAATTTCGGAGCAGAAACATTCTGAACTTTTTTTGCAAAAACACAAACCATTTTTTGCATAAGCGCACATTCTTTCAAAAAGGCGAATATTTTTTGAATTTACAATTGTTTTTGAAAAAACGATCATTTTTGAATTTTTATCATTTTTTAGAAGCATGAACATTTGTTATAAAATAAAACAAACGCGAAAATGAACAATTTGTTAATACGTGATTTTTGTTTGAAAATGCGAACATTTTTTGAATTGATGAGCAAAATTTTTAAACGCAACCTTTTTAAAATTTGATCATGTTTAAAAGCATGAACATTTTTGGAAAATTCCAAACATGTTTCTAAAAATAAAATAAACTTAAAAAACAAAAAAGAAAAGAAAAATACATAAAAGATAAAACAAAAAAAAGAAAAAGAAACAGAAAAATGAAAAACCCAAAAAGAAACAGGAAAACCGGGAAAAGAAACAAAGCCCGGTTCAGGGAACCCAAAACCGGATGAGGTTCTTTTTTAGTCTTAGGTACGCTGTGTAAGCAAGCGGCCGGCCCATTGCGACGCTTCGGCTGCTCGCCTGTGTGAAACCCCAGCACTTTGATGCAACGAGCATCAAATAGGATTTCGCACATAGCGATGCCCGCAATATAGCGCGTGTACAGTTAATGGGCGATCACGCCAGTTCACTGTATGTTGTTTTCTTTCACAAGATGGTTTTGCTTTTTCTCACTTCGGTTTTGTACGTTTTTTTAAACCGGTTGTTGGATTTAATTTATGGAGCTAAAATAAATAAAAATATACTAAAAATATATTGTTTATAATACATATTTAATATGTATTTAAAAACGTTCATAGTATATTAAATAAATTAAGCACGTAGAGAAAAAAATGTTCACAGTTATTAAAAAACAGTTCACCATACATTGAAAAAGTTTGCTGTATATCAAAAATTGTTAAAAAGTAAATAAAAAATATTCAATATATATGTAAAAACATTTTCTGTATGTAAAAATTAATCATTGTATATAAAGACATTCAGCGTACATTAAAAAAGTTCAATATATATTCAAGAAAATGTCAACGTATATGAATTTTAAACAATATAGAAAAAATATAAAAAACTACAAGAAAAACCAACATAAAACCACATCCAGAAGCAAAAAACATAATGGAAAAATTCAAAACCGAAGAACAGCAAAATAGAGAAGAAAAATAAAACGCAGCAGCAGCCGTCGCCTCACCTATTCAAGGGCAGCCAGTAGTGGGTCGACCTAGTAGGAATCTTCTAGTATTTTTTCTATTTTCAGTGAAGCTAGCATTTCTATTTTTTCTTAGTTATATTTATTTTCAAAGGTGCTTCAAATATAAATATACATATATATGAAAAATTACTTTGTTCATATTTTTAACATTATTCACTGCATATTATCAAAATGTTCAGGATATGTATATTTTCTTTTCTCGTGGTTTCAACAAAATGTTCACATATTTTATAGTTTGTTGGTGAATTTAAAAATGTTCATGGAATGGCAAATTGTTCATCACATAAAATTTGTTTATATTACAAATGTTTATGACAATAAACAATGTTTATTCTATTAATAAAATATATTTTAAAACAATTCGATGATTGCATAAAAAAAGGTTCACCGTGTATGTAAAAAAGTTTGATGCACATTTGAGAAATGTTTAACATGTATTATAAAATTTTAACATGTACTCAAAAATTGTTCAAGGTGTATTTAAAAATTGTTTGTCATGTATTCGAAATACTTTTAACGTCTACTAAAAATTGTTTAAGGTGTATCTGAAAAATGTTTCGCATGTATTCAAAAATAATTCACTCGTATTTGAAAAAATACATGTATTAAATAAATTCAACATGTATTTGAACAAATGTTCATCATGTATTAGAAAAAAGATTCAACATGTATGAAACGGAGTGATCACGGGAGGATTTTTTAGGCAGCATGATCATGGCTTCCTGCCTCCCGTGCCACGTGCCAGGCACGGCCCATCTAACCACATGACGGGCCCGGCAGCGGCCTATGGTGCCGGCACGGCTAAACCGGCCCATTTGGCCAGGTTTGCCTCTCTCATTCCCCTTTCTCGTTTCCCTTTCCAAATCCATAGCTCTCTCTTTCCCCTTTCCCCTCTCCAAATCTCGACGGTGAAAGCATGAGAGCGAGGTGGGCGTCCGGCGGCGGCGGCGGCGGCGGCGAGAAGAGCGGTGGTGACAAGAAGTTCGGTGGAACCATGGGTGGTCAAAGCAGGGGCGGCGGCTTCTGTGGCAGAGGAGGTAGCGGCGGCGGATCCAATGGAGCAGGGGACGAAGGGTTCCTGGGCGGCGGCGGGCCGGGAGAACCGACCGCTAGGGTCTCTTCAGTGCTTCACTTTGGTGCCAACAAGGTAACTTCTTCACATCCCAGCAGTTCTGCCCAGGAATCATGACCTGTTTTTTGGTGCTTCTCTTCAGTGTTGGGTGGTATGGAAAATTCAATTATCATAGGATGATCCGCTGCCGAAATTTGATTTTGGGCTTCCAAAATCAAATCACGACCCTGAGTACTGTGGCCCTGAGAAGCTCCATCTTTGTGGTCATGAGGCAACTCCTGCTCGGCGTGTGTGCATAGATGCAGAGAATTTTGGCAGGCGTTTCTTATGATGTGGGTTTGAGGTTAGTCTAGTGTGCATCATCTTGAAAGGAATACTGCTATTGTGGTCAAGCTGCAAAAAGTTGAGTTTGAACTTACTGCACTGCCAAGTTTAGTTTTAACTTGACTTGAATTGTTCATGATTTTTTTAGGGTGCTGGCACTTGTGATTATGTTGAGTGGGTTGATGGGGAGTGGGATGGCAGAGCAAAGTCCGTCATTAAGTATCTTGCCATGAAGAACATGAAGCTGGAGACTAAGATTAAAGATTTTGAAGCAGAAATTAAAAGGGATGAGAAAGAAAAGAGAGCAATGGTTAAGATGCAGAAGAAAATATTGTTATATAGGAATAGGATTTTAGGATTTGGAGCTCTGCTGTATCTTGGCCTGTTTGCCATTATGATTGGTGTCATAGTTAGCAAGTAGAATGTTTTTAGTTTGTTCACAAAGTTTGATGTAGAGGGCAATCATGTAGTTGCCATCCTTGTTATTCACATGATGAAATGAACATGAAAGATTTGCTATTCACTTGATGGAGCTTAACTTGGAATAGACTGTTGTTTATTCTTTTAATTATTGATGTGTTGTTACAAATTGTTGTTCTGTTCATGCCTGCAAAAGGACACTGAAACTAATTATAGATGATGGAGTACAAAAGGACACTGAAACTAATTATATAACAAATGTAGGTAAGTAGACACTGAAATTAACATGAGGACATTTTATATTTGCGAGATAGTAGTATAGGTAACATGGTCACATTGTAACTGAATGTTTGGAAGATTGCAGTACAAATAACATGGGGACACATGGGGACATCATGTTGGAATATTCTATATTTGGCAAACAGTGCATATTTGACATATTCTATATTTGGTAACTGGTGCACATGGGCACATCACCTAGCAGCACTACTGATTTGTGCAGCAACACTGATCATTGTACTTTTGCAACATAGAAGCAACATGTAGCAACATCTATACCATCAAAGCAACACTTGATATTCAACATTCTGAAATTTAAATGTACTTGACAGCATAGAGTTGAACACTAGATATTCAGTTGTTGACTGACAACCAACCAGACCAAACTAAACTAATTACATAGCTTATATGTTTAAATATACCAGCATTCCTAACCAGCATCAAACCCAAAATATTTTAAACTTATATGTTGAAACATATAACAGCATACCTAAGTACAGATAACTTCGGCAGCTTCCTTCTTCATGAACTATCCCCATCTTCACTTCACCAATTTCAGGCGCTCTGAGCAGCGCAGCACACCTGCATAAGTCTTCTTCTTCACCGGCGTCTTCTTCAACACCTGCGCCTCCTTCACCTGCACCACCTGATCCTGAGCCACCTCCTCCTCTTCCATCTTGACGATGTCAGTGACATCTAGAAGGAGCTCGACGTCGATCGGCAGAGTCTTGTCACCCTGCATGGTGACCGACACAACCATCTGCACGGCGTCCTGCTCGCCCTCTTCCTCGTCGTCGGGGATGACAAGTACCTCATCGACGTCCTCCTCCTCGTCGTCAGAGTCCACCGGCTGGACTGGCGCATGAACGCGGCGAACTTGGTAGTCCGGGTTGACGGGCGCTGGGAGAGAGAGCTCGACGTCGACGCGCTCCGCCCTCGACGCGACACGCGCAGGATCCGCCCGATGCGGCATGGTGGTGGAGCGGTACATCCACCACCTAGCGCGCTGAACAGGGTCGGCGCTCAGCGTGGCCTCTCGCATTGCCCAGACGAGGAGGAGGGTCGGCGGCACGCTGCGGCCTCCGGGGAAGGCGCGCTTCTTCTCGTCGTCGGTGAGCACTTTGACGAGGCTACGCGCGTGGTTGACCATCATCCGCGTGCTGGGGAACCACCTGGACACCTCCCTCAAGTGCCATCCAGATCCAGTCCGTCCATGTATTCACCCAGCGAACAGCAATCCAATCCATCCGTCCCGATCCATTTTCGCCCGCTTCCGATTCATTCCTCTCCCTCCCCTCGTCTGCCGCCGCCACCGCCGGCGACCCCCCATCAGCGCCAACCTCCTCCCCCTCCCGTCCCCTCCCAACCCCTAGGCCCCATATCCAGGAGCTGTGCAGACCCGATCCGGCCGGGATGGAGGTGCTCGAGGCGGCTCCTACTCCGCGGTCGTCGTCGCGGCCGGCGCTCGTCAAGTGCCACGGCTTAGACCTCCCGGAGCTTGCGCGCGCGCTGACGGTGGCCGGGACGGAGGTGGACGCCCAAGACCTTCTCCACGCTCGCGCGCCGGGAGAGGAAGAGGAGGGGGCGGCCACCGCCTGCTTGCCGTACGTACAGTAGAGGGGAGCAGATCAAATCGATGCTCGTTTATTTGATTCATTCATGCCACACCATCAGATTCATACTGCAGGCAGCATGTACGAGTATTTGTTTTCCTTGCTTCAAAAAATTACGCCTAGATTAGCAGTGCATTTCAAAGGTTGCAGTTTCAGGCTCCCAAAGATTGTCTACTTTTTGTTATTACCCATCATTGGTGGCTACATTACATTGTTGAATATGAATGAATGAATCCTCCATGGTATGCTGCCAGTACCAACGTAGTATGCTACGATCCCACTAGAAAGCACCAACACAAGGAACCGATTCTCTTACTCTGATCGATTGATTCGAGTCACAGGATTCGATTACAAGAGGAAGATGGATTTGGGGGAAGAGAGGAGGGGAATTGGGGGAAGAGAGGAGCCGCCCTTGTCAGGGTCCTTCGGTTCAGTTTCTTGGTCCTCTGCTTCAGCCTGCCTCTCTTCACCTGGAGTAGTACTGGCATCCCGCGGTTCAGTTTCGTCAGGCTCAAAATCTTTAAGTGTTAGCCTTTCCTACTGTCGTTAGCCCTCAAAAGAAAAATCTTTCAAGTGTTGCTCTGCTTCGGTTCGTTCTCCTTCGGCTCTACCAATTACCATAGATAGCAGCAAAAGCACCAAATATGTTAGCAACAGAGAAAATATGTATGCTCGTGGTGTACTCCCAGTTTGTACGACTCTCACGCAGCAACTTGATCTTTCAGGGGGAGGCGGCTTCCTCGGTCCGTGTGCATCTCCAAGTCAAGGTCTCCCTTCTCCTCCCTCTCCCTCTCTCTCGTTTTGATTTAATTCACGCGCACAGGTGGAGGACTCCGGCTCTTCCATTCCGGCATAGATGATGGTAGGCCTCCTCTGCTCTCTCTCTCTCTCTCTCTCTCTCTCTCTGCTTGCACTTTGTGCTAGGCTGCTGGTCATCATGCCCACTACTGTTAGATTTCTAGTTGTGATGCTAAGGTGTTGCATGGATATATTGGATTTACATGCAGCAGGGACAAGAGATTTTTCAACACCTTTCCTCTCTGCATTGTTACTTCATTGACCAAATTAATGTTCGGTATTGTTCATTATTAGCAGCTGAAAGTGTGGCAACGAAGATTACAAAGTTACTATATTATTATAGCATCCATACTTTTAAAAAGTGCACATGATTCTCCCTACATGAATTTGCTAGCAGTAACTTGTACATCCTATATGCTAGCAGAAAATAAAACCATTATACACACAATAAAAATAGATGAACTTGCAAATTATAGAGTAAATTAATGAGCTTGCTATGCTCTACAATTTGCTGCTGTAATCATGCATTCATGCTTATCAGCCAAACATTTGCCCTCTCCTCTAACCATGATTACTATCTAATTACTAACTTTCTAACTTTAGTGCTTTGTACAAACTGGAAGTTATGCAGGACATTACACAGTTAAAAATTCACAGCAACCATACCAACAGCCTATGTAAATCCCAGTTTGTTATTGCAGACTACGGAAGTACATAGTAGAGGACAAACTTGATGAATGCTAGGAAGGTAGATAATCCCTATGATCCAAACTGAGCGGGGTTCCACTATCAAGCATGATAACAGAACCCAGTTCAACAAAAACACAAAGGGGGTTTGGCCACCCCCTAACGCTAACCGCAAGGGGAAAAAATAGTTTGAGTGAAGCACCACTCTACTCTACATTCAGAATTGGAATAAAAAAACTTCGCTTTGTATAGCAACAACTTAAATCACTAACTGAGTTGTACATGACTACATGCATACATGGTTGAAAGTGAAATACACAGGCACTTAGGCAGCAGCCACTAACCATGCAAAGTTGCCACAACAATGGATGTTCGGCTGGACGCAACAAGCTGAGATGACACCACCAAGGGGCTCCATTATGATGACACTGAGAGGCAGCTGCTAGTAATGTTCGATATTTTTTTTTTATTAGCAGCTTCGGTACTTGATTAGCCTGGAATGCATCAGTTCTCAGTTATGATGCGAGGTGAAGAGAGATATCGAACAGGTGCAGTGCAACAATTTTCTTTGATACTATTGGTAATTACCTTATTATGAAATGGTTTGATCTGATTGTGAGAGAGGATTCACATGGCTCAGATGTTAACTGGATATATATTACTAGTGACTCTACTTTTTGATCTGGTTGTGAGAGGCTTCTCACCGCTGATCAGATGTTGACTAGATATATATAGTATGGTAACATTGTACTTGAATAGCAGGAATTGCCCACTTAACCATCCAAGTCTAGTGATGAGACATGAGCTGCCTCTCAGTGTTTTAATCGATTGTTTTGGGCTTGCTTGCTTGCTCTCAGGTTTTTTGGAGTTTGAATGGATTGGTTGATTTGGATGCTGCTGCTAAAGGATGGCTGGGTGCCGTTTGAATGTAGTATATGTCTGTTTGGCAGTCTGCTCTGGATGAATTTGTTGTTAACTTTCAGTTTTCACAGCATTTTCTCCACCCTGTCATGTGATGAACCTGGATATTACTACATCACAGGATGACTAGATACTGGAGCCATAGTACTTGTATGCCAGTCTAGTTGATTTTCTCTCTGTCTATCATCAGGGTTTTAGTTTATCAGTATAAACTGGGATCTGTTGTTCTGGAATTTACATGGCCTAGTGTTTCAATGGATTGGCATGTTTAGCTAATTTCTATGGACCAATTTTGAATTTTGATGAGCCTTGTTTATTTCCCGCCTAGATGAGGTTATTCTTGGTCTTGTTTGATAGGATCGGATAAGAACTGTTGCACACTTAATTGACCTAGTCGCATGTGTTGTGATGTACACAGTGAAGATAGTAATATGATGTTAGTTTGACTGATGAGCTTGATTTATCAGATTTACAAGCAATTCCCTTTGGACATTCCTGGTTTTACAAGTGATGTGTTAAACTGTCCTTGACATGCATGTATTGCGCTTCAGATAGATGCACGGCGGTGACAAGTTACTACCAAAATTTGGCCCAATGGTGGCAAGGTGCCGAAGAGAAAAGAAGTCGAGGTGTGGGAGCACTAGGATGAATTTTTTCTTCCTTTTTCATTCAAGGCAAATCTGAAGTGGAGGAGCAGAAGAAGCAAGTTAGGATTAATGCTGCACCTTCAAAGGCAAAGGCTGCTGATGCAAAGGATGCAGGAAAATCTAAGAAGGATGATGACAGCGATGATGATGATGAGTGATGAGGACGACAGCGGGGATGAATCTGCGGATGGAGCATTGATTCACATGGATTCTGTGAGTTGTTGACACCGTAATTTATGTATGTTATGACCTGGTCTAGATTTGTCTAGGTTGACGCTTGACTGAAACTGTTGTCACATAATTATGGTAGGATGATTCAAGTGAGGAGGGTGATGATATCTCTGACGATGATGAGAAAGAAGAAACACCCAAGCTATGTGCTGCCTGATGTTACAATTTTCTCTCGTCTTGTGATGTTTGTTTGTTACCTGACAGACACCCAACACAATGCAATGCAATGCAGAAGCAGGAGACTGGGAAGAAGAGGGCGGCAGGAAGTGCACCCAAGACCCCTGTTTCTGACAAGACGGCGAATATTGCAACACCGTCAGGTCAGAAGACAGGTGATAGCTGCTTTGCTAACATTTTGTGATATCAATCAGCCTTGCAATGTAACCAACCAACCAATTGTGTGTGGCCTTGTTTGCTGATGCCCTTTGTTTGCATGCAGGTGACAAGAAGGGAAGGGGGCCGTCAATGTGGCGACTCCGCACCCAGCAAAGAAGGCAGGCAAGGCCCCATCAACCAGTGAGAAGTCCCCCAAGTCTGGCGGGTCGGTCGCCTGCAAGTCCTGCACCAAGTACGTACTCTCTGATGCTCTTGTTCTTGGACAAGAAACAAGCTTTTGTGGATTCCAGTGTCGCTAACGAGGTGAATCTCTCTATGTTGACGTTGCTCAGGACATTGAACAGCGAGAAGAGAATGCTCTGCAAGCTCACTTGAGGGTGAAGCACGAGGCCAAGTGATGAGAGGAGAGAATTCTGGTGGCCGGCACCAGTCATTATTTTGATCTATCTGCCCCTATTATTATTGTTATTATTATGCTGTGTTAGGCTATCTATCTATCTATCTATCTTGTCGTGTTCCCCTGAGGGAGGGATGAAGGAAGCGTTGAGCGAATGAGAAACCTGTTAGTGAGCTGTTTTGCGGATTGTTGTTGCCTTGTTGGAAATGGAATTGGTTGGTGGCATGGTAATGGTCGTTTTGAATGAATCCTCGTGGTTTGGTTGGCGCGAGTGATTGATGATTGTTTTTGTTGCTCCTGTTTGAACTGGATTGCTGCATTCTGGGCTTGATGGCAAGAATGCCAGTGTCGTTGCTCACTCCAAATAGTTTGGAAATGTTTTTGATGGTTTGTTAGAAAATTTGCGCCTCCGAGGGACAAGAAAATATGTATGTGCTCCTTCCTGTCCACTCGTATGTATGTATGTATGTATTTATTTCTACTTTCTTCTTCCAGTATCTCTGAAACAAGCAAATAAACTTTGCCATGAATGTCTGTCCGTTGGAGAGCAAGTTAACCCTAGCATGCAAAAAAGAAAAGAAAAGAGAGAGCACAAAAATAAAAAGGAGGAGAAATGAAATAGCTTGTCGTACGTATGTGTAAATAAAAAGCAAGAAGAATAGCCAAGTAACAAAGAGGTGAATGAAGCGAAGCATCCATGATAGATAGATAGATAGATACTAGTATAATTGATATCCTTTGATGACACTAGATAAATAAATAAATATCCTTGGAGGTAACCTCAACTAATAACTAGTAACTAACTAAATGAATAAATAAATAAAAATCGAATCGAAGCTAGCTAAGACTTGTTCATCTTGGCGGGCATCGTCGTCTCTACGGCCGGGAGTGGTGCCTTGTTAATCACCGGGTACGCGGCGTATCTCAGGATGCCACATACACCGCCCCCCCCCGTCGCGTTCACGCCGCGTGCTAGTCGCATGTAGCCCTTCTCGCCCCACCGATCGCCCCAGCTGTTCTTGAGGATCCAGTACTTTTGGCCCGAGCGGGTGGTGCCGTAACCCACCAGGAGCATCGCATGGTCGAGCTGCCCACTGCACGGCCCGTGGTACACCCCTCCTCTGTATTCGGCAAAAAGCTTCCTAGGAGATTTTCTAGAGGAATTTTAGCGCCCGTAGACCGTAGTTAGCGCTTGACTCCAGCCCAATCGCTCGTGCAAAAAAAGCAGGTGAAGCGCCCGACGAATACTTTGTAGTCTCTCTCGAAGACAGGAAAAGCGATCTAGCTTTTCGCCGCCAGGGACTCGCACTCCGCCGCCGTTCTCCGGCGGCTCCCCTCCGTCGACGACCTCGGTCGTTGGCGGTGAGGGGGGTCGCCGGATCCACGCGTGTGGATAGTTTTAGGCCAAAGTAGCTTAGTTTTTTAGGCTGTTCATCGTCTTGGCTTCGGCGGCGACGATGGCGGCGCTGAATAAAGTTTCTTCAGATCCTACTCCGATGAGACGATTGGTCCTATCGTTGGGGATGGATTCGGAATCCAGTCTGTTCAAGCAAGGATGGTGTGGCGGTGGCGGCATCCTCGTGGTGGACATGTGTCCTCGGGCTCCGCCGTTGCGACGGCGTTTGCTCCAGCGTCGGCGTGGAGCTTGGGAGGTAGTCCAGGAGCGGATGCAGATTGTGGTCTACATCGACGACATCTGGAAGACGGAACATGTACTGGGTTCGTGGTTGATGGATGACAGGTGTGATTTCCTCCTTCGGCGTTTTAGTCGTGGTGGGGTGTCAGATCTGGAGTTCGATGGCGTGTCCGGGGTGTTGCCCCGGTCTGATTCGTTCAATGGCAATGGCTTCACTTTTGGGGAGCCACCTTGGAGGTCCGCAAAGCTGCATATCAGCGATGAAGCCGCGTCGAGCTCGGGTGAGGAGGTGATCCGTCATTCTATTCTTCGGTGGCTACTGCGGTGGTGTCGGAGGCAGGTGATGGACGTTGGTGTCAAACTCAGAGATGTTCTGCTATCTTTTCAGTTTTGTCATGTCGGTCCTTACGTGACTTGTACTTCGATCTTTATCATATGAATGAGACACGTATTACCATAAAAAAAAATACTTTGGAGTCAACGCAACAGAGATTCCCGGGGTCGAACGGGAATCGGACGGGAATAGAGAGAAACTACCTGGAAATCAATCCTAGCGCCCGGCTGTAGCGCCCGCGTTGGAGATGCCCTAAGATGGTAAGTGTTCCGCGTATCTCCGACTCCGGCCGGTAGAGTACTTGTATTTTCCTTTCCTTGTGGCCGATCGTACGTGCCCAACTCTCCTCATCTCCTGGCCTATATAGATTTGATAACACCCAAAATTAACCCTAACCATCGCCCCCAATATCTGTTTCTCTCCCACCGCATCCAAAATTACGTCCACGGAACGGACGGACGTCTTGATCGATGGGGAGCTCCACCTACTACACGGCGGCCCTCATGGCCGCGGCAGCGCTGCTGCTGATGGCTTGGCTGTCGTCCTCCCACAGCGGAGGAGTTCAGAGGAGCGAGTACAGAGGAGGACCGAGGAACGAGGAGGTGTACAGAGAGATATTCGCCGAGTTTATGGCCAAGTTTGGCAAGACATACGACATGGCCGAGCAGGAGCGCCGGTACGCGGCGTTCAAGGATGCGATCTGTGACGCAGACAAACTAGCCTTCTCTCGGTACTATCTTATATTACGACCAGTCCGCCTCGTACGTTTACAAGATGCATAATTTCTAAATTTCCCTCCCTTTTTTTGCATGCATATAGTATAAAATTGTCGAACATGGATGGATGCAGGAGATTCCGACGAGGAGCAATGAGGAGTGGATGGCCATTCACGGCAAGACCTACGACTCCGATTCCGAGTTTGCGCGCCGCTTCGTGCGCTTCAAGAGCAACCTCGAACGTGTCCACAGGCACAACAACGCCGCCTTCGTCGCCTTCTCCTCGTATCGCCTATCCCTTGACCGTTTCGCCGACCTCCACTATCACGAGTTTGTTACCAGGTGCCAGGTAGGTACTTAAGCATCCTCCTGCCTGCTCTCCCCGGCCGGCGTTTTAGTTTCTTTTTGTTTATTACGAGTGCTAAATTTTCCTTACATATTCTAATTCCTTACTTTTTACTACTTATTATTAGGAGCCCACCATGGAACTGGAGGCGTGTTCAACATCAACCTTGTGGGCCTGAATATGTTTGTTGCCACCGCAAGACTTTTGGCTTTCACAATTTTAGCACAACAATAATGTTTTATGAAATAAAATTGAGATGTATGCATTTTCTGATTCGGATACTGCTTGTCGTTAGATGGGTTGCAACACATTGCAGCCAGGTAGGCTCTAGCTTACGCAAAGATCTCTACTATTAAAGGAGAATCTGTTGTCGTCGTGATAGTTCGACCTCCTCATTCGCACCTACTAGGCTACCACAGCCATCGACTTAAAAACTCCCAGCGCCGTGCGAGGGCCAAGATCGCACCATGCCCCCATCGCCCCTTCATTCTACATGCAAAATAAAAGAGCGGCGCTAAAATAGCCGCCACGAGCCATCTTTGTAAATGAACCCACACATGCATGATCCCCTCCTGCGAGGCTCCCACGATTGACCGTCCTGGTCGCCAGGACCCTCCCACTTCCTCCGCCATCTCAAGAGCAGGCTCCCACGATTGACCGTCCTGGTCGCCAGGACCCTCCCACTTCCTCCGCCATCTCAAGAGCAGGCATCCACGAGCGCCTCAACACGCTGTAGGTCGCCAAAGTCGAGCGCCTTATGGCCGCCGCGGCCGCTGAGCCCTAGGGCCTGAGCAAGCACGATCCCGATCTCCGCGTGGCACCGGTCGTCCTTGGGCTCACGGACATCGCGCTAATGCCACCGCCGCCGAGGAAGACGTCGCCTACGAAGACAGGCCGTAGTTGTTACTTGACCTAGCTTCTCATATGAATTCATCTCTTCTCTTTTTGTTCCAAGGTTTTGTTTATCAGTGAAAGTAGAGGGTTGATTTATGACCTTGATAGTGTTGCCTGTTTCAGATCCTTATAACATCCTAAATAAAAGCAGCATCAACCTGGACTGGATGTGCATCTCTCTAATTTACTTACAAGGTGTACAAAATTGGCATCTCAATGGTTCATGATTCCATGAAGTAATATATAATTGGTCGTTTCATATGCAACATGGACCCATAAATAAAAACACACATTAAAATAAACACATGGATGCACGCACAAGTAATAGTACACACGCAACGTTCCGCTGTTTGGCACCGCCAGAAACACAAAAAGAAAAGATTCTAATGAATTAAAAAGAATGAATATTTCGCATATGTGTGGTATTGACTATTACTCAGTCATTCAATCTGGATTGATGTTGTTTAGTGTCTTAAAGCCAGCCGCGTCCTAAATGAGCTCATTTTATAACACGAGAATTACCTTCATAGAGCCACCCTAATTTAGGCAGTGCAAGATCACAGCCTATTAAAAACCCAGACAAGAAAATGCAAAATAGATCAACTATACTATTATAAATGTTAGATTATGATATATTGTAACACGATGCACATCTATGACTTTGCATGAAAATGTTAAGGTGCTCATTTTATAACACGATGCACATCTATGACTTTTTAAAGAATTTTCTAAGATACATAACTAAGTAAACCATAACTCAATTTACAGCCACCCTCACATTACATGTACAGTTTCCTTTCCATTTACTGAAGGCAAGGTAAGGCCATTGTTGTTGGGTGCCAAGCTCCTAGAAAATACAAGCTCTGCCTATGAATTAAAGAAGAAATTATACATAGAGTTGTCCGTCTCTCTTTTTCCGTCTCTACATCAATATTTTGTTTTAGTTTTCGGTATAAAATTTAACATTCAAAAAAATGCGAAGAAATATTGTAAACCATAAATGTATCAAACATTGGTCTGGGAAAATCTGAACTCATTTGGACTAGAAGTTTGGACGATATTGGCAATTTTAGTTAGCTCGTTCAACTTTTTAGTTCAACCGGTAAATCGTACATGTACGCAATACTAATCTGGGAAAGTTCCAGCTCAGTTGGACAGATTTGAGAGATATCGACAATTTTAGTTGATCGGCTGCTGTGGCCAGTTATCTTTACCATGCATGGATTTATAAGAGAAACCCACCAGTCCGAGATCAAATCAACGTATTAACCTCTAGGTTTTTCTAGTGGCTTAAAAATTAAGTAGTGTCTCTCCAGCTTAAAAAAATAAGTCTTGCCCTAAATTTGTTGAGACTTCTAAACTAGTTGTTCCACTAGCAAAAAGGCCCGTGCGTTGCCACGGATACAAAATTAATTTATGACTCGAACAACTTTTGGTAAGTATAAAAAAATAAGGTACCTCGGGGGCGTGACAGCGGCATGCCAAGTGGCATACATGAGGATCGAAGCATTTTTTTCCTACTTAATTCCAATGGTATGGTGAGTAATTTCCTTTAACTTCAGGGGTTGTTTAAATCATTGATGAGAAAAGGCATCCTCCCTTTAATAATCCCAAATGATAACACCCACACGTGTGACATCTCTACACTTCGTCCACACGCCTTAATCTCCGTTTGTTCTGATTTGCACGAATCTGAATGATTTCTGACGAAATTGAAGTGCCACGTAGGCGTAGTGTGCTGTGTGGGGGTTAGAGCGCTCGCCCACACGGCCTTGCACGACCTGCAGCGCGCGGTTGCCAGCTTCGCCGTGTGGGTGAACCGGTCCTCGCCCACACGGACACCATCCAGCCCACGCCGTGTGGGTGAACTGCTGTTCGCCCACACGACGCTCGTACGGTGATAGATGACAACTACAGCTATGCATATGTGGCAACTAATTAATCACACATGACAACTATGGTTGACCATACATGGCAACTATGGTTGGACAACACGTGTGGCAACTAGTTAATGGGCACCACTAGGCATAGACTACTGATGTTTGGCACCCTATCAGACCAGTCCTTCGCCGTTCGATCCAAAGCATGGTGGACGTCCGATGTAACTAGTAATTAGGCCCGTGAGTTGAGTGCTTCGTCATAACTGCCCCCGCATCCATCGGACTTCTGGCTTTTCATGTGAGTAGTACGTGGGCTTGAGGTAGCGTGAGCCTGGTAGTTAGCTTACATGCATCTGCATGATGCATGGACCTAGCTTCCGTCAATCACTTGTCATCCATGTACATGCTTCCTAATTCATTATTTTGCTTCCAGGACAACAAAGTATCCTGTGGTTCCCTCAAAAAATTATGCTTCCATGGATATAATATTTTGCTTCCTTTGTGACAGAAATTTGATTCAATTTAATATTTTTATTAAAAAATTGAAAAAAATATTTTTTTAACAATTGTTTACTACTTGCTTCCTTTGTGGACACATTTTATTTGGTTTACTATAAATTTAGTTGCTTCATACACAGTTTTATAATGCTTCATGTACTTCCTTATATTAATTGGAAACTTTATTAAACTTTTTCCTATATACTAGGAAAATTTGCTGCTAGTGCATAACAGATTTGCCTCGATCAAGGGAGCATGATGTATGACATTGAGTATCTTCCGCACACCAATATTTGCTTCCAGCTTTATTTGTAATATTTGCTTATAAACCTATCTCCTAGTAACAAATATTTTGTGTCAGAAGCATTGTTCCATTAACTAGAGAATTCATCCAACCAAACAGTGATTTGCTTCCATCAAATAGAACAAATATTTACACTAGTTTCAAAAGCATCAATCTCTTGCTTCCGTCAACTATAAAATTGCTTGCAACCAAAGTAGTAATAAAATTGCAACCGAAACGATCTTTTCGGTATAAAGAGTTTTTTTTGCTTCACAAAGAAATCACGTGGAACAGAACATGTTTGATGATGCATTGAAACAGACTAATACGTACAGTGTGAACACAAATTTACAAATTCATTTACAACAAAAGCAAAATACTATTACAACACTATTTTCAGTCGTAGTTGACACAACGGCGGGCGACAATCTGATCATGACAAGATCCGCATTTGCCATGAGCTCTGCGTCGCTCGTCGTAGAACTGACAACTTAGAGCCCGGTTGGTCTAGTACTCAAACACATTACATCGTTATTGAGAATCTGTACACTTGAAGCATTCGGTGAGAAAGAAGGAGGCACACAATTTAGCGGCTGATACAAAAATCCACTAAATAAAGCAAAATGGCTGTATAATAAAATTCATGAACAAAAGTGAAAGATCGTGGATGTCGCCTAGAGGGGGGGGGGGGGGGGGTGAATAGGCGCTTTAAAATAATTACGGTTTAGGCTTGAACAAATGCGGAATAAAACTAGCGTTTAATTTGACAAGCACAAAACCTAAATCGACTAGGCTCACCTATGTGCACCAACAACTTATGCTAAGCAAGATAAACAACTAAGTGATAGCAAGATATATAACAAGAAACAATATGGCTATCACAAAGTAAAGTGCATAAGTAAAGGGCTCGGGTAAGAGATAACCGAGGGACGCGGAGACGACGATGTATCCCAAAGTTCACACCCTTGCGGATGCTAATCTCCGTTAGAGCGGTGTGGAGGCACAATGCTCCCCAACAATGCCACTAGGGCCACCGTATTCTCCTCACACCCTCGCACAATGCAAGGTTCCGTGATTCCACTAAGGGACCCTTGAGGGCGGTCACCGAACCCGTACAAATGGCAACCCTTGAGGGCGGTCACCGAACCCGTACACTTTGGCAACCCTTGGGGGCGGTCACCGGTACCCGTCAAATTGCTCGGGGCGATCTCCACAACCTAATTGGAGACCCCGACGCTTGCCCGGAGCTTTACACCACAATGATTGAGCTCCGAGGCACCACCAAGCCACCAAGCCGTCTAGGGCGCCAAGGCACCCAAGAGGAACAAGCTCTAGGGTGCCCAAACACCCAAGAGTAATAAGCTTCTCAACTACTAACTTCCACGTATCACCGTGGAGAACTCAAACCGATGCAACTAATGCAATGGCAAGAACACACCAAGTGCTCAAGTCCCTCTCTCTCAAATCCCACCAAAGCAACAAAAGCTATGGAGGAAAGTGAGAGGAAGAACAAGGAGAACACCAAGAACTCCAAGATCTAAATCCACAAGGTTTCCCTCACATAGAGGAGAAAGTGATTGGTGGAAAGATGGATCTAGATCTCCTCTCTCTTTTCCCCCAAAAACTAGCAAGAATCCATGGAGGGATTGAGAGATAGCAAAGCTCTAGAAAGTCAACAATGGAGGAGAGAGAGCTTAGAAGAGATAAGAAAACCGTTGGGGAAGAAGACCCCTTTTATAGGGCCACCCCAAATCCAACCGTTACCTGTCTCAGCCCGCACAGAGCGGTACTACCGCTCCACAGAGCGGTACTACCGCTCGGGCGGTAGTAATTCAAAAAGCAGCAGGCAACAACAAGAAACTGGAGCGGTAGTGCCGCACCAAGCGGTACTACCGCTCAACTTCCGCGGTACTACCGCTTAAGCTTTCGCAGGACAGAAGAAACAGAGGAAGTGGGGTAGCACTGGAACGGCAGTACCGCAACAAGCGGTACTACCGCTCCACTACCGCCCCACTACCGCTTAGGAAAAAATAGCACCAGAAGAAAA
Source organism: Elymus sibiricus (assembly GCA_039707655.1). Taxonomy (NCBI): domain Eukaryota; kingdom Viridiplantae; phylum Streptophyta; class Magnoliopsida; order Poales; family Poaceae; genus Elymus; species Elymus sibiricus. Next base: position 18,137,602 of record CM077666.1, on the reverse strand, counting down.
CACGGTAGTGCAACGGTAGTAGGGGGCGGTAGTACCGTGTCAAGCGGTACTACCGCTTTACTACCGCTTAGCGGAAAACAACACCAGAGGAAAACACGGTAGTGCAACGGTAGTAGGGGGCGGTAGTACCGTGTCAAGCGGTACTACCGCTCTACTACCGCTTTACTACCGCTTAGCGGAAAACAACACCAGAGAGTTGCACCCGCCGGGCGGTAGTGCTGCGGTAGACCACAGCGGTACTACCGCATAAGCGGTACTACCGTGGTTATAATAAGAAGTGGCAGGGGAGATATGCCTAACATATAGAGATGAGAAACCTCTATGAATGAAGAACCGGCATAAACTCCAACATCGAAAACATCATAGAAGATGCATACATGAACTCCGTTTTCGATGAACTCGAGCTTGTCATGAAGATGACCAAAAGCTCAAAGACTCACAAAGAGAAACACCAAACACGAACCAAGAAAGATGATGCAAGGATGCAATGGTTTGAGCTCTCTACGAAGATACGATAACGCTGCTCACTTGAGAGCCCCCCCCCCCTTGATAGTACGGCTATCGATCCTATAACCCGGTCTCCCAACTACTACCATGAGACCGGTAAAATAGAAAACCTATCAAGGGCAAACCTTTGCCTTGCGCACAGTCCACTTGAGCTAGATGAAGACGATCTTGACCTCCTCAAGTTGGACCACCTTTCTTGATTGCGTCGGCTCGATGAAGACTAGTAGATTGCTCCCCCATACTCCACTATGGGTGAGCCACTCTTCGGCACATCTTCACAAGTCCATTGTCACCACAATGGACGGCAAGCTTCAAGCATGTGATCTCTTCGTGATGCTCCACTTGAACTTGCACACCGCAATCTTGATGACGATCACCACTTGATGTCATCCTCCATGGGTTGTATGAAATCTTCCTTTTGATGCACGCCCATGGAAACAAACCTAACCCCACAAAGAACTCTTGCATAGAACATGGGTTAGTACACAAAGCGTAATGGACAATGCTTACCATACCGTGAGATCACTTGATCCCACTCGGTACATCTTCTACGCTTTGTGTGTTGATCAACTTGAATCACTCTTCATATTTAGTCTTGATCAACCTTGAATCTTCTATGGACAAACCCTTCAAATATAACTCAAGGCAACCATTAGTCCATAGGGATTGTCATCAATTACCAAAACCAAACATGGGGGCAGCACATGTTCTTTCAAAAAGCAACACTGGCAATGGTTGAAGCAGACACTAGTATCGGATAATGGTTGAAGCAAAACGTTTTGTACAATAAAAGTAGCACATACTTACAATGGTGGAAGCAAAAAATTCATCACCATAGAACCATATGCAAGAATCAATGAAGCATGGTTGCTAGGAAGCAATATTTTTATTTTCTCGCAACATATATAAAAGACACACTAGAGGAAAAAATATTTTGCTACCATGATCAGATGCATAAAATTGTGCTTCATGAATAAATTACAATTTCAGTCAAAAGGAAGCAAAGTCATTGGCAGTAAGAAGCTTATTTGTTAAACAAAGTATGGCAATTTGTATGAAGCGTGAAAATATGTCAGCTCAAGATTATTATTCTTGGTTGGAAGATAAAACATTGATAATGGGGAAAAAACTAATATTGTGGCCAACAAGAGGATGCATGTTTTGTGTCGCATACATACAACTTTATCCGATTTTCTATTGCCCAATGGAAGCAATTTTCTAGCTCAAAAGAAACAAAAAGATTAAAAAATTAAGATGTATCATGGTAAGAAGCACAAAAAGTGCACTAGCATCATAAGTAGGAAGCGGTTGAAGCAAAAATTGAGTACCATAGAAGCGTTTGTGAGAAATAAAAGTTAAAGCAGCTAAAGCAAAATTTCAGTACATAGAAGCATATGTAAGAAATAAAAGTAGAAACAGGTGAAACAAAATATCACTACCGTAGAAGCATATGCGAGAAATAAAAATGGGATTGATGACTGCATGAAGTAATAATTCACCAAGCACCAGGTCCTGTCAAGTCTCCATTCAGTCAGACCTTCAAGAGCTGAGAAAGAGTAAACATTAAGAAGATTACCTCGGTGTTTTTCATGAATGAGTTTTTTCACTTGTTGTGAAGACCTAAGACATTATCCTTTAATTGACCCACCACATATCGACTCTTGAGCATACAATCCGCTTCGCCTTGCTTCATTGTCGAGTGTCACCTGAGAAGATAAGAAATGCAATAAGTTAGAAATCTGGAAAAGGGGGGTTAGAGGGAATAAACAGATACATTTGCTGTCTGATGGAAATAGTTGCATGGTAGCAAGACATAGAGATAAGAAAGTTTTTTTTTAAACACGGTACAGTACAACAAGAATCTGATGTCAAGCATGGAATTATAAGGAATAGATATTGGCTTGGAAATCTTGCATGCCACTAATTCGTTAGGAAATCATGGAAGCATATTGTTACACAAATTAGAGAAGCATGGTTGTAGTGTGGCGCTCAAATTGTACATAAGAAGCACATATAGGAGACCTACGAAGCATGGATTCGGAAGCAAAAGTCTGTTGCTATCACAACATAGATGTGACGTGTTGGAAGCATCCTGTTGTGAATGAAAAATATAGCATGTCTGCTTTCAAGATCTGGGTGCTGAAATTTGTGATGCACAAATCAATCTCATCAACCTAACTAACTGGGGTCATGTGGGCATACATGAAATAAAGTTATGCACACACATGAAATCAACACACGTCCATTTGAATAAAAGTATAATCTAATACGACCATGCTGATTCGTACTTCAACTTTGCAGGACTAGGTGCTTATGGTATTTGTACGTTGATACAGCGAAGAAATCAGAACCTTAATTATGTTGAAGATGCAAGTCGTTGGTGGTGGAGCCGTGCACACCTGATGCCGTGGAGATGATGGGCGCGCCCGTCTAATGGAGGACCGGGGACGGCGGCGAGGTCGCGCGGGGGCCGCATCAAGGGGAACAGATCTGGGCGGTGCGGTCAGCAGTGGACGGTCTATGCTCGGAGGCGAGGCTAGGTCGAAGCTCGATGGGCGCAGGAGCTAAAGTTTTGGCGGAGTTGTCGGAGAGAACAGGAGAGGCATGGTGGATGGCGAGCTCGGAGGTGAGGTCTGATGGAGGAAAGAGAGAGGAACGGGAAATCCGTGAGAGATGGATTATGCGAGGGATTAGGGGGCGGTTATGGAAACGTATCTTCATGAAAACCGGGTGGTTAGCAACGGGACGAGGGACTATGCTCAGCCGTGGGATTAATAAAGCATCGACGGAGCACGAGTGGTCTGAGAATTGCTTCGTATCAGACTATAGATACAAAGCGTTTCCCTAGTTAATCACACATGACAACTATGGTTGACCATACATGACAACTATGGTTTGACCACATGTGGCAACTAGTTAATCACACATGGCAACTATGGTTGACCATACATGACAATTATGGTTTGATCACACGTGGCAACTACCGTTAATTAGACATGGCAACTATAGTTAACCAAAACAGAGAAGTTGCCATGCTTTACAACTAAAGTTGCCATTCCCGGGTAACTAAAGTTGCCATCAAAAAATGTCAGGGCGGAATTGCTTCGTGCCACGCGTGCGGCGTGGGGATGAGTAGCTGTGTTGGACGTGTGGCACGAGGTAGCTGCGCCCGGACGTGTGGGCAGTTCTAATGCTCGCCCACACAGGATCGTGTGGGCTGCCTTCTGGGTATGCCACACAGGGTCGTGTGGTCGGGTGTCCAATATGCCACACGTGTGATGAATATCGCGACCCATAATCCCAAATGAGAATGTTATTGGAAAGAATTACCTGATCTATCCATTTGCGTGGAGAGCTGTGGTACCAAGGATTCGGTTACTGGGCCGAAGATTGTCTGAATAGATCGTTGTAGCAACACACAACAATCGCCATGAACTCCAATATCTTTTTTCTAGGTTCAAAAAAATACTCCAATATCTTTTAATTCATTGGATCTCTCTTTACTTCAGATGGTTTATATCTTTCCACTTTCAACAAAATACCAAAATATAATCCTAGTCCATGCACTTTTGAAAACCGGAAGAAATGTCACAATTTTGTGGATATAGACATATAGTGGTAATAATTTACCATGCTACATAAAAGCGAAATCTAAGCATGAAACTGAGAAATTTGTATGGACTCCCTTTTTTTGGGCGGGAGACTCCTTGTTGACCTAAAGAAGAATTAAAAAATAGAAAGAAATTAAACGGACTGCTTTCTTAGAAGGATTTGGGTGGAACCACTGCTAATAAGTTCTAGAAAAACAAAATAAACTGAGAAAATTAAATTAAGGGGTTGGTTTGTTAGGAGTTTAGATGGAGTCGTTGATGTCCAGAAATAGAAAATAAACTACAGAAAGATTAAATGAAAAGAGACAAAGGAACTGGAGTTCTCTTGTATAATACATGAATTTGGTATAGACATATAGCTATGGGTCCGACTATGCCACATCTAGATGTGAGATAATACCTCACATCTAACATGACATCACACCTTTATTTTGTATTTGTCCAGTCAGCCCTGTTTTTTTATTGTCCATTCCAACCGTTGTTTGTTGTTGTTTTTTTAAATTGTGATGCCCAGTTTTTTCGAAAAATACTATATTTTTTATTTGTTGTTCTTTTATTGTCCAGCCCAACAGCTGTTCGTTTTTTTTCTTTATTGTCCGCCCAGTTTTTGAGAAAAACACGTAAAAAAAATGGAGCACCTAAGAAGAATCAAACACCCAACCTCCAGCTACCAAACATGTCCTTATAGCCACTTGAACTAATGAATGGTTGTTGATAAAGTCAACGTGAATATTTAAGAACTCGATGTTACGTCAGATCTGAAATCTTTTTTGAACACTTATTGAAAAATTGTGAATGTCGAGTACTTTTTAAAACGCAAAGAGTTTTTGGAAATCCAATTTTTTTTTGAAAAGTGCAAACAAAAAAGTTTGTCATTCCGATTTTTTTTAAACAGGAGAAGTTTTTGGGAAAATGTGAACAATTTTTTAAATTCTAAAAATATATTTAAATGCAACAATTTAGAAAATTCTGAACATTTTCTGAAAACACGAACAAATTTTGAAAAAATGGGCACATTTTTTGAATTTTCCAAAAAGAATGAACTATTTTACGAAAACATGAACACTTTTTGAAATTTCAAACAGTTTTTGAAAATGGGAGCATGTTTTGAACATTCAGAACATTTCAAATATACAAAATGAACTTTTTTTGGTGTAGGATGAACTATTTTTATATACGATGAACATTTCCTTGAACAAACTGAACTTTTTTTAGTGTTCGATGAACCTTTTTAGTTTTTTAGTGCGTGCTTGTATGAACCGATCGTCATGCATGCCTTTTATACCCTGCCTTGGATATATGCATGTGCTAGTACGTCCCTTGATATGCATGCAAATGCAAAGCTCGTCGAAGGATCAACTAATGCATGTACTGTTCCTCAAAAAAAAAAAGCTAATGCATTTACTGGTGTTATGACATGCTTCCTTCCCTGTGTATCCTACACATAATAAAAAAACTTCCACATTCAAAAGATGAATTGTAGGGCTTAGTCACGTAAGAGGCAAAACACATGCCCAGTTGCGAGTTGAGGGTGAACTTGCAATTGGGACAACTACTTGCAATTCTGAGTCGGGGGTGGACTTGCAACTAGGAAAAAAAGTTCGGGCCCCGGTTATGAGTTGAGTGTGGACTTGTAACTGGGACAAGACAACGTTGGATCCCAATTGCGAGTTGAGGGTGGTATTGCAACTATGACATATAAAAGGTTGGGCCCCAATTGCGAGTTAAAGATGGACTTGCAACGGGTACAAAAAAGGTCGGGGTCCAGTTGCGAGTCAAGGGTGGTCTTGCAACTGGGAAAAATGAGAGAAGAATTGGTCGGCCCTCGAAGATAGACTTGCAACTAGGCCCCAACTGCGATAGAGTTTCTTTTTTCTTGTCTCTTCCAATTATACATCGCAGTCTAGAAACAACATAGTGAACGGGTTGCCAGTGGGCTGCGATAATGGGCCGACAAAAGCGAAGCCAAATAGACCTAGGCCAAGAAGATGATATGCAACCAATAGTGACAAGCGAGGCCAAAAGATAGAGTGCTTGCATGAAAATTGTAGAAACTAAATAAAACAATGACAAACTTCGATGAGACAGCGTTTAAAAAGTTGTGAATTTAAAATATACTTATGAAATTTCAAAAACCATTGATTTTATGAACAAAAGAAAAGAAGTTTAAAATCCAAAAGAAAATTTTAAATAATAAACAAAGGGAAAAACAAAAGAGAGTGAGTACAGAGAGTGGCGAACATAAAATACTTGAAAAAAATGCTGGCCCCCGACTCTTTCAATTATCCCTCGGAGCCCACTGAAAACAAAAAACAAAAGCGGTCCACTCTCCACACAGACACATATATAAAAAAACTAGCCCAGTCCAGGCCCGTACACAAACAAAAAAGACCAGCCCACACACACACACACACACACGCGTAACGCAACCAACAGGCCGCAAGCGCACGCAAACATTGGAAGGAAGCCACGCGCAATGGATGATCACAAAATTTACACGAAAATTACAGCTTTAGATCCTACGGTGAGAAACTTAGATGTAAGAAAACTATATCTCATCTAGATGTGTCTTAGCAATCTGAAGAAAAAAAATCCATGAATTAAAAAAAGACAAAAAGAAAATAAAAACAAAAAAGAAAAAGAAAATGGAAAAAAAGAAAAACAATAGAGAGTGAAGAAGGCAAGCGACCAGCGCCAGACCCTTCTTTTATGAGTGGAGCAGGCCACCACCACATCAATCTGGCCGCTTTCTGCTTTGTACTTGTGCTGCTTATAGACGGGGGAAAAGTCAAATAGAAGTGAGAAGATAGAAATGGACCAAGTGAATCAAGAATAAAAAAAGACAAAGCACTCTTCCTCTCATTTAACTTCCTCGCGGCAACCTAGTAGAAAACGCACACAAAAAACAAGCCCAGGCATACGCATGGATAACGGGCCAAACAAAAAACAAACGACGTACCCGGCACACATATGAGCTGAAGGAAATGAAACAACGACGACACGGGGCGCAGCCAGCGATGCAAATCAAGCCTCCCACTAATAAATAATCAGGTATAGATCGAAAGGTTCTAGACTTAGATGCAGGCGCGGAGACAAGGGGGGGAGCAGGAGCTAGAGGAAAATCCTATCTGCCGCATTTCGGGGCAGATTGTCGACCGATCGCACAACCCAGTCCAAAGAATGGGCCGGCCCATCTGAGCCTGCGAGGAGCACCAATTTTGTGAACCTTCTGGAAAAATACAGAAAACAATTTGTGAACCGATTTTTTCTTTTTTTTGCTGGTTTTCCGTATTTTTTTTGTTTTCTCATTTATATGTCTCTTTTTTTATTTTCTGTTTCTTTTTTTCTTTTTGTTTCATTTTTCTTTCTTTTTTCACTTTTCAAGTTGAACATTCTTTTAACATTTTTTGAAAAATTCAACCTTTTCTTCAGATTTTTAAAAAATGTTCCTATATTTAAAATTTTGTTCGTGTTCAAAAAATGTTCAATGTTCAAAAAAATTCCAGGAATTTTTAAAAAAATGTTCACGGTTTTAAAATTTGTTCAGAAATTCAAAAACTGTTTGTGTTTAAGAAAATGTTCAAGTATTTCAAAAACTGTTTGCAGTTTCAAATTTTTGTTCGCAATTTCATGAAATATTCCATTTTGAATTTTTGTATTCACCAATTGAAAAAATGTTTGGTTTCAAATTTTTGGTCGTAATATCATGAAATATTCCATTTTCAAATATTTATTCACAAGTTCAGAAAATCTTCACAGTTTCCAATTTGTTTCGAAATTCATAATTTGTTCACAAAAATCAAAAAATGGTTCACCTTTTTCAAAAACAATTCTGCTTTTTGCAATATTTTTTTTTCACAAATTCAAAAAATGTTCCTATCTCCGAAAATTTGTTCAGAAATTTAAAAATTGTTCGCATTTTTTCAAAATAGACACCTGTATAAAAACGTTCACTACAGCGACTATTTCGGGTTCGCTACAATATTCCTATTCGCTACAGTAGTCCAGTCGGATTTAGTTCATAAAGTTATGCGCTGCTTTTGTAAGAACAATACTAGTGCACTGGACTGGTTATGTGCGCGCGACCATAAGCAGTTGCGCCACTGTTGGAATCCCAAAATCGCGCTGCTTTTGTTTTTTGCCATCTTTTTCGTCCCGCGGTATTGCTTGACGGGACGGCCCAGTTGGGCTGCCTCCTATGCGTGCGGCCGCCAATTTAACGCAAAGGGCGTCAAATAGGGGCTCCCGGGGCTAGACCCCTGCCAATCCCTCGCCCCCCTCAACCGTTTTAAACTAAACAGCCAGTGTACTGTACATCGCTAATTAATGTCTGTGGATAATTGCATCATTAGCCCGTGTAAAAATTATTACGTCGTTGAATGTAGAAGACCAAAGCCCAATAGCCCATACACATGTTGGCGTACGTGGTGTGGCTGCTCCCCTATTGTTTTGCCTCTGGGAAATCTGGACAATGGGATTCGTCCGATGGATTGATCCAGGTGCGTATTCTGCTGGACTAATTAGGGCTTTTGCCGTTGTCGCTTGCTGCCGCTCGTGCCATCCGCCGCCGGCCGAGACGACTAGACGAGCAGGAGGATCAGCTAATCCACTGTTGCGTAGTGGTACCTCGTGCAGTACGCTCTTTGCATAGGACTAGACAAGCAGGTGGGTCAGATCATCAGAATACAAGCAAGACCCCGTTAGTCAGGTGACCATGATTGAAGGAAGACATTGGCAGCAGGTACCACTACGCACCAGCAGCTATTAATAATTTTATTAATTTTTCCATGAATTATGATCTTGGTCTGATTAATTAGCATGGCATATAATATAGTAGAGCTTTTGATACTTTGTGCATTTTTTGATCAACGACATGCCTTATTTGACATGTCTAATATATATGCACGGTGCTGGATTTTCAACATGTAGTCTTTTCTAGTCAAGACTCCTCAAAGAGTATCAACTTGCCGATTTCTAGCTGGATGTTTGCAACAATCTAGAGCTAAAAATCTCGTCTTCACTTGCCGATTTAATTGTTGGATAATTTTGAACAAGTTAAACTACTCCCTCCGTTCCTAAATATAAGACCTTTTAGAGATTCCTCTATGGACTACATACGGATGTATATAGACATATTTTAGAGTGTAGATTCACTCATTTTAGTCTACAGTGGAATCTCTAAAAGGTCTTATATTTAGAAACAGAGGGAGTACATAGCTAAAATTACTTGCCTTCTTCTTCTTCTTCTTAGCTTCTTCTTCTTCTTCTTCTTGAATTTTTGGACGACATGTATGAAAACAAATGGAAGGAGGTTTTATGTCCGTGTCGAATATGCAAAGGAGGAGTATGGCCCGACCCCTTTAAGGCTGGCAAATTCAAGGCGCACCTGCTCATGCATGGTTTCATGGATGGCCATACTCGATGGATAAGTGAAGACGATGATGATGAGAACGTCGACGGGGCAGGCAATAACGACATGAGGCCAGACGAAGAGATGACCGAAAATGGGCCCGAAGAAGAGGGCGTCGGAAATGGCGATGATGCCGGACCTGGCGGAGAAGAGGCCGGACATGACGGAGAAGACACGGACACGACGCAGTCTTTGTCCCTACTAAGTTCAGCCATGTGGGACCCACATGTTCGAGACCTGCTTCGCAAGAAGATGACTAGCGACAGAGCTGCCTCTAGAGAGGAGGCCAAGCTGGCGCAACTGGAGCTAAACTCAAAGACTCCATTGTATGATGGTTGCGATCCCGAGGTGACCCGCTTGAGTTTCACGCTAGAACTGCTAAAGACGAAAGCAAAAAACAAATGGACGGACGCAAGCCTGGATGACCTTTTGAAGTATCTAAAGAAGGTTCTTCCCGCGGGAAGCCTGTGTCCTACTAGTGTCGAGGAGGCCAAAAAAATCGTGTGCCCTCTTGATCTGCCGCACATTAGATACCACACATGCATCATATATCGGAACGAGCACGCGAAAAAAACCATCTGCCCAAAGTGCAATGCTTCACGATATAAGAAGGCCGGAAAGAAAGCTCCACAGAAAGTTGTATGGTACTTTCCGATCACTCCCCGTCTGCAGCGGTATTTCGTAGATCCTAAGGAAGCAGAGCTCATGCGCTGGCACGCGGAGAGGGTGAAGCCAGACGATGGAGATGATGTGAAGCTGAGACACCTCGCAGATGCTAGCCAGTGGAGAGCATTAAACGCAGAATATAAATATTTAGTAGATGATCCAAAGAACATCGTGCTTGGCGCTAGTACTCATGGCATGAATCCGTTTGCCAACGAGAACACCAATCATAGCACATGGCCCGTGTTTGTATGGTTGTACAACCTCCCCCCTTGGAAGTGCATGAAGGGAAAATACATACACATGACTATGCTTATTCAAGGGCCGAGACAACCGGGAAATGATATTAATCTGTATCTCGGGCTACTGAAAGAGGAGCTACACATGTTATGGACAACGCCGGCCAAGACATGAGATGCCAGCACAGGAGAGTATTTCGACATGAGAGCCACGCTGATCATGACGGTGCACGACTATCTCGGTTACGGATATGTCGCGGGCCAGGTGTGCCACGGGTATTGCGGATGCACCAGGTGCATGGATGATACAACGTCTCAGCAGCTATCGAAAGATGGCAAGTCTTCGAAAATCGTGTACATGAGGCATCGAAGATGGCTCGAGAAGGATGACCCGTGGAGAAAGCGTGAAGATCTATTCAATGGTAAGGCCGAGCATCGAGGACCTCCACGAAAGTGGAGCGGCGTCGAAATCGATGAGTTGTTGGAGAACTGGGAAGAGTGCCCCTCGCCGGAAAAGACGAATAAAAAGGCGTCGGAGCCGCTGCTGAAGGTATGGAAAACGAGTTCTGTTTTCTGGGAATTGGAGTACTGTCCCAAACTCGATACGCCTCATAGCCTTGATCAAATGCATATCACGAAGAATATCCTCGAGAGTTTGCTTGGAACATTGATGAACATGCCGGAGAAGACCAAGGATGGGCCGAAGGCAAGAAAAGACTTGGAATTTTTGGATATCAGGAAAGATCTCCACATGCCCGGTAAAAATTCGTCGGAGGAGACGGAGACGGAGACGGAAGATAGGGGCAAAAAAGCAAACAAGAAGGGAGAACAGTATTGCCCCCCCGCCCCTCTTGCTTCACCTTAGATCCGAAGGAGGTCGATCAATTCTTCAAGTGCCTTGCTGGAATCAAAGTTAGTTCCGAATACTGTGGGAAGATAAGCAGATATCTGGACACCAAGAAAAAAAGGTTCAGCGGGATGAAGTCTCACGACTGTCACGTGATGATGACGCAGATACTCCCAGTTGCACTTAGAGGGATTATGGACACACACGTCCGTGATACGCTTACTGACCTATGCCACTTTTTCAACGCTATCTCTCGAAAGTCGATCAGTGTGAAGCAACTCCAAAGGCTACATGAAGAGATCGTTGTCATACTAAATGAGCTAGAGATGTACTTTCCACCCGCGTTCTTTGACGTCATGGTGCATCTGTGTGTCCACATCGTGCACGACATCATCGACCTAGGGCCAACATTCCTGCACAACATGATGTCGTTCAAGAGGATGCATAGGGTCATCAAAGGATTCGTTCGTAACATGTCTCGTACGGATGGAAGCATCGCGCAGGGATATCTGACCCAAGAGTGCATCTCCTTCTGCGAGAATTATCTAGGCGTCGGAGACCCTGTTGTTGGTTTGCCCATCAATTAGCACCGTGGAAGGCTTAAAGGAGAAGGTCACATCAACGGCCGGAGGGAATTGAATGTGTACTGCTCGGGCCGACACCACGACTTTGACATAGCTAACTTAGTAGTGCTACAACACCTAGATGTGCTAGAAGATTTCGTGACACTGCACAAAGAGACCATCGCAAAGAACTACCGTGACCCTGGGCTGCACAGGACGGACGCTGAAGTTATTAGAGAGCACAACTCCACTTTCTTGTGTTGGTTCAAAGAGCGAGTTCTGGCTAATCCCCCGGAAGAGGGCTGTCCGAACGGAATATTCATATACGCCTTAGCACATAGCCCGTCGGTCAACCTCGCGACTTATCGGGCATAGGATATCAACGGATACACGTTCTACACGGAGGCCAAAGATATAAACAGTGAAAACCAGAACTCAGGGGTGATGATGGAAGCCATGACCGGCGATGTAACTGAAAGATACTATGGAAGGGTCGAAGAGATCTGGGACCTTGACTACTCTGGAGTCCATAGCGCGACGATGTTCCGTGTCAGATGGGCTAACAACGTACAAAGAGAAAACTGACATTTCCCTACCATGTGTATACCCGACGCCAATAGCGCTACCATGAACGCCACCGCCAAAAATGAGCCATGGATACACGCTGAGCACGTGACACAATGCTTCTTCATAACCGACCCTCGCAATCCCAACCGTGTTGTCGTGAGGAGAGGCAAAAGGACCATCATCGGAATGGATGGAGTCGCCAACGAGGAAGACTACGACCAGTACGGTGACCCGATGAGGGAAGATGATGATGGCGATGAACCATACGTCAAAAGAAGAAGCAAGACAACATTACATAAGAAAGATCGTACTCCCTGGAAAAGGAAAAGTCATGACGAGGGGCTCAATTATTCGACAACGAACAAAAGAGGAAAGAAGAAGATCAGTCTCAAGCGTCGTCGCCCACGCTAACAAACTATCATAATTTGTGTGTACCTATTTTGTATACGTACTTAACACCGTTATCGGTCAAATGATGTACTATATATTATGCACTAATTATTATCCGAATGTGCTCATAGGAGACGTTCCCGTATACTCCGAGGCGTCATCCGGAGGTGCTAAATCATACGGGCCCGGGGGCGGGTGTTATTACACATAAACAACCCTAATTAGCAGTTAGGAAAAAGAAAGAGAAAAAGGAAAAAGAAAAATGAAAAAGAAAAAAATGTAAAAGAAAGAGAAAAAGGAAAAAGAAAAAGAAAAAGTAAAAAGAGTTAGCAGTAGCGCTTTTTACCCAGACAAGCGCTACAACTAATCTAGCTACAGAATTTATATAATAAAACTAAAAAAATAGCAGTAGCGCGTTTTGACAGGACAAGCGCTACAGCTAACATAGCTATAGCGCGTGTTCCTAACAAGCGCTATAACTAAGTTGGCTATAGCTCTCCGGCCGTTCCCCCCTCATCCCCACTCCCCACTCTCTCTCTCTCTCTCTCTCTCTCTCTCAAGGGATGTGTAAAGAAATATAAGATCGTTTAGATACTTCTTTAGATTGAGAATAATTCGTTCAAGGGATGGAGAAAATTGCTTTGTTGAAGGGATACGATTCATTTAGAGTAACTCAGTGCATAGAAAGACCTAATCGACTGTTATCCTCATGGAATTAGACATCAGCCACTGCTTGATCTAGAGAGGATGTCAACTACCCATTGTTACCAGGTTCTAAAAACGGTTTAAGAATTTTGTCTTATATGACAATTCATCAAATGGTGTGCAAGTTATCTATTATTGTTGTTGGTTGCCATCACTGGCGTGCAAATGGTCTATTTTATTAGATTCAAGATGAGATTTAATGTTTTGGTTTGTTGTCATCATTGGACTTATTTGAATATCCCCTTCATGGATTACATAAAATATTATCAGCTTAACATTTTGAAAACCCAAAGCTTGTGTCGTAAAACTTTGTCAAGAAATATGGTAACAGTTATTGCAGCATTTCCAATATCTAGCCCATATTTGCAATGTAGTAGAAGAGAATTAGCAGCTATAGTATGCCATTTAATAGGTGTAGTTAGAATCAGGCATCATTGACCATTTCTTATATTTAGTGGTTTCTTCACGAGCTTCGAAAAGTACCGCCAGATGGGGGAACTAGCATCCCTAAAATACAGATATGTTTTTTGACCATCATGTGTTAGTTATGAATTTGTCTTTGTAAAAAATAAACCAGTATGAAGAGAATAAAAAATAGCATACCAAATCAAGAAGATGGATATATTCTTCATTTGACATGCTATTTGTATTGATTGCTCCACTGACAATCTCTAGTGTGACCACCCCAAAACTGTAGAGCTGGGCACTGGAAATAACATTGCACTGTTGCTTGTTGGGAATTCCCTGACATCTGAACCATTTGGTCGCTGTGTTTGAAAGTCATTTGTTCCGCAGTCCAATTTACTGTCATGACGCCTCTGGACTCCAACCAGTCCATTCCGAGCACGATATCATAGCATCCAAGCGGGAAAAGCTTGAAACTGGAGCTGAAAGTAACCCCTTGGACAGTGTACTCGCAATTGGGTAGTTCTCGATCACAACTGGTGACTGCTCCATCAGCCACTTTCACCTTCAACGGCTCACGCATTGGTTGAATTCCCGGCTAGTCTTGAGCAATTTCTGTGTTGATGAAGCTGTGGGAGTTTTCGGAGTCAACGAGCATCAGGAGAATTATGTTTCCAATCTTGCGTGTCAGCCTCAATGCCTTGGGTGCTTCGGTACCAGTGACCGCTGCCGCTGATAGCAAGCAAAGATCTTCTCCAGAGCTTTCGATCAGTGGAGCTGCTGTGTCAGGAGAAGTTCGTGGCGACAGCATGCCCACAAGCTCTTCCACAACATGAAGTTCCACTGTCGCCGCACAGGCGTGGCCGGGGTTCCACCGCTCGCCGCAAGTGAAGCACAACCCACGCGCCTTGCGAAAAGCACCAGGGCCTTGAGTTTCTCGTCCACAGGAGAGAACGAGGGCACAGACGACTTGGCGATGTCGATCCCTCACCGTGTCTCCAACGCAGTAGGCGCGGGAGCAAAGTTGGCCGTGCGCCCCACAATTGGAGTCCTGGGCACGGTGACCGCCAGGGGCGGCCTCGATGAGAAACGGCCCGAGCGCGTGCTCGAGACCTCCCCGCGCTGCGGCGCCATCGCGTCTTGCTCTTGTCGAACCAGGTCCACCACCTCTTCCTGTAAAGCAGCAAGAGAAACAGCAGTTTCCAGGTCCGGAGGTCGATGTAGCATGACTGCCACTTTGATTTCATGAACTAAACCTTCCACCAAATGAGTAGAGAAAAATAGAGGATCCCATGAACTATGATGAGCCAACAAAATATGCATAGCAATATTGGACTGTTGAACATACTCCAAAACCGTACCCACTTGCTTGAGTTTGGAAAATTTTCTCAAGAGTAACTGAAACTCTGACCGACCGAATTTATCTAACACAACACTGCAGAAAGGATCCCACCCCGTGATCTTCAGATGAGCCTGAGACCACTCTAACCATAGAGCTACTGCTCCTGTGAACTGGACAATGGCAGTGTCCACCCACACCTGCGGATCAAGACCACACACGCGAAAATAAGCTTCACAACGAAGACGCCAACCGGTGGGGTTGTCGCCATCGAACTCAGGGGCCCTCCACATGCTTCTTACTGAATCGGCCTCCACCAAATCCCGGGCTACTACCCCCCCCCCCCCCCCCCCAAATCAAAGGACAGCGTAGGTGGGAATGGTGCTGTCGGGAACGGAGTTCGGTACGTACCATTGGCCGGGACCGGCATAGCAAGGAGTAACCCCTTGCTAGCCGAAACCCGTGGAAGTAGAGCCCCGCGGTGGCCAACTGGCCCATGACCGTCATCACTCACGCCGGTGTTGATGTGTGGCGCGTCCGCCTGAACAGGAGTTGGTGTCCGCGCCGTCTTGCTCGTAGACGTGGAACCCGCAGCGATCTTCTCCATTTGGAGGGGCATGTCGGTCAGATATGCACGTAGCTGTCCCACCGCCGCATCCACGCCTGGTCGCCAAGCCGCCAGGTCGTGGACCACCGTCTCGAGAGCCAAGAGCTCCGGCTCCATCTTCGTGACCGCCGCCTCCATCTTCGCGATCGACGGCGCCATCTGATCCAGAGTGTTCTGAATCCCGATGAGCGCCTTGGCAATGCTGCTGCGCTCCGCCGCCTCCTCCTCCAGCTGCTTCTGAACATCCAATTCGGCCATGATTTGCTTGATGCTACGCGTGCGTGAACTCGCCAGATCGAAACGCTTGCGGAGAAGAATTTGGTGGTGGACACGCTACGCGTGCGTGGTCTCGCTCTCGCCCAACGGCGCCGATTCAGATAGTGATTCAACGATGCCTCACCCACACGCACTCGCTAACCAGGGGACTCGGGGGTTGGGCCTCCGCCCCCTCTTGGGCCGGTCTTGCTGGGCCGGGCTGCTGGGCATGGGCGTCACCGGCGTAGTGGCCCAGCCGACCCCATTCGTTCCTCCCATCTGTTCTGTTCTGCTCTGCTCCGACGAGTCCAACAGGGCGAATCCTATTCGGCGCTGCAGGCGCCGGTTACTATTGTTTCTGCAAACCGGCGCCGGTTACTATTGTTTCTGCAAACCGGCGCTTGCAGCCGCGTTAGCTGGGCTGGCCCATGTATCTCCTGTTTTTTCTGTTTAAAGGCTCAAAAAAGGTGCGCCGGCAGCAGATCGAACTCGCGATCTATTCCTCCCGAGCGAACGACAGTAACCACCACGCCACAGAACAACTAGTGATTGCTAGGTTGTTTTTTTCCATTTATTTGTTTCTTAAGTCGCGGGAGTCCACCGGTTTTGGGAAGCTCCCAAAAGCTTCCAAAGCCGGCTTTTTCCCAGTTCGCTGGTCATTTCCGGGACGGTTTTATTCGGGTTTTCTTTTTCTTTTTTATCCTTTCTTTTTATTAAATGCGTGATTTTTTTCTTTTCTTTTTTTCGGTTTTCTTTCTTTTCTTTTTGAACTTTTTTCAAGTTTATGAACTTTTTTTTCAAACTCGATGAACTTTTTTCAAACTCGATGAACTTTTTCCAAACTCGATGAACTTTTTTCAACTTTGATGAACTTTTTTTCAACTTCGATGAACTTTTTTCAAGCTCGATGAACTTTTTTCAAATTCAATGACCCTTTAATCAGATCTGATGAACTTTTTTTCAAATTTGTGAACTTAGTTCGAAATTTCATGAATTTTTTTAATTCGTGAACTTTTTTTGAATACATGAACTTCTTTTGATTTCATGAATTTTTTTTGAATAGATGAACTTTTTTTGAAATCTGAGAACTTTCAAATGTTGTTCACTTTTTTCAAAAAAAATAATTATTTTTAAAATGTATTTTAAAAATACGAAAATCTAAGCTATAAAGTAAATCGTACAATATTTTGTGCAATAGATAGCGCGGCTACATCGTTCTTAAATAATTCGCTATGAATTTGGTAACTAGCGCTAAGAAGGTCCAGTGGTTAGGCGAACATGTATATACGGTAGGGGTGCGAGTTCGATTCCTGGTAGTGTCCATCTTTCTAGTCATTTTTTGCGCTATAAAACAGAATTCAATTCGCGTCGCCTCGCATTCGTGGGCCGGCCCAAGAGGGATTGCTGTGAGCGCCAGTTGCCGTTCGTGGCGCTGAAGGCGCTGACTAGGGGTTCCCGTCCAACAGACGGCGGCGACGGCGAGGAGACGATGGAGGGCAACAAGGACGACGAAGCGTCGTCTCCCGGCTGATCTGCTCACGGAGGGCCGCCGGATGGAACCGAAACAAAGCGCAGTGCCACCTGGTCAGGTCAGCTTTCATCCACCTGCCTGCGCGCCATGTGCTTGTGCTTATGCCCGTGACGTTCTTTCCACTGGGACGGACCTAGCTAGCTCCAGTAGTTGTGTACTACGTTGCTATGGTGAGCAACCACGCACGAGCTTTGTTTGGGGTCCTAGTGGGTAGTGCCCACTGGCATCTTTCTGAAGCAGATCCATGGGACGAGCTCTCAGCAAGCAAACAACGTATTACCCTTACCGACTACTGTTCTTACAGCTCTCGGTGAAAGGAAGTTTCTATCGAATACGCGCTATTGCCGAGTTCAGTTCTCGGCAAACATCTTGGCACCCGATAAACACTGATTTTCCTGTGGTGCAAAGTTCCACATGGGATCCGGTCGGTCAGACATCCCATGTGCGGCCTGGGCCTATTCTGCTTAATTATCACCCCACTAATTATTGCTCTTATATATCCAGCTATATACCCTTATTAGATCTCGCAGATCAGCCAGAACAAATCGGTTGGTGGAGATCTGATGGCTGAGTTATTCAGCGAGCAGGCTGCCGTCTACGCTGCGGCCCGGCCGGTCTACCCCAAGGATCTGTTCGCCAAGCTCGCGGCTCTCACCGATCGCCACCGCTTCGCCTGGGACGTTGGCACTGGCAATGGCCAGGCCGCCATCGGTGTAAGCCCTCTGCATGCTCTGTCCGGACTCCGGAGTCGCCAGTAGCTATCATGTTCATGTCTAGCTTTGACAAACTATGGCCATCGATGCATGCATATGTATAACTGAGTGGCCCTACAATTTGGATCGTATAACAACCTGTATTACTAGAATTTCATTGCTATAACCAAGCTCATTTCCTTTTCTCTATGGACCTGAGAGCCAAATATCAATGTCCACCTGCCCTCATCCTTGTTGAATGCACACTAACCAGCACTTAATAGTCATCACAACCAACACATCTACTCCAGCTCGGTGGGAGTAATGTGACGCCCCCGACTTAATCATGCACTAATCATACACGCAAATGCACGCGATCAAGCCCAAGGACTCACGGAAAGATATCACAACACAACTCTAGACACAAAATAAAATAATACAAGCTTTATATTACAAGCCAGGGGCCTCGAGGGCTCGAATACACAAGCTCGAGCCATACAAGCATCAGCGGAAACAATAGTATCTGAGTACAGACACAAAATTAAACAAGGGTGCCTTAAGAAGGCGAAAACAAACAACGGCTCTGATCGAAAGAGGCAAGGCCTCCTGCCTGGGAGCCTCCTAAACTACTCCTGGTCGGCGGGCTCAACGTAGTAGTAGGTGCCTTCGGGGATCTCCTGCTCCTGGACTCCGTCGTTTGATCACAGCAACCGGGTATGGGAAAAAGAGATAGCAAAGCAACCGTGCGTACTCATCCGAAGTACTCGCAAGACTGACATCAAAACTATGCTAAGTATGCATCGGTATCAAAGGAATGGGGCTATATCTTTGGACTAAACTGCAGAAATGTCAGAACAGAGGGGGAGAGGCCTAGCCTATCGAAGACTAGCATCTTGAAGCAGTCTTGCAGCATCAGAAGAGAGTAGAACAAGATAATATACAATCAATCCTATTTGGAATCTGTTACTAGATTCTGGATCTCTAATAAAAAGCATCTAGTTTTGAACATGGCAAGTGCAGCTATTCTATGGAGCATCTGGAGATATAGGAATAGTATGGTATTTGACAACGTGCTTTGGACTGATATTTTGCAGATTTGGAAGCTGATCTTGAAGACACTCAAGACCTGGGAAATCCTCTGTCCTCAGGCAATGAAGCCGGCGTTGGAACAGCTGTGCTCCCACATCATGGAGCTGCTGAAAGCTCCCCAACTCCTCAAGAGTGGCTGATGAAGAGGGTCGGCTTACCCCTGTCTGCTGTCAATGAAGCATATGCTCGTGATCTACCTGCTGCTATCCTGGGGGCGCTGAAGCTCTCAGATGATGAGCCAAGGTCACCGCCTAGGAAGGGCAACTCTTCAAAGAAATCACTGGTGCTCAGCCCGGTCTCAGTCATCGATCCTGGGTGCTGGTCGCCTTTGGCAACAACAAATCCGCTGAAGAGGGTGAAGAATATCTGAGCGCCTGTAGTTTTTATTAGTTAGCTCTGTCGCCTGCGTGCGTCCCTATCTGCAAAACTTGTCGTTGTGGCTGAGGCCACTTTTCTTTCCTTTTGCTCTAGCGTCTTGTTGTTTTCGTGGAGAATGAGACATGCCTGGACATGACCGCTTTTGTGGCTTGGTTTGGTTTCATTTCGTTAATGGAACCGGGGAGGTGATCTCTGTTTTTCTAGAAAAAAAAATTAGTAACGCCCTGGGATCCTTCCTCTACTATCCTGCGAGAAAGTGATCCCGAGAGCAGTAGTATCAATTTAACAGTGTAATAGTATCCATTTGTAGTTGTAGCAGATCAGGATACAACTCCGAGCGTCCTGTTACCGTGGACACGGCTATTCGAATAGATTACTTCCCTGCAGGGGTGCACTACTGTTACCCAACACGCTCGATTAACTCTGGCCGAGTCTTTTGCGACACTTCTGGTTTACTTATTTTGTTAGGTCTCGACTTCTCCGCTATGATCTTCCCAGTAGTTCATATAGGAGCTATTGCCGTTTCATTCCTATTCGTGGTTATAATGTTCAATATTCAAATAGCAGAGATTCACGAAGAAGTATTGCGCTATTTACCAGTGAGTGGTATTATTGGACTGATCTTTTGGTGGGAAATGTTCTTCATTTTAGATAATGAAACCATTCCATTACTACCAGTGATGTGTAATCTCTTCAAATCGAGAGAAGAGGTGTCAAAAAGAAATGCTTTTAGGCAGCCTTACTTGCTTAGTATGTATTTTTTAGTCCTACCTAGGCTCAGCAGAGAGGTCCCCGTCGGTCTACATCCTAAGTGCTCAGGGGTCTTGGGCCATCGCCCTGTGCACTCCGGGTCGTTGTGAGGACGGTGGATACCAGCGCCAACAGCACGATCCGACCATGCCACAATGCTGAACTGGACGTCTGACAGAGCTTTCGGCTAATACATACGGCGCCGAGGGTCCCATAACCATTATCCCACGTGGTGGTAGTGCGTATAGGCCAGCGGCTAACTCAGATCAAATACCCAAATCCGTTAGGCGTTTTTAGTGACTCGCGAAGACGAACAGGATTCCTGTCGCTCTGACTTGGTAATACACGGCTCGCGGGTGCTCTTGGAGCCGACCCGTCTTTAATATCATTCTCTCGAGGGCACTCTTGGAGCCGGCCCGACTTTATCAGTTTAAAGTATTGCAATATGTAAACATTTCCGTGATCATCACCCAGAGTGATCACGACCCGGTAACAAGCATGGCAACGGACAAGGGTGAAGGGCCAGCTGATGAAACATAGTATACCTAACTAAGCATCATAGGGCAACAAGTAAGGTATCAACAGCAAGCGACGAAATCAGGCTATGCATCAGAATAGGAGCTATCGGAATACCAGCAGAAGCAATTCTAATGCAAGCAATAGAGAGAAAGAGTAGACGATATTTGGATGATCAATGGGGTTTTGCTTGCCTGGAAGCTCAGCTGAAGGGGGTCTGGTCGTCGTCGACGTAGTCGTACTCAGCAGTGTCGTCGGCAGTCTCGGGTCTATCGGCAGAGAAGGAGGGGGGAAGAAACAATAAATACACGGCAAACAATGCAACACAAAGGCATGACAAAGCAGTATGCTATGCTAGGGGTGACCGATCGCAGTGTTACACGTGGCAGACGAAGCGGGAAATTAACCGGGAGTGTTCTCCCAGCTCCGGGTGATTATCGGTATATTAAACCGGAGGGGACGGGTCCATGTTCAGTATGTTAGAGGGGTGTGGCAGGTATGTGGGTGTCATATTCGGATTTGTCTTGTTTTTCTGATCGTTTTTCATACATAAATTATTTTCATCTGAGTTACGGTTTATTTTATATGATTTTTCAAAGTTTTATTGAATTTCTGGAATTATTTTTAATTATTAAATCCGAATTATCCAAAACAGTGTATTGTGACGTCAGGGTGACGTCAGCGGTCAACTGTGGACTTGACTGGTCAAACTGACCAGTGGGTCCCACCTGTCATAGACAGTAAGGTTAACAAAGTTTAATTTTAATCTAAAATAGTTAATTAACCCCTAGGGCCCACATGTCAGTGACTAATTAAATTAACTAATTATTTCTACTTCATTTTTAGTTAATTAGGGAGGTAGGCCCCACTTGTCAGGGGCTGGGGCCGCCCTGTCAGCATAGTTGACTGGTCAAACCAGTCAACTGGGCCCCTGGGGCCCACCGGCCAGTGACCCAGGGGGGTGGCCCTGGCCAGGCCACGTCGGCACGGCACCGGAGAGGGCTCTGGCGACCTCTCCGCGCGGCGGAGGACTCGGGCCCTCGTCGGAGAACGGGCTACCGGCCGCCATTTGGGGCGCGGCCGGTGGCGTTCGGGTGCGGGCGACGGGGCGCGTCTAATGGTGGCGGTGGGAGCGGCTGGGATGGCCGGAGATGGCCGCTGCGACGACGGCAGGCAGCGGCGACGTTCGGGCCTCGATAGGGACGACGCTACGGGGAGGGACAGAGGAGAGAGGGGAGCCAGACGGGGTGCTCACCGGGCCCTGCAGATGTGCAACGTGGGCTCGGGGAGGGCTTGCCGGAGCGAGATGAGGCGGCGGAGCTCCGTTGGGGCAGAGGAGGAAGAAGATGGTTATGCGGGCGCTCCGGTGGCTCCCGGCCCGCGCGCGTGGTCGGAGTCGGTGTAGCGGACGCGGGCGGAGCTCGTGGACACGGCGGATGGACGGGAGGGGGGGGGGAGGCGACGGTGGCCGCGGTGGAGCGCGGTGAACGGCGGCGATGGCGCTCGGGCGAGGCGGATCTGAGGAGGGGGGGCGGAAGGAGAGGGCGAGCGAGGGCGAATGGGAGAGAGGACCGAGGCGTCGGGGGCGTGGCGCCCTTATCCCCGCGTCGGCGCGGCCGGCGAGGTGGTTGGGCGGCGACGTGCGGGCGCGGGCGGCGACGGTCGGATGAGCAGTGGGAGGGAGACGACCCGAGGCGCTGGTGTGCTGGGCCTGCACTGTGCACTCAAGGCCCAGTGCACCAGTGATTTTCCTCCTTTTCTTTTTAATCTTTTCAGTTTTTCTTTTAGTTTCTGTTTTGTAAAATGTTTGGCCACCATTTCATTTTTGTAAAATAGGTGACTTAGCCACACAAATACAGTGTAATATTTAGCACTGCCATAAAAAGGTTTGGAGTCCAGATGTTTTCATTTGAATTTTTATTTAAATGAAAATGGATTAAATATTGCTGTTTTGGTACTGTTTTAGGATGTTAGAGTCATTTAACTAATTCAATTAATATTGATTTTATTTTTATAATTGCTTTTGGATTATAAGCAATATTATGAACATTTTAGTTTCAAATTTGAACAACTTTTATTTTTTTACTTCATATTTGAATTTCAATTTGAATTGGAATTTGAAATGAGTTACAATTCAAATGATGATCAAGCAATGTTAATCATGGTGACTTGGCATTATCAAAAGGGTGATCACTGTAGCTTAATACATGGGGATGTTACAATTCTCCTCCTCTAAAAGAAATTCTCGTCCCGAGAATTAAGAGGTAGGCTGAAAGAGAGCGGGGTACTCTTCATGAAGACGATCTTCGCGTTCCCAAGTGGCTTCATCTTCAGAACGATTTGACCACTGAACTTTAAGGAACTTGATTGCCTTCTGACGGGTTCGTCGTTCAGCTTGATCAAGAATGCGGATCGGATACTCTTGATAGGAAAGATCCTCTTGCAGCTCAAGCATTTCATGATCCACTGCTCGGATAGGATCCTTGAAGCAGCGACGGAGTTGCGACACATGGAAAACATCATGAACTTGGTAAAGGTTCGGCGGCAATTCCAATTGATATGCCACTTCTCCACGTCTGGCGAGGATACGGAACGGGCCAATGTAGCGAGGAGCTAACTTGCCCTTGATTCCAAATCGATGAGTGCCCTTCATCGGAGTGACACGAAGGTAAGCTTGTTCGCCAGGTTGATAGACCATTACCTGGTGTTTTCGGTCATAATTGCTCTTCTGACGGGACTGAGCAGCTTTCAAATGTTCTCGGACAATGCGGACTTGTTCTTCAGCTTGTTGGATAATATCCGGACCCAAGAGTGGCCGTTCCCCAGTTTCTGACCAATTCAGAGGAGTTCGACACTTACGTCCATAAAGAACTTCAAATGGTGCCATTTTCAGACTAGCTTGATAGCTATTGTTGTAAGAGAATTCAGCATACGGGAGGGATTCCTCCCATTTCTTGCCAAAGGAGATGACACATGCGCGAAGCATATCTTCAAGCACTTGGTTGACTCGTTCAACTTGACCCTGGGACTGGGGGTGAAAAGCGGTGCTAAAGGATAGATGAGTTCCCATAGCTTCTTGGAAACTTTCCCAGAACCTTGAGGTAAAGAGGCTACCATGGTCTGAACTGATCTCCAACGGAACACCGTGGAGTGACACAATTCTGGAAACGCACAAGTCTGTTAACTGACTAGCAGTGATTGTCTCCTTGACTGGCAGGAAATGGGCAACCTTGGAGAATCGGTCAATGACAACAAGAATAGCATTATGACCCTTCGGTGATCTGAGAAATCCAATTATGAAATCCATTTCAACTTTGTCCCATTTCCATTCGGGAATAGCAAGTGGTTGCAGAGTTCCAGCAGGTCTTTGGTGTTCTGCTTTGATGCGACGGCAAACGTCACACTCAGCAACATAACGAGCAATATCTCGCTTCATATCAGGCCACCAGTACCGTTGACAAATGTCTTGGTACATCTTAGTACTATCAGGGTGAATTGAAAGAGGGGTATCATGAGCTTCTTTCATGACACGTGGGGTCAGATCCAGGTTGTCCTTTCTAGGAACCACTAAGCGATTTTTGAAGAACAAGGTGCCATCAGCATCAATAGTGAAGAATGAGGGCCTTCCCCTTTTGAGGTCGCGCTTAATCTTCTCGACCTCAGAGTCAGCTTTCTGTATATGCTTGATGAGGTCCTCGAGATCTGGTTCAACAACCAAGGTATTTAGATATCCTTGAGGAACTATCTCGATGTTCAGCTTTCGAAGCTCTTCATACAAGAGTGGCTGCTGTAGTTGAACCTCAAGTTCACAACAGTAGGATTTACGGCTCAAAGCATCAGCCATTACATTAGCCTTGCCAGGGGTGTAAGAAATACCCAAATCATAGTCTGTAATGGCCTCCATCCATCTTTGCTGACGGAGGTTAAGAGATGGCTGAGTGAACAAGTATTTCAAACTTTTATGATCCGTGTAGATCTCGCAACGATTACCAAGTAGGTAATGTCGACATAACTTTAATGCATAAATAACTGCTGCCAGTTCGAGATCGTGCGTTGGATAGTTCTCTTCATGAGGACGCAACTATCGAGAGCCATAAGCAATTACCTTGCGCTCTTGCATTAGGACACAGCCTAATCCTTGACGGGATGCGTCGCAATAAATCACGAAGTCCTTACGGGAATCTGGAGGAGCAAGCACTGGTGCAGAAGTCAACTTGTCCTTGAGCGTCTGAAAACTTTCCTGACATTTTTCTGTCCACTCAAACTTAACGCCTTTGTGAAGCAAATCAGTCAGAGGCTTGGCAATCTTGGAAAAGTTCTCGACAAAACGGCGGCAATAGCTGGCGAGTCCGAGGAAACTCCTGACTTGCTTGACATTCTTCGGAGGAGTCCATTCAAGAATAGCCTGAACTCGTTCTGGGTTAACAGCAATGCCATCTTTGGAAATCACATGACCTAGATAGGTCACCTCGGATAACCAGAACTCACACTTGAAATACTTGGCACACAGTTGATGTTCACGCAGCTTCTCCAGTACAAGCCGAAGATGTTCAGCATGTTCTTCTTCATTCTTCGAATATATAAGGATATCATCCAGATAAACCACGACGAATTTGTCGAGGTAATCCATGAAGATGTAGTTCATCAGTCGGGA
This sequence comes from Elymus sibiricus, assembly GCA_039707655.1. NCBI lineage: Eukaryota > Viridiplantae > Streptophyta > Magnoliopsida > Poales > Poaceae > Elymus > Elymus sibiricus. The sequence goes on along the minus strand of CM077666.1, from coordinate 18,111,884 downwards.
GAAGGTTGCTGGAGCATTGGTTAAGCCAAAGGACATGGCAGTGTACTCGTAAGAACCATAGCGGGTAACGAAGGCTGTCTTCGGGATATCCTCTTTACGAACCCGGATCTGGTGGTATCCCAATCTCAAATCAAGTTTAGAGAATACTGAGGAACCAGCTAGCTGATCATACAGATCGTTGATTCTGGGAAGCGGATACTTGTTCTGAATTGTTGCCTGGTTGATAGGTCGGTAATCTTATACCAGACGATTCGTACCATCCTTCTTCTTGACAAAGAGAGAAGGTGCCCCCCAAGCAGAAGAACTGGGGCGAATGAAACCCTTACGAAGTGACTTGTCAATTTCCTCCTTAAGTTCAAGGAGTTCATGCGGCGGCATCTTGTATGGGCGCTTGGCAATAGGAGTAGTGCCTGGTTTCAAGTCGATGACGAATTCGACAGCTCTGGCAGGTGGTACTCCTGGGAGTTCCTCTGGAAAGACATCTTGAAAGTCTCGAACAACTGGAACATTCTCTATTCCCTCAAGAGGTGAAGCGTTCAATGCATTTAGAGCATATATCTGGCTCTCGGCATTCTGAATTATCTGAGTTGAATAGTTGATTGTCTTGCCGGAAGGGTGTGTGAGCTGGACTATCTTGGCGGCACAGTCGAAGAAAGCATTATGGGCTTCCAGCCAATCCATGCCGAGAATGACATCTATGTTGGATGATTTGAGAGCAACAAGAGAAGCATGGAACACTAGACCTCCAATTATAATGGGAGTGCTATGGCTCACCATGGTGGCACGGCTCTGAGATCCGACGACGTGAACCGCTAAAGGAGTAGCCAAAGATTCCATAGCTAACCCATGCAACTGAGCAAACGGTTGAGACACAAATGAATGTGATGCTCCGGAATCAAAGAGAACAGTAGCTGCCACTGAATTAACTGGAAGGGTACCCATCACGATTTTAGGGGCCTCACGAGCTTCTTCCATTTTGACATGAGTGACCTGGCCACGACCCATAGCAGACGGCCTGGCATTATAGCTTCTGAAACGACGGTTTCGACAGCTCTTCTTGCGACCAATAGGAGGATGTGGTGTATTCTGAGGCTGATCCGGGCGACAATTGATAGTAAGGTGTCCTGGCTCTCCACACTTGCGACATAAATCATCATTATGTGGAGGAGCAATAACATTGGGCTGTCCACTTGGAATATTCAGTTGTCTTGGTGGTGGAGGCAGACGAGGTGCAACATAAGACGGCCTTGGTGTTGGAGCAGGTTGGTGATAGACATTGTGCGGAATCCAGACTTGACGTTTCTGAGCAGGCTGACCCGAGGATGAGCCAATATCTCGAGTACGCTTGAGCGACTCCTGGTACTCATTCAGACCAGTTTCAGTTCGGAAAGCTTGGCTGACAAGCGTCGCAAAGTCTGCACAATCATGGGCAACAAGTGCGAGCTTTATATCAGGACGCAGTCCTTCACGGAATTTCTCCTGCTTGCGTGCATCAGTGCAGACGTCATCTTCAGCATAGCGGGATAATTCAAGGAATTTCCTCTGATATACATCAATAGTCATCTTGCCCTGTGTGAGTTTGCGGAATTCCTTCTTCTTCTGGTCCATCAGACCTTGAGGAATGTATCGTGCACGGAAGGCTGACTGAAATTCTATCCATGTGGTGGCGGTCCCAGCAGGCAGCATTCGCCTGTGGCTTTCCCACCATTGAGCAGCTGAACCCCTCAGGTGATACGTCGCATAGGTGACGTAACTGTCAGGGAGAACATTAGCCGACTCCATCTGAAAGGCGATGTCACGGAGCCAATCATCAGCATCCATTGGATCAGTCGAGTTGCGGAAGGTGGACAGGTTGAGGCGCACGAATTCTTGCAGAGTTATTGGGGCAGACTGTTGCTGAGCATTCTGAGTTGGAAACTGAGCCATTACCCCAGTCATAAACTGACTATTCAGCTCAAACTGCTGCATCATTGCGGCAATATAGGGTGGAGGTGGAGGATCGTCAGCCATCCTGCCAAATCAACAGGGGCAGTTTAGCAAGAACAACTGCATGTGTAAGAGGTCATTCATGAGGTAACATGAGTAATGAACAAGAAGGGCATTAGGCACATATTAGTAGTCATTAGAGACATACAAACTTATGCACGGAGTTGGATACAAACGGTAGTAGGAGTTCGGAAACGCACGCAGCTAGACAAACTAGGCGGCGTGCAGGCACGCGGTGAAGGAATACAACAACGAGACATAGCAAAGGCTACACCAACGTCGGAGAAAACTATTGGAGCAAGGAATCTGCAAATGGCAACGCAGGGTGCCCTCGATAAAAGGATCCTGCGGGCTGTGAACACTGTGAAGCAGATCCTGGTCCATAATTCAAAGAAGATTGATTGAAATCTCCGGGTGGATGTGATCACGAGAACCTAATGTTAATGTTTAGTAAAAAAATTAACCCGAAAGGAAGAGAGATCAGAATCCCAGAGTAAAGACGAGGAATAAAAGATCCTAATACCACCCATTGGCGACGTGGGCCCGTAAGCCACACAGCCATGCTAGTAAAACAGTTTTTGGAGACTAGACTCAACTTCGGCCAAGGAGTTGGAAAGGGGGCTTCCTACAGGCAGTCGGCTCTGATACCAACTTGTGACGCCGCCGACTTAATCGTGCACTAATCATACAAGCAAATGCACACGATCAAGCCCAAGGACTCACGGGAAGATATCACAACACAACTCTAGACACAAAATAAAATAATACAAGCTTTATATTACAAGCCAGGGGCCTCGAGGGCTCGAATACACAAGCTCGAGTCATACAAGCATCAGTGGAAACAATAGTATCTGAGTACAGACACAAAGTTAAACAAGGGTGCCTTAAGAAGGCGAAAATAAACAACGGCTCTGATCGAAAGAGGCAAGGCCTCCTGCCTGGGAGCCTCCTAAACTACTCCTGGTCGGCGGGCTCAACGTAGTAGTAGGTGCCTCCGGGGATCTCCTGCTCCTGGACTCCGTCGTCTGATCGCAGCAACCGGGTATGGGGAAAAGAGATAGCAAAGCAACCGTGAGTACTCATCCAAAGTACTCGCAAGACTGACATCAAAACTATGCTAAGTATGCATCGGTATCAAAGGAATGGGGCTATATCTTTGGACTAAACTGCAGAAATGCCAGAACAGAGGGGGAGAGGCCTAGCCTATCGAAGACTAGCATCTTGAAGCAGTCTTGCAGCATCAGAAGAGAGTAGAACAAGATAATATACAATCAATCCTATTTTAGTAACGCCCTGGGATCCTTCCTCGACTATCCTGCGAGAAAGTGATCCCGAGAGCAGTAGTATCAATTTAACAGTGTAATAGTATCAATTTGTAGTTGTAGCAGATCAGGATACAACTCCGAGCGTCCTATTACCGTGGACACGGCTATTCGAATAGATTACTTCCCTGCAGGGGTGCACTACTGTTACCCAACACGCTCGATTAACTCTGGCCAGACACACTTTTCCGGGTCATGCCCGGCCTCGGCTGATCGACACGACGTAGTCCTACCTAGGCTCAGTAGAGATGTCCCCGCCGGTCTACATCCTAAGTGCTCAGGGGTCTTGGGCCATCGCTCCGGGTCGTTGTGAAGACGGTGGATACCAGCGCCAACGGCACGATCCGACCGTGCCACAATGCTGAATTGGACGTCTCACAGAGCTTTCGGCTGATACATACGGCGCCGAGGGTCCCATAACTATTATCCCACGTGGTGGTAGTGCGTATAGGCCAGCGGCCAACTCAGATCAAATACCCAAATCCGTTAGGCGTTTTTAGTGACTCGCGAAGACGAACAGGATTCCTGTCGCTCCGACTTGGTAATACACGGCTTGCGGGTGCTCTTGGAGCCGACCCGTCTTTAATATCATTCTCTCGCGGGCACTCTTGGAGCCGGCCCGACTTTATTAGTTTAAAGTATTGCAATATGTAAACATTTCCGTGATCATCACCCAGAGTGATCACGGCCCGGTAACAAGCATGGCAACGGACAAGGGTGAAGGGCCAGCTGATGAAACATAACATACCTAACTAAGCATCACAGGGCAACAAGTAAGGTATCAACAGCAGGCGACGAAATCAGGCTATGCATCAGAATAGGGGCTATCGGAATACCAGCAGAAGCAATTCTAATGCAAGCAATAGAGAGAAAGAGTAGGCGATATCTTGATGATCAATGGGGTTTTGCTTGCCTGGAAACTTAGCTGAAGGGGGTCTGGTCGTCGTCGACGTAGTCGTACTCAGCAGTGTCGGCGGCAGTCTCGGGTCTATCGGGACAGAAGGAGGGGGAAAAACAATAAATACACGGCACAATGCAACACAAAGGCATGACAAGGCAGTATGCTATGCTAGGGGTGACCGATCGCAGTGTTACACGTGGCAGACGAAGCGGGAAATTAACCGGGAGTGTTCTCCCAGCTCCGGGTGATTATCGGTATATTAAACCGGAGGGGACGGGTCCATGTTCAGTATGTTAGAGGGGTGTGGCATGTATGTGGGTGGCATTTTCGGATTCGTCATATTTTTCTGATCGTTTTTCATATATAAATTATTTTCATCCGAGTTGCGGTTTATTTTATATGATTTTTCAAAGTTTTATTGAATTTCTGGAATTATTTTTAATTATTAAATCCGAATTATCCAAAACAGTGTATTGTGACGTCATCATGACGTCAGGGTGACGTCAGCGGTCAACTATGAACTTGACTGGTCAAACTGACCAGTGGGTCCCACCTGTCATAGACAGTAAGGTTAACAAAGTTTAATTTTAATCTAAAATAGTTAATTAGCCCCTAGGGCCCACATGTCAGTGACTAATTAAATTAACTAATTATTTCTACTTCATTTTTAGTTAATTAGGGAGGTGGGCCCCACTTGTCAGGGGCTGGGGCCGCCCAGTCAGCACAGTTGACTGGTCAAACCAGTCATGTGGGCCCCTGGGGCCCACCGGCCAGTGACCCAGGGGGGTGGCCCCGGCCAGGCCACGTCGGCACGGCATCGGAGAGGGCTCCGGCGACCTCTCTGCGCGGCGGAGGGCTCGGGCCCTCGTCGGAGAACGGGCTACCGGCCCCCATTTGGGGCGCGGCCGGTGGCGTTCGGGTGCGGGCGACGGGGCGCGTCCAATGGTGGCGGTGGGAGCGGCTGGGATGGCCGGAGATGGCCGCTGCGACGACGGCAGGCGGCGGCGACGTTCGGTCCTCGACGGGGACGGCGCTACGGGGAGGGACAGAGGAGAGATGGGAGCCGGACGGGGTGCTCACCGGGCCCTGCAGATGTGCAACGCGGGCTCGGGGAGGGCTTGCCGGAGCGAGATGAGGCGACGGAGCTCCGGCGGGGCAGAGGAGGAAGAAGATGGCTATGCGGGCGCTCCGGTGGCTCCCGGCCCGCGCGCGTGGTCGGAGTCGGTGTAGCGGATGCGGGCGGAGCTCGTCGACACGGCGGATGGACGGGGGGGGGGGGGGGGGGGGCAACGGTGGCCGTGGTGGAGCGCGGTGAACGGCGGCGATGGCGCTCGGGCGAGGCGGATCTGAGGAGGGGGGCGGGAGGAGAGGGCGAGCGAGGGCGAATGGGAGAGAGGACCGAGGCGTCGGGGGCGTGGCGCCCTTATCCCCGCGTCGGCGCGGCCGGCGAGGTGGTCGGGTGGCGACGTGCGGGCGCGGGCGGCGACGGTCGGATGAGCAGTGGGAGGGAGACGACCCGGGGCGCTGGTGGGCTGGGCCTGCACTGTGCACTCAAGGCCCAGTGCACCAGTGATTTTCCTCCTTTTCTTTTTAATCTTTTCAGTTTTTCTTTTAGTTTCTGTTTTGTAAAATGTTTGGCCACCATTTCATTTTTGTAAAATAGGTGACTTAGCCACACAAATACAGTGTAATATTTAGCACTGCCATAAAAAGGGTTGGAGTCCAGATGTTTTCATTTGAATTTTTATTTAAATAAAAATGGATTAAATATTGCTGTTTTGGTACTGTTTTAGGATGTTATGGTCATTTAACTAATTCAATTAATGTTGATTTTATTTTTATAATTGCTTTTGGATTATAAGCAATATTATGAACATTTTAGTTTCAAATTTGAACAACTTTTATTTTTTTACTTCATATTTGAATTTCAATTTGAATTGGAATTTGAAATGAGTTACAATTCAAATGATGGTCAAGCACTGTTAATCATGATGACTTGGCATTATCAAAAGGGTGATCACTGTTGCTTAATACATGGGGATGTTACAAGTAATGTCACCGCCAACTCAAAAATATCATGAACCAGTAGTACTCATTTGATGCTAACCAACCGACACGTTCATGATGTTTTCGTTCTATGTCAGTCTGGCAGTGCTAAAAATGCGGGAAAAAGAAAACAATGACGAAAATTCTCTGAGTGTGATTTATCTCCCTCATTTTATGTCCTTTAGTAATGAGTGAAAACTGTATAATTATACTATCAAGCAAAAGGACAACCGTTTCTCTATAAGGGCCATCAACCACACACATTTTATGTCCAACTATGAAGTTTTTTTTTCTGCGGGGAAGAACTACCACCAAGGTGTAAATGCTGTAGTGGCTTAGACCAACAATTATGTATGAATTAAGTTTTCATACCATATGCTTATCGATCAGTCTAGTTTACATCATAAATTTAGAACTAAGCAGTATGGATTATGTATATCCTAGATTCAATTTTGTTTGTAAGGGGATTGAAAAATATCAAGAAATAGCAATCAATTATTGCAATAAGTTGCATCCCTAGTTTTCTTATGAGCATACATAATTTCCTGATTTTTTTATAATAAAACTACATGGAATTAATATTGTGGAATTCTCGGTTATCCTTTTAAAATTAAAACATTGGAAAGAGTAAAATGCAGTGGAGGTCTTAAAAGTATTTCAAGTGTGTCAAGTAGATCCTAAAAGTTTGAAATCGTTCACCGCAGATCCTTTTGTAGTTAGCTACACAGGAGGCATCCACCACCGTCAGCATAAGTAGATCACTTTTGTAGTTAGCTACACAGGAGGCACTCCTCTCCTTCAATTTGCAGCTAGCAACAGCCGGGGTAGATCACTTTTGAATGGTGACGGCAACTCTAGGGATGAATGAGATCCCTTGTGTTGGTCGAGACTAATTATCGCCCCAATAATTATTGCTCCTATATATCCTTATTATATCCAGCGCAGATCAGCCAGAACAAGTCAGTTGTTATGGCTGAGCTGTTCAGCGAGCAGGCTGCTGTCTACGCTGCGGCCCGGCCGGTCTACCCCAAGGATCTGTTCGCCAAGCTCGCGGCTCTCACCGATCGCCACCACTTCGCCTGGGATGTTGGCACTGGCAGTGGCCAGGCCGCCATCGGTGTAAGCCCTCTGCATGCTCTGTCCGGAGTCGCCAGTAGCTATCATGTTCATGTCTAGCTTTGACAAATTATGGCCATGGATGCATGCATATGTCTCAGGTTGCAGAGCACTACGACAGTGTTCTGGCGACGGACACGAGCGCGGAGCAGCTGCGGCACGCCGTCCCGCACCCCAAGGTCCGGTACCTTCACACGGCGGATGCAACGCCAGAGGAGGACCTCGTGGCCGCCGTCGGGGGCGAGGGCAGCGTCGACCTCATCACGGTGGCCGAGGCAGCGCACTGGTTCGACCTCCCAGCATTTTACGCCGTGGCTAACCGGGTCCTGCGGAAGCCTGGAGGGGTGATTGCGGTGTGGGGCTACAACTACCGCGTGATCCCCGTGGAGGACATGCTGTCGCGCTTCTTCCACAGCACCCTGCCTTACCGGGACCCCAGATCGTGGTACCTGATCGAAGGGTACCGGAACCTTCCGTTCCCATTCGCGGACATCGGCCTCGGGAGAGAGGGCCAGCCGGCCAGCTTCGACATGGAGCAGGAGAAGTCATTCGCGGGGCTCATCGGCATGCTTAGGTCCTCCGGGGCGGTGGCCAGAGCCAAGCAGCAGGGGGGCGTGGACCTGCTGGACGAACGCGTGGTGAAGGAGCTGGAGGAAGAATGGGGAGGGCCGGAGCTTGTCCGCAAGGTGACGTACAAGGCCTTCCTGCTGACAGGAACCCCTCGTCCTACTCCTACTCCTTCTGCAGGAGCGGGACTAGAGGAGTGAAAGCAAGACCGTTGGTGTTTTGATTTGTCGCTTTGAATTCCTCTCCATATTGTGCCATGCGTATTCCTTTCACTCTTGTTTTTCGTAGCTTCTACCACCGGCCGGCTGTGTGGCATGATCTGTATTTGACTCTGAGTCCACATTGCATGCGGCCAAGTCGATCGTGTTTACGTTTTTGTAGTGCACGAGTGAGTCATGTTGTATCATTGCTCAGTTTGTTTCCTTGTTGATGAATAAAGTAAAGTGAGAAAAGACATGTTTTTGAGCCGCAACAATTTTCAGTGCTCAATCTTCTTGATCTCCTTTTTAAAACAGACACATACTGTCACACGTTGAGTGGTTGACTGAGGCAGTATTCTGTTGCTGTAACAGCCACACAAGAAGGGTGCTGTTCGGTGGATGCAGTTTTAACTTTCAGCTGTTCTTTCTCTGATGCCCATATCAGGTTGCCAATAGTATCCCCCAACGCACATATCAGGTTGTTGTTGCAAGAAATATTTTGAAGGTGGCAGGTGCTGCAGTTTCAGCATTAATTGTGCAAGAAAATTATCAAGGTCAGGTCCAAATATTCAGATCTGGTTCATTTTAGCCGGATGGAGAGATGATGCCTTTTTGCATTGACTAGTAAGCAACTTCTCTGTGTAGGTCATGATGACAAGTAAGCAAGGTTGTCATTTGCTTAATAAGCCCCAAATACTAGAAGGTGCCGCTGGGAGCCTTTTTTTTATGGTCTGGCAGCCTTTTGGAGGAGACAATTGTGATTACCCAAAACTGGCACTGCAAAGGTAAGGGAATACCTGGTCGAATTTTGCAGATGTGAGTGATTGAAGAAGGTTTAGAACTTTAGATGATGCTGATCAACTGAGGTTACTCATGGTTGCCGCCAAGAACAACACGCAGGGACTGCCATACACTTATTCAATGACTCCAGCAATTGGTGTGCCTAAAACAGGGCACAAGGTTTATTTCATTCGAGGTGAGTAGGCCCCACTGAACTGCCGGGGCTACAGTAGCTTGCTGACTTGAAAACGTTTCATAATTTTGGTGGTAAGTAGGTGCGACGAATTGACTTGCAACCAGTTCACGGAGTAATGGTTATGCAGATACGTATGCGATATGGTTGCTGGATCCACGCTAAGGCTAGCAAAAGTGTAGCCTGCAGCTAGTTATGCAGATGGTTAGTATTTTGTTCATTCAGTATTAGTCTATTGCATAGTATTCTGACCCTGACCCTGATCACATTTCGTTTACTGGTGCTTTGTGAGGCCCCGTGCCCGCTGTGCCCAAGATATAGACTGGCAGGACTGAAATCTTCCTTCACCAGAGAGTCATCATAATCCTGGAAGATTTGTAAGCCGTTGTTGTTGGTTTTACGAGAGGTGGTGAGAAGATCATTGAGGGCATGTGGGAAGCCACTTGCTGTTTCACAAATGGTTCTTCTTTTCAGTCATACCTGTTGAACATCCGCCCAAGAAGGTCTCCCCGACTGTTCTTCTTTAAACTGTTTGTTTTCCCGAGTGTTGTTGCTCCACCGGAAAACAGAGCTTAATTAATTTCCATGACGCAAAGGTTGGCTGGAGATTTCTTTATTTCTTTGCATCCACATAAACTTGTAACTATGTGATCTTCTACATCTGCCAAAGGTGGTGCTGTTTTCTCGGATTTGTTTGTTGCATTCAGAGAAATGTATAACTATGTGATCTTCCACACGAAATTTGTAAGTACTCAGCAAACTTTATTTGCAGTGTCGTTACAAATGTGAACCCACATCTCATCTCGATGTGCCATAACTATGTGATCTTCTACTTACTAAGTGTGTGCAAAAGATTACTATTGGGAGTGGGAGGCGGGTATTCCTCCACTTCTTCCCTTAGGCTTCCTTCTTCTAGGCACACTTGTTCATCTGTGATAAGTTGTTCTTTGTGCTCCCCATTATTTTGCTGCAAGTTAGTTTGACAAATATTTAATTCATGGTCTTTTACCGATTCTTGCAGCCATGCATCAATGGGGTTGTTTGCTCTTCTTGTCGTGCATCCATTCTTTCACCCCGTGAGTCCGACAAAAAAATTTACTTCTCCCAACGCGAATGCAGTCCGATCTTGTCCATTGATGACTAATGGATTATCGTAGAAAACATTTAAACAGTAAGTATGAACAGGTTGCAACTTCATATAAATCATATCGAATGGATCATCCTGAATCTTCATATCAAAGATGACATAGGACCTCATCGACACCCATAAGAAGTACAGATTATAAGTGTGGCAGCCTAGAATTAAATTTATCACTGGTATTACAACTTGCTAGTATGGGGTGGATATTGCAATTACATTGATACAGTCTATGGGTGATGCTGGATATGAAGCACATATAAGGGATGAACTTGTGTTCATCAATTGTATCCATTCTTTTAACGTTGCTTCATCGGTAGCCACAACTGACTTACTCTTGTATCTCCTCTCCTCCATTGCAGGTTCCATATATTCCTGAGTAGACATCTCAAAAGACATAATAAGCAATTGTTTCTTTTTGCATTAAAGGAAAAAGGTAAGATAATTAGCAACAAACAAAAATAAACAATGGGTGAATGGGAAAGTAATGACCAAGCGCAATGCTCCACGGCAATGGCGCCGGAAAAAGCTTGATGGTCTGGAAGTGCACAAGACGATGTAGCAATTTTGCAGTAAATAAGGTTTATCGATCGCACAGGGAGCGAAAAGGAAGGCACTACAATCCCCTCAGCTGCGTCGTCACTTATACGCAACTACGCTCACACCCTAACCAGAGTTTTGAAATAGTTAACTAAAGTCGGTTGCTAGGGGAAACAACTAAAAGATGGAATTAAGATAAGTACTAGAACGAATGAAAGATAAATACTAAACTAAGCAGAGGAATAAACTATAGAGAATTAATGTGATGTTTTGGATGAGTACGTTGGCTTCTATGTACGGTCTCGTTCGGCTTCGGTACTAATTGGTGTTATGCTTTTCGACTATTAGCACATACGACTAAGTCTGTACCTTGCAATATAGGATATATCACAGTCGATCGATGATGGGCGGTTCCTCACGTAACATTGTCTCTCAAGCAATGCCATATTGAGACAACTCAATGGTCCTACTTTCTGTTCCATACCAACGGCACTAACGAAAAGACATTAAGAGCATCTCCAACAGACGCGCTACGGCGCGGCGCGCAAAAAAAAATTTACAGCGCCGAAATAGCCCTTTTGCGCGCCGGACCACACAGTTGATTCACCAGGCGCTGAAATTTTTTAGCGCGTCAGAGTGCCGCTTCAGCAGGCGCGGCAAAATAGAGCGCGCGCGTCCAGCACAAACAACATTTTGCATTCAATGTGAAACAAAGAAGATCAAACACACACAAAATAAATCGACAAAAAATAGTTTAATTATTATTACAACTCAAACAAATAATTAAACTTCAATACAACAAATAGTTCATGACCAATACAACAAATAATTCAATACAATACAACAAATAACAGTGCAACAAACATACAACATCATGCGTTTTGTCGCCCATTCCATGCCCACCACTCCTCGACTAGATCCTTCTGAAGTTCATCATGCGTTTCGGCACGTCGAATGGCATGATAGGAGGCAACAAAGCGGGCCACCCTCTCAACCCTCCTCCGCACTCACACGGGGTGTCCCATCAACTCATACTGAGAGTAGTCCAAATCTTGCCCACGCTCGTTCTCGATGATCATGTTATGCATGATCACACAAGCGTTCATGATGTACCACAGGATATTTTGATCCCAAAATCTAGCCGGTCCTCTCACAATAGCAAATTGGGCTTGCAAAATCCCAAAAGCTCTCTCTACATCTTTCCTAGCCGCCGCTTGAGCATTGTGGAAATCAAGATTTTTCTTACCTTGCGGTGCCGACAATGGCTTCACAAATGTTTGCCACCTTGGGTAGATGCCATCCGCAAGATAGTAGCCATAGTTGTATGTATGGCCATTTGCTACAAACTGCACCGGTGGCAGTTCACCATTTGCAATCCTATTCATGAGTGGTGACCGTTGAACAACATTGATGTCATTCAAAGATCCTGGCATTCCGAGAAAAGCATGCCAAATCCAAGTCTCCTGATCGGCCACCGCTTCAAGGATTATAGTGGAACCTTTTTTCTGGCCGTGGAATTGTCCATGCCATGCCTTAGGACAGTTCTTCCAACTCCAATGCATGCAATCTATTGAGCCAAGCATACCTGGGAACCCGCGAGCTTTATTCATCTCCAAAAACCTTGCGGCGTCTTCAGCATTGAGAGCTCTCAAATATTCCGGACCAAACACTTGCACGATTCCAACCGCGAAGCGCTTGACACACATGATGGCTTGGCTCTCACCCATGGCCAAGTGATCATCAACTAGATCCGCCGGAATACCGTATGCCAACATACGCAAAGCGGCGGTCACCTTTTGAAAGGTGCTATACACGAGTTCTCCGGCGGCATTCCTCCTTTGCTGAAAAAACCGATCATGGCTCGCCAGTCTCTCTGCAATGTGTTTGAACAACTCGATGCTCATCCTAAAACGGCGCCGAAAGTAGGGTATGTGGGATTCTCCGCAAAATAGTTCCTCATCAATCTGTTGTGGGCATCGATCCTTTGCCTCCACAATTTCTGACGACCAAAAACCGAACCACCGTGCTTCGGCTTTTTGTTGATGTGCATAGCTAGGACCATTGCGAGGTCCTCCTCCTCTTGAAGATCAAATTCTTCATCGGAAGAATCGTGGGACGAACTCATCTACAAATTTGAATTCAAACTAAAATTTAACACTACAAACAACATGCTCCAAATTCATCTACAAAAATGAAGTTAGAAGCAATATATACCTTGCAAGCGTTTTATCAAACACCTTGTGGGCGCCGAGCTGCAAACCCTCGCCTGGCGCTGTTCGTCGGCGGAATGGGGCGCTCGAGGGGTGGCCGCGGCGGAGGAAGCGGCGGCGGCCACCGGGGAAGAGGGGGAAGCGGCGCGCGCGGTGGGGAACGGCGGGGGGAAGCGCCGACGGGTCGCCGGAGAGGATGGGGAAGTCGCGTGCGCGAGTGGATATTTCAGATCCGGCGGTTGGTGGACATTCGCGCGGGCGAGTCGCTGTACAGCGCGCGGTAGCGGACGCTCGAAAAAAGCAGCGCGCGATGCAGTTCTGTTCGGTGCGGGGAGTGGTTTTTAGCGCGGTCGCGATTTTTGCGCGTCTGCTGGAGCTGCCGATTCGGTCGCGCGCGCGCTAAAAAGCCATTTTTTCAGGCGCGTGGCTTATTTAGCGCCTCTGTTGGAGATGCTCTAAGGACACAAAAAACATACTAAGGCAATAAGTTCTATGGATAACAGGCATACCTAGAATAATTGTGTTCCCCTCAAGATATCAACGCCTGTCACCCAAAGGTCTCTCAGTTTACACAAATATCTATCAACTTGATATGTGTCCTAGGGAGTTGAACATCTCCGACTACCACCAATGGATCGGATGTCGCCAATCACTACGAAGGTAAATAATTAACACGAAGAAGACACACACAAGCTCCTCAAGCTCCTCCGGTGGCTTCCTTCCCGGCCTTTCTTCATGATGGGAGAGTAAGAAAAAGTGGTGGTGATGGCCGCGATGTTGAGATGGTGCGGCGGCGGCCCATGGCCACCCCAAGCTCCTCCGGTGGCTTCCTTCCCGGCCTTTCTTCAAGGTTGGAACGATGGAGATGGGGCTTGGCACAACCCCAAGTGCGTCTTGACGTGGACCGCGGCTGGAGGCGGAGAGATGGATTGTGAATGGTTTTAACATGAGGATGATGGCGGCGGCTAGGGACGGAGGTGTATATAAAAGAGCTCTCCCAAAGCCCACACATCCATTCTAAATGTATCCTTATTTCACGCTTCACGATTTTTCCTTGCACTTATTACAGTATAGTAATGCCCCTTCCCACAAATCTTAAGTCACAACATAACATTTATTTGAAAACACCATAGAAATCGCTTAGTACTTACAGGCATTGCATTCAATCATCGACCAATGCATTATTGGTATGATACAAACACTACATAGGATAATATATAGAGTATCGTGCATTGTTTATATATAAATACCATGATAATTTGCCACCATATATATGTTTGAATTAATCAAACATCCATTGGATACACATATACTGAGTCCAACGTCCCTTTGACCGAATAGCCGAGGGTGTATCCGTCATCGTGCTTGTATAGGAAATCCGTCACCCGTGCGAGATTTTCCACTCTTGACAGGACTGCCAATGGATGAACCGTCGGCTGGATGCAGCTCTCACAGATGTCCATCCATGCTTGCTCGACTACTTCATTAAGCTTTTCATTTGCCTCCTCTACCGTGCACCCGTTTTCATTCATGCAGGTCTGCACGGTGGATACCATATGCTGCGAAGCTTGTTCGCGCTTTAATGATAGAAAATAATTTTTTATAAGATAATATATTTTATTTATAGTGCAAAACTACTAATCACGTTTGCGAGAGAAATTATGTACCTCGTGGGACACAATGTCATTCATCACACGGGCGATGATGCAGACGGCTCTGATGATTGTTGGGTATGCCCAAGCCCATTGTATAGTCTCACTTGACATGACGTCTCCCATTAATAGGAATGCAATGTTTGATATTTGCATACATACAGTGCTTGGCGCAGAGATTTTTAGGTGCTCTTCGAGGTTCGCTGGAACATACTTCTGATCCCGCCATTTCACCTCAGCATGGTAGCAGTTTGCACTACCGGAATTAATGTCTATGCCGACGGCCAAAGCCGTCGGCATAGGCCAGATTCCCGTCGGGATAGGCCTATGCCGACGGCCACCGTCGGCATAGCCCCGTCGGCAACATTTGCGTCGGCGCACCCCGGGCAGGCCGTCGGCATAGACTAGCCGTCGGGATAGATGCTTATGCCGACAGCTCCCGTACAGCCGTCGGCATAGAATCGCCGTCGGCAAACTTTGACACCTGACGGCGACTGACGGCGCCGTCGTCAACTGGCACGCAATTAGGAGGCGCCACGTGGCACGTCTATGCCGACGGCGAGGCCGTCGGCATAGATTCAAATCTATGCCGACGGCCTCGCCGTCGGCATATCTGCGCGCTAGGAAGAGCCCAGTTTCCGCCACGTGTCATATGTGCCGACGGCGAGGCCGTCGGCTTAGATGACATCTATCCCGACGGCATACCTACATGCCAGGAGCTACCAGTGGCTGACACGTGCCCCCTATGCCGACGGCAATGCCGTCGGCGTATATATAAATCTATGCCGACGGCATTGCCGTCGGCATAGGGTGCACGTGTCAGCCACTGGTAGCTCGGCCTTGCCCTATGCCGACGGCAAGGCCGTCGGCATAGTTTCTTTCTGATTTTTTTTTCTTTTCTCTGTTTTAATTCAAATCAATTCAATTCAAATACACAGCAGATATATATGATGAAATAGACATACACAGCAGATATAAGTATCATCCTCACAACCAATATCACAAGAACATAAATATCATCACAAACATAAGCATCGTCGCAACAACATAAGCATCGCAAAGTCATCTAAAGCATCACAACATCATCTAAAGCATCGTCGCAACAACATAAGCACGTCCACCACAGGCTTAAGCGCCAGGACGTCCACCACCACCGCCAAGGTCGTCACCGCCAAGTCCGCCAAAGCACCGGTCGTCACTTCTAGCGGCAGCGCTACCGCCACCGCCACCTCCTCGGTGGATGGGAGTGACCGGGGTCCGTGACTCGGGAGTCATGCGAAAACCGGCACCACCACCAACGGAAGATCCACCGGTTGCCTGGATGTTTTTAAAGACATGTTCAGGGGATATATGATTGTGTTGAATAAACGGTAAACGGTGGTTGAATAGTTTGGGGATATACTAACCACCTTAGTCCCCGTGTGCTGTGCCAGAAACTCCTCGAAGGTAAGCAGCACTGGTTGTGGTCCAGCAGGTGGTGGTGGTGGTTCCATTACGGGAACTGTGCCTGCCGCCATGCTCTCAAAAACAAGCTGCATGTTAATTGACAAAGCAAACACGAATGTCAGAAGAAATAATGCTATACTTTTCTAGAACATCTCAATTGATTGAATACTGCAATTTCCTATTTGTAGATTGCAAATATATCTATCTGATGCTCATGTGGCAAATGGATGCTCAATAGACTAGGCTAATATATGGGAGATTTGGTTTCAAATTCTTCTGACCGATGAGGTGATGTCAAAGATTTCTTTTCGATCCCAGATGATTAATTTGCTTTCATTTAGAGAAATGAATGCAATCAACTTAATTTTACTAGAAAAACAATAGTTGGTGAATGCTATATTTGAATCTGTATACGATTCCTTTCTACTTGTGGCAAGTGTAGCTTTTGATATGAGGCATTCATTCATGTCCACAATCTATTGTGATTGTTTTTGCATAACTATCTTCGGGAATCTGTATAGATATATACAACTCTTTCGGGAATTTTTTTTATGATTTCCTTGAGTAGAACAGTAGTATACTATTCGAAGTAGAGCCACTGACTAGGTGGTAATAATGCCCAGCATTTGCATGTCTAGAAACATCCTAATAAACTACTTGATCGGCTAAAATAACAAACTATTAGCTAATTTTCCATGCATCAAGAAATCATAGCAACTGTTCACCTAAAAAGCAAAGCCATGACATTTTTATCTAAAAGAATTGTTACGTATTTTTCTGTCATTGGGTTGAGTTGTGTGGAAGCTTTGGGGGACTATGAGCCAGATCATTGACGGCGGTGGTGAGCTTGGATTGGGGAGACAGATATACTGGGTGGAAGAGAAAGACTAACCGTCATCATGCGAGTGCTGTGGTCCTGGACGGCTGCAACTCTCGCGCTCCACGCCATGGTCTCCTGGCGTGTGTACTCCATGTAGGCCTACAATATGACATGATGGAACTCATTAAACATCTCAATGCGGAAAATAAAGTGAGCAATGAAGATAAGAGGGAAAATACTTACAGAGTGCCGCTCGGCTAGGAGGGAGTGTGACTGCGCACTGGTCGTGCTCGTGCGCTGGCTCAGGCTCGGGTCGGTAGCTCGGAGCTGTGTGAAGGAGATAGAAGGAGTACACACGGCATCCAGAACCGCCTGCCGACCATGAAGCTTCGGCCCTATGCCCACCACCGCCCTCTCGTCCGTAGCCTGCTTTAAGGGGTCAGGTGTGCCAGGATTTACCTTCAGATACACCTCCTCGTAGGCCTTCAGGTTCTCCCCGCTATTGCCGTAGTAGTCGCCCTTGCCCTCCTTGGACTTACTCCGCGTATGGGCGATCTGCCACGCCTCTATGTCAGAGAGCGGCCGCTTCAGTTTCTCCTCCTGCACCACCAAACAGAGGTTAGTGATACATAAGAAAGTGACGGTAAATAGAAGAAGAAGAATGTTTCATGTAAATAAATATACCTGAACTTTCTTGTGGCTAAAGTGGTTCCGGTTTCCTTGACCATGTGTTCCGTCGGTCCCTCGGTTAGCCCGGTTTTTCTTGCTCTTAGCAGCCCACTCTGCATCCTGACCGAGCCACAGATCCACCAATGTCGCCCATCCATCGGCCTTTCCATAACACCAACCAGGACACACCTACATAATGAAAGCATAATGGCATGTCAACACGAAATGATGAAATTTAGCACAAACGCCGGAATGGAAAGTTTGTTATACTTACGGCCAAGTACTCCTCCCTCTCCAAGGTAACATGCATCCTCCGCGCGTCTTCCTTGGTCATCTTCGTCTCAAGAGCGTCGTGATGATATTGCGAGATGGCCACCCAGCGCACCTCGTACTGCATCTGACGGGCCTCCTTCCTCGCTTGGCGCAGCACGATCTCGTCGGCAGTGAACTTGTGCTCCTCAAGAACTCGATAGTATCTCTACAATCATTCAGAAAACCAGAATGAAAGAAGCCATGAGTTAAACCATTGGATGATAAACTACGAACGAAACTCAAGACTCGTGCTTCTGAAGAGAACTTACCCAAAAATTTGTGATCACGGCCTTAGCATACGTGGTATGGTCCGGGTGGGGGGCCGCTTCCCAGTGGTCCCAGCTGGTGGCCAAAAGCCGGTGCTCAGGCTGCCTGACTGGATCCGGACGGAACAGCCCAGGCCAGTGTTCCTTCAGCAAAACGGTGATGACGCCGTTTGGAAGACGGGCCCCTTTAGGAATTATCCAGTTGCTGCAAAAGATAGAAAGAATGAAAATATGAGCATGTGTACAATCAAAAGAAGGAAAATATTAGCATGTGTACAAGCAAAAGAATTAAATTATGATTAAGTGGCACTTACTCTTTCCCCTTGGGCTCAATGAGCCACTTCTGCTCCTCGGTAGCAGGAAGGGGAGGGAACTTTGCATTACCACGCAGCCACCCCTTGTTGTGGGCAACCCCCTCGCTGCCACCACCATCCTCCCCGCCACCACCATCCTCCTCCTCGTCCCCCTCCCCAACCTCCTCCTCCTCCTGAACCTCCTCCTCCTCGCGAACCTCCTCCTCCTCCCCCTCCTCCTCGGTAGAGGAAGGCCTCGAAGAGGACACCCCTAAGTCGGTGAGGGAGCGCTGTTTCTGGCCCCGACCCTGTCCTCCTCTAGGGGCACCTCTCCCTCGACCTTCCTGTGAGGAGTCATCCTCAAGTAGTCGGGAGGGAAGAGTACGGGGTCGACCACTCCGACTAGTCATCCTGGTGAGCTTCGATAGGAAACCCGTGCCGTCGGCCTTCCCCTTGCCCATGTTGAGCGAACCTGCATTGAAAAGGGAATAAACAATTAGTACATTAATAATGAAGAAAAAAGCATAATAATAAGGAATAAAAAACACATTAATAAATAAGCATAAAAAGACATATTAACAAACCATAGAAAAAAAAGACATGAAACATACATCTGCTAGAACCCATACGAATCATCACTGTTGTAACCGATTCCTAGATCGGTCTCATCATCACTATCACGCATATCATCTTCGTTGTCTGACGGAGGTGGAGGCTCTTCCTCGTCGTCAGCATCTTCGTTTAACTTTTCTAGCATAAGTATGTCATTTTCATTAACAATGGTCTCACCATCATTCCGTGCATCGTCATCGTTTCGATCCACTTCATCATCACCCAAGGCGTCAGCGTCATCGTTTCTGACCACGTCATCATCAGGTTGCTCTTGATAGAACTCTCCCTCGTATGTCATGGGTTTAATGTTGTAGTAATCGTCATCGTTCGGGTCCGGTAGCTTACCATGTGGCGACACCTTGAACACAACTTCCCAACCCTTTAGGTACTCTTTCTGGCATGGGTAAGGCAGATAATATACTTGTGTGGCTTGGGTAGCCGCAATAAAGAGATCGGCTCCGGCATACACGGTTGATGGTTTAACTTCGACCAAACCAACGGAAGGCGTATGTCTCAGCCCCTCTACTGGGTCGAACCATCGGCATTTGAACACAGGGAGACTTAGGGTTTCGCGCCCACGGCTGAATGTAAGCTCGTATATTTTTTCTACCCTTCCGTAGTAGTCAACTGAATTTTGACCTTGCGTGTACACCCCGGTATTTATAGTCTTGGGATCAGGTCGGCTGTTCTGGTGCTCCTCTGTATGGAAGCGATACCCATTCACATCATACTTTTCACATGTCTTGACCCGAGGGTCAAAACCCATGGAAACCCATCTCAATTCGTCATCCATGGATATGTTCGGATCTTGTCCCTACAAGTTTAATTGAAATTGCTGGGTGCATTAGTTCGGTAAACTAATAAATGTTGAACTAGGTATTTAATAGGGGAATGTGAAAGTTTACTTTCTCCATGAACCAAGCAACAAATTTTTTCCTTCCAGGGTTTCCATGCCGGAGAAGAGTAAGTTCCTCCGCCTCAGTAGGAGAAATCATTCCCGTCCACTCCTCACGAACGAATTGACTAAAAGAAGAAAAGCGGTGTTAGAACGGGACTAAGTGAACATAGAACATGATGTTGTGCAAGACATAAAGGAATGGTGTAGTGGTATTACCTCATCCACACATCCTCAACTTCCTTGATGTTGTGCAAGACATAGAACATGAGGTCCTCCCACTCTTGTTGTGGCATGTTATAAGATTTCGAGCCCCCAGCCCTGCCACCTTGCCCGCTGAATAGATGGAGCTTGGGTTTATACTTCGGCTCTTCTATATTGTATCGAGGCACCTTATTATGCAGAGTGGGAACGTGGTCTGGATAGTACGATGTCCTGAGGTCTGACACCTCCTCCAGGATAACTGCCTCAGCTATGGAAGCTTCAATCTTAGCTTTGTTTCCACATTTGTGTCGGAGATGCTTGTTCTGTCTCTCAGGGCCGTACTGCCAACGATTCTGCACAGGCCCCCCCAACAATACCTCGTTCGCGAGGTGCAAAATGAGATGTGTCATCGGAGTAAAGAAGCCTGGCGGAAAGATCTTCTCTAGCTTGCATATCAACTCCGGTGCCTTCTTATGCAATTGTTTAATCACCTCGGGACATACTTCTTTAGCACAGAGCGTGCGGAAGAAATGGCTTAGCTCCGCAAGCACTCGCCAGACATGCTCGGGGACATAACCTTGAACCATCACCGGCATTATCCGCTCAATCCATACATGATAGTCGTGACTCTTGAGCCCGGTCACTTTGCCCCTTGAAAGATTGACTCCCTTACTTATATTCGATGCATAACCATCAGTGAACTTCACTATGTGTTTGAGCCACTTCAATACCTCCATCTTTTCTGGTTTTTTAAGTACGAAGTCAGCATCTGGCTTGAACCAGTTTCTTCGACCGCCTGTGGGAGGCTTCATGTTTAGACGTGGTCTATCACAAATTTTCTGTTGATCGGCTCTAGCTTTAACGTTATCCTTCGTCTGATCAGGAATGTTGAGTATCGTGCGGAAAAGGGACTCTGCGACATTCTTTTCGGTGTGCATCACATCGATGTTGTAAGGAAGTTTGAGGTCCTTGAAATAGGGAAGCTTCGTGAAGGGGGTAATGTGAGTCCAGTTATGCGTCTCACCATATCCCTCGAAGCCTTTGGCTTTGGCTTTGGCTTTGGCTTTGCCTTCGCCTTCTCCTTTGGCTTTGGCTTTGCCTTTGCCTTTGCCTTCGACTTTAGGCTCGAGAGCTTTTAGCTGAGCAAGAACATCTGCCCTCGAAAACGTTGGAATCTCGTTTACTTCATGGACAACCCGGCCTTTCGTGAAGTTCTTCTTGTCTTCCCTGTCTGGATGGTCTGGAGGGAGGAACTGTCGATGCAGGTCAAATGCTACATACTTGCCACCCTTCTTCAGCCAAATTAAACGTAGAGCCTGCATGCACACTGGGCATGGCATCTTCCCACTTGTACACCATCCGCAGAAAAGGGCATAACCGGGAAAGTCATGCATGCAATAGTGCAACCAAACTTTCATCAAGAAATTTCTCTGCAGATCTCGGTCGTATGTCAACCTCGGGAAGTACCAAGAATGGTGCAAATCATCCACCAGCGGCTGCATAAACACACCCAAATTCTTCCCCGGGTATTCAGGCCCCGGAATGATGAGCGACAAGAACATGGTCTTGCGTTGCATTAGGGCACCGGGAGGGAGATTGAACGGAATAACAAACACGGGCCAGCAGCTGTATGCATTGGACGACATACCATATGGATTAAACCCATCACCTGATATGGCAATTCTGACATTCCCAGCCTCGGCTGCTTCCTCGGGGTATTCTTCATGGAACGACTTCCATGCTTCGCCTTCTGATGGATGTACGATTTTATTTGGATGGTACCTTATACCTTCCTTGTGCCACTTCATCATTTTGGCAGACTCCTCCGTGATGAAAAGGCGCTGCAGTCTTTCTATGAAATGCAGATACCGAAGAACCTTTGCAGGGATGCCTAGCTGCCTCTTCTCACCATCCTCACCGACCACCTCAAGGTACCGAGAGGAACCGCACTCCCTACAGTACTTGTCATCCGCATACTCGTGCCTAAACAAAAGGCAATTCTTCGGACAAACATGTATTTTCTCATAATCCATAGAGAGTGCCTTCATGAGTTTCTTCGTGGCATACATGCTTTTCGGTAGTTCATGACCCTCGGGGAGGCTGTTAGCCCATACTCCCAGAAATGCTTCGAAGCATTTCTGGCTACAGCCGTACTCAGCCTTGACTGCCATCAGTTGCGAGATGGCATCCAGCTGAGAGACTTTGGCACCCGCATAAAGAGGTTTCTTTGACGAGGCCAAGATCTCCAAGAAGGCCTTTGCGGTTGCCTCCGGCTCCTCCGATTCATTCTCTGAAGGTGTCGCATGTGCCATCTCTGCAGCAATGACATCATCTAGCATGTGTCTGACCCCGTCGTCCGCATAACCACCGATGCGTTGTCGCATCACCTCCTCTCTACCACGGTCCCGCTCGGCAAAGTTTATCGGCGGCATGTCAAAGTTTGGCATATATCCGTGCATGCGAAGGTGCTCAGACATGTCCTTCTGATTTTTACGGAGA
Source organism: Elymus sibiricus (assembly GCA_039707655.1). Classification (NCBI taxonomy): domain Eukaryota; kingdom Viridiplantae; phylum Streptophyta; class Magnoliopsida; order Poales; family Poaceae; genus Elymus; species Elymus sibiricus. The sequence goes on along the minus strand of CM077666.1, from coordinate 18,089,217 downwards.
CGTCTTTCACATTTCGCACAGGGGCATTGTGGGATAATTCTCATTGGACGACTGAATATCTCCTTCAAAAACACATCGGTTCTCGCGACCCACTCTGGTGTAACTCGATTCCGGCGGATAAAACCACTGTACATCCACAGATTATCTGCCATCCTCTGCTTTATTGGGAGCCACACAACAAAATTAAGGTTTCATTTAATTAATCACATCGAATTTATATTTTCTACCGCGTTGACGGCATTGAATCCACCTACATCTCTAATAGGTAAAGATAGGTCCTAATCCCACCCGAGGATGTGTAGATTGAGTACGTTCTCCATGCTCTACCCTGTTCCGAGACAAAATTTCGGCAGCACCTCCCCGCTGTTCTCCAGATACACGTCTCGGCAAATAGTCGAGAGAATGTGCTCCGGAGAACAACGGGGAGGCGCCGCCGAAATCCTGTCTCGGAACGGGGTAAAGCTTGGAGAACGTACCGAATCTACACATCCTCGGGTTGTCCGTGGAAAACGCTGGACAATCCGAAAGAGCTGCGGTGATAAATATGCAATTGAATGCATATTTATCGATGCAACCCTTTCGGACGGGAGACGCCTAGGTTACGCGACTTGACGTGATAATCAAATCTAGTGACATGATTAAAAGAGCGTATGAGGTGATGGATTTGTAGCTCACCCTCGGATGTAGATGATGTAGTCGATCAGCGGAGGGACGATCGGGGACCAACAGCTCCAATGTCGACGATCACTCCACCGAGATGGAAAACCACAAAACCTGCAAATTCCAGCGCGACAAAAATTTAGAACATCACAACTCATAGAGCATATTTAAAACATCTAAACATGCATTCATTTATTTTTGCATCATGTAGGCAAAAAAACTAACAACATTAACAATATATTCATCATCGTCATCACATATTCATCATCATCATTATCATCTATTCGTCATCATCATCGATTCATCTCATCGAACCAAAAAAATTGTAAGATATGCTACATATAATTATTTCTTACATTCTAAATACCAAATAAATTCTACCTATCTAACTATCTATCTAATACAAAAAAAACAAAAAAAAATGCCCAAGGGGGGATGCCGGGATGGAACACCACAAAACCTGCAAATTCCACTGCGACAAAAATTTAGAACATCACAACTCATAGAACATCACAATATATTCATCATCATCATCATCTATCATCATCTAACAATCATCGAAGCATAAAAAAATCGTCATCTAACAATCATCATCATCTATCATCTATCATCATCATCATCATCTAACAATCATCATCGTCTAAAAATCGTCATCTATCATCATCATCATCATCATCATCTAACAGTAGCTAAAAACTGAAAAAAAAAACTTGAAAAAAAAAATGTGCTCACCACGCACACGGGGCAGCAGGCGAGGGGCGTGGCAGTGGCGTCGGCCGCCAGCGCAGCCGGGGACGGGGCGGCCGGGGACGGGGATGGGGCGGCCCGGCGGCGGCGGCGGTTTTGGGGCGGGGGCGGGGAGGCGCGGGCGGTGGGGGAGGGGATGGGGGCGGCGCGGGCAGTGGGGGCGGCCGTGGCAGAGGTGGTGGCGGCCGCGGCAGTGGGGGCGGCCGCGGCAGAGGTGGTGGCGGCCGCGGCGGAGGTGCTGGCGGGGGGCGGAGGTGCTGGCGGCCGCGGCGGAGGTGGTGGCGGCCGGCGGCGGTGGTGGCGGCGACGGCGGCGAGGGTGGCGGCCGGCGGCGGGGTGGATTTGGATTGGGGAGGGGGGGCGAGTGAATCGACCAGAGAGATGGGGGGGTGGGAGGATAAAGTGGGCGCGGCTATGCCGACGGCATAGCTACGTTAATTTTTTTTATTTTTTTTATATTTTTTTTATAAAAAGAATATAAAAATTAAATTTAGTTAATTAAATTGTGCCTTCTTGTTGCTGCTCTCGGTGTTCTTGGAAACCCTCCGTTACTGCCCGACGTGGCCGTTCCCCCCTCCGTGCGACGGCGGCGGCGACGTCGGTGAGGGGGGTCACACCACTGAGCACCGTGCCTTGTGCTTGCACCCGCCACCGCACTTCCGGACGTGTAGGAGGGCCCAGCTAAAGACCTGGCGGCATAGCTACCCCCCAAACTACACCCCTCCCGTCTAACCCTGGAACCGTTGACCGGGCGGTCAACGCCTTTGACTTTCGTCGGACGGGGTTTGACCGATGGACATTTTCACCTGGGTGTGATAGCCAAGCACATAGGTACACTTCGGATCAAGGTCCGGGCACAACCCACCGCAAGATTCCCTCCGTTACTGCCCGACGTGGCCGTTCCCCCCCCCTCCGTGCGACGGCAGCGGCGACGTCGGTGAGGGGGGTCACACCACTGAGCACCGTGTCGGGTACTTGCACCCGCCACCGCACTTCCGGACGTGTAGGAGGGCCCAGCTAAAGATCTGGCGGCATAGCTACCCCCCAAACTACACCCGTCCCGTCTAACCCTAGAACCGTTGACCGGGCGGTCTACGCCTTTGACTTTCGTCGGACGGGCTTTGACCGATGGACATTTTCACCTGGGTGTGAGAGCCAAGCACAAAGGTACACTTCGGATCAAGGTCCGGGCACAACCCACCGCAAGATTCCCTCCGTTTCTGCCCGACCTGGCCGTTCCCCCCCCCTCCGTGCGACGGCAGCGGCGACGTCGGTGAGGGGGGTCACACCACTGAGCACCGTGCCGGGTGCTTGCACCCGCCACCGCACTTCCGGACGTGTAGGAGGGCCAAGCTAAAGACCTGGCGGCATACCTACCCCCCAAACTACACCCGTCCCGTCTAACCCTGGAACCGTTGACCGGGCGGTCTACGCCTTTGACTTTCGTCGGACGGGGTTTGACCGATGGACATTTTCACCTGGCTGTGATAGCCAAGCACATAGGTACACTTCGGATCAAGGTCCGGGCACAACCCACCGCAAGATTCCCTCCGTTACTGCCCGACGTGGCCGTTCCCCCCCCTCCGTGCGACGGCAGCGGCGACGTCGGTGAGGGGGGGTCACACCACTGAGCACCGTGCCGGGTGCTTGCACCCGCCACAGCACTTCCGGATGTGTAGGAGGGCCCAGCTAAGGACCTGGCGGCATATCTACCCCCCAAACTACACCCGTCCCGTCTAACCCTGGAACCGTTGACCGGGCGGTCTACGCCTTTGACTTTCGTCGGACGGGGTTTGACCGATGGACATTTTCACCTGGCTGTGATAGCCAAGCACATAGGTACACTTCGGATCAAGGTCCGGGCACAACCCACCGCAAGATTCCCTCCGTTACTGCCCGACCTGGCCGTTCCCCCCCCCTCCGTGCGACGGCAGCGGCGACGTCGGTGAGGGGGGTCAGACCACTGAGCACCGTGCCCGGTGCTTGCACCCGCCACCGCACTTCCGGACGTGTAGGAGGGCCCAGCTAAAGACCTGGCGGCATAGCTACACCCCCAAACAACACCCGTCCCGTCTAACCCTGGAACCGTTGTACGGGCGGTCTACGCCTTTGACTTTCGTCGGACGGGGTTTGACCGATGGACATTTTCACCTGGGTGTGATAGCCAAGCACATAGGTACACTTCGGATCAAGGTCCGGGCACAACCCACCGCAAGATTCCCTCCGTTACTGCCCGAGGTGGCCGTTCCCCCCCTCCGTGCGACGGCAGCGGCGACGTCGGTGAGGGGGGTCACACCACTGAGCACCGTGCCGGGTGCTTGCACCCGCCACCGCATTTCCGGACGTGTAGGAGGGCCCAGCTAAAGACCTGGCGGCATATCTACCCCCCAAACTACACCCATCCCGTCTAACCCTGGAACCGTTGACCGGGCGGTCTACGCCTTTGACTTTCGTCGGACGGGGTTTGACCGATGGACATTTTCACCTGGCTGTGATAGCCAAGCACATAGGTACACTTCGGATCAAGGTCCGGGCACAACCCACCGCAAGATTCCCTCCGTTACTGCCCGACGTGGCCGTTCCCCCCTCCGTGCGACGGCAGCGGCGACGTCGGTGAGGGGGGATCACACCACTGAGCACCGTGCCGGGTGCTTGCACCCGCCACAGCACTTCCGGACGTGTAGGAGGGCCCAGCTAAGGACCTGGCGGCATATCTACCCCCCAAACTACACCCGTCCCGTCTAACCCTGGAACCGTTGACCGGGCGGTCTACGCCTTTGACTTTCGTCGGACGGGGTTTGACCGATGGACATTTTCACCTGGCTGTGATAGCCAAGCACATAGGTACACTTCGGATCAAGGTCCGGGCACAACCAACCGCAAGATTCCCTCCGTTATTGCCCGACCTGGCCGTTCCCCCCCCCCTCCGTGCGACGGCAGCGGCGACGTCGGTGAGGGGGGTCACACCACTGAGCACCGTGCCGGGTGCTTGCACCCGCCACCACACTTCCGGACGTGTAGGAGGACCCAGCTAAAGACCTGGCGGCATAGCTACCCCCCCAAACAACACCCGTCCCGTGTAACCCTGGAACCGTTGTACGGGCGGTCTACGCCTTTGACTTTCGTCGGACGGGGTTTGACCGATGGACATTTTCACCTGGGTGTGATAGCCAAGCACATAGGTACACTTCGGATCAAGGTCCGGGCACAACCCACCGCAAGATTCCCTCCGTTACTGCCCGACGTGGCCGTTCCCCCCCTCCGTGCGACGGCAGCGGCGACGTCGGTGAGGGGGGTCACACCACTGAGCACCGTGCCGGGTGCTTGCACCCGCCACCACACTTCCGGACGTGTAGGAGGGCCCAGCTAAAGACCTGGCGGCATATCTACCCCCCAAACTACACCCGTCCCGTCTAACCCTGGAACCGTTGACCGGGCGGTCTACGCCTTTGACTTTCGTCGGACGGGGTTTGACCGATGGACATTTTCACCTGGCTGTGATAGCCAAGCACATAGGTACACTTCGGATCAAGGTCCGGGCACAACCCACCACAAGATTCCCTCCGTTACTGCCCGACGTGGCCGTTCCCCCCCTCCGTGCGACGGCAGCGGCGACGTCGGTGAGGGGGGGTCACACCACTGAGCACCGTGCCGGGTGCTTGCACCCGCCACAGCACTTCCGGACGTGTAGGAGGGCCCAGCTAAGGACCTGGCGGCATATCTACCCCCCAAACTACACCCGTCCCGTCTAACCCTGGAACCGTTGACTGGGCGGTCTACGCCTTTGACTTTCGTCGGACGGGGTTTGACCGATGGACATTTTCACCTGGCTGTGATAGCCAAGCACATAGGTACACTTCGGATCAAGGTCCGGGCACAATCCACCGCAAGATTCCCTCCGTTACTGCCCGACGTGGCCGTTCCCCCCCTTCGTGCGACGGCGGCGGCGACGTCGGTGTGGGGGGTCACACCACTGAGCACCGTGCCTTGTGCTTGCACCCGCCACCGCACTTCCGGACGTGTAGGAGGGCCCAGCTAAATACCTGGTGGCATAGCTACCCCCCCCTAACTACACCCGTCCCGTCTAACCCTGAAACCGTTGACCGGGCGGTCTACGCCTTTGACTTTCGTCGGACGGGGTTTGACCGATGGACATTTTCACCTGGGTGTGATAGCCAAGCACATAGGTACACTTTAGATCAAGGTCCGGGCACAACCCACCGCAAGATTCCCTCCGTTACTGCCCGACGTGGCCGTCCCCCCCCCCCCTCCGTGCGACGGCAGTGGCGACGTCGGTGAGGGGGGTCACACCACTGAGCACCGTGCCGGGTGCTTGCACCCGTCTCCGCACTTCCGGACGTGTAGGAGGGCCCAGCTAAAGACCTGGCGGCATAGCTACCCCCCAAACTACACCCGTCCCGTCTAACCCTGGAACCGTTGACCGGGCGGTCTACGCCTTTGACTTTCGTCGGACGGGGTTTGACCGATGGACATTTTCACCTGGCTGTGATAGCCAAGCACATAGGTACACTTCGGATCAAGGTCCGGGCACAACCCACCGCAAGATTCCCTCCGTTACTGCCCGACGTGGCCGTTTCCCCCCTGCGTGCGACGGCGGCGGCGACGTCGGTGAGGGGGGTCACACCACTGAGCACCGTGCCTTGTGCTTGCACCCGCCACCGCACTTCCGGACGTGTAGGAGGGCCCAGCAAAATACCTGGCGGCATAGCTACCCCCCCTAACTACACCCATCCCGTCTAACCCTAAAACCGTTGACCGGGCGGTCTACGCCTTTGACTTTCGTCGGACGGGGTTTGACCGATGGACATTTTCACCTGGGTGTGATAGCCAAGCTTATAGGTACACTTCAGATCAAGGTCCGGGCACAACCCACCGCAAGATTCCCTCCGTTACTGCCCGACGTGGCCGTCCCCCCCCCCCTCCGTGCGACGGTAGCGGTGACGTCCGTGAGGGGGGTCACACCACTGAGCACCGTGCCGGGTGCTTGCACCCGCCACCGCACTTCCGGACGTGTATGAGGGCCCAGCTAAAGACCTGGCGGCATAGCTACCCCCCAAACTACACCCGTCCCGTCTAACCCTGGAACCGTTGACCGGGCGGTCTACGCCTTTGACTTTCGTCGGACGGGGTTTGACCGATGGACATTTTCACCTGGCTGTGATAGCCAAGCACATAGGTACACTTCGGATCAAGGTCCGGGCACAACCAACCGCAAGATTCCCTCCGTTATTGCCCGACATGGCCGTTCCCCCCCCCCCTCCGTGCGACGGCAGCGGCGACGTCGGTGAGGGGGGTCACACCACTGAGCACCGTGCCGGGTGCTTGCACCCGCCACCACACTTCCGGACGTGTAGGAGGACCCAGCTAAAGACCTGGCGGCATAGCTACCCCCCCAAACAACACCCGTCCCGTGTAACCCTGGAACCGTTGTACGGGCGGTCTACGCCTTTGACTTTCGTCGGACGGGGTTTGACCGATGGACATTTTCACCTGGGTGTGATAGCCAAGCACATAGGTACACTTCGGATCAAGGTCCGGGCACAACCCACCGCAAGATTCCCTCCGTTACTGCCCGACGTGGCCGTTCCCCCCCTCCGTGCGACGGCAGCGGCGACGTCGGTGAGGGGGGTCACACCACTGAGCACCGTGCCGGGTGCTTGCACCCGCCACCACACTTCCGGACGTGTAGGAGGGCCCAGCTAAAGACCTGGCGGCATATCTACCCCCCAAACTACACCCGTCCCGTCTAACCCTGGAACCGTTGACCGGGCGGTCTACGCCTTTGACTTTCGTCGGACGGGGTTTGACCGATGGACATTTTCACCTGGCTGTGATAGCCAAGCACATAGGTACACTTCGGATCAAGGTCCGGGCACAACCCACCACAAGATTCCCTCCGTTACTGCCCGACGTGGCCGTTCCCCCCCTCCGTGCGACGGCAGCGGCGACGTCGGTGAGGGGGGGTCACACCACTGAGCACCGTGCCGGGTGCTTGCACCCGCCACAGCACTTCCGGACGTGTAGGAGGGCCCAGCTAAGGACCTGGCGGCATATCTACCCCCCAAACTACACCCGTCCCGTCTAACCCTGGAACCGTTGACTGGGCGGTCTACGCCTTTGACTTTCGTCGGACGGGGTTTGACCGATGGACATTTTCACCTGGCTGTGATAGCCAAGCACATAGGTACACTTCGGATCAAGGTCCGGGCACAATCCACCGCAAGATTCCCTCCGTTACTGCCCGACGTGGCCGTTCCCCCCCTTCGTGCGACGGCGGCGGCGACGTCGGTGTGGGGGGTCACACCACTGAGCACCGTGCCTTGTGCTTGCACCCGCCACCGCACTTCCGGACGTGTAGGAGGGCCCAGCTAAATACCTGGTGGCATAGCTACCCCCCCTAACTACACCCGTCCCGTCTAACCCTGAAACCGTTGACCGGGCGGTCTACGCCTTTGACTTTCGTCGGACGGGGTTTGACCGATGGACATTTTCACCTGGGTGTGATAGCCAAGCACATAGGTACACTTTAGATCAAGGTCCGGGCACAACCCACCGCAAGATTCCCTCCGTTACTGCCCGACGTGGCCGTCCCCCCCCCCTCCGTGCGACGGCAGTGGCGACGTCGGTGAGGGGGGTCACACCACTGAGCACCGTGCCGGGTGCTTGCACCCGTCTCCGCACTTCCGGACGTGTAGGAGGGCCCAGCTAAAGACCTGGCGGCATAGCTACCCCCCAAACTACACCCGTCCCGTCTAACCCTGGAACCGTTGACCGGGCGGTCTACGCCTTTGACTTTCGTCGGACGGGGTTTGACCGATGGACATTTTCACCTGGCTGTGATAGCCAAGCACATAGGTACACTTCGGATCAAGGTCCGGGCACAACCCACCGCAAGATTCCCTCCGTTACTGCCCGACGTGGCCGTTTCCCCCCTGCGTGCGACGGCGGCGGCGACGTCGGTGAGGGGGGTCACACCACTGAGCACCGTGCCTTGTGCTTGCACCCGCCACCGCACTTCCGGACGTGTAGGAGGGCCCAGCAAAATACCTGGCGGCATAGCTACCCCCCCTAACTACACCCATCCCGTCTAACCCTAAAACCGTTGACCGGGCGGTCTACGCCTTTGACTTTCGTCGGACGGGGTTTGACCGATGGACATTTTCACCTGGGTGTGATAGCCAAGCTTATAGGTACACTTCAGATCAAGGTCCGGGCACAACCCACCGCAAGATTCCCTCCGTTACTGCCCGACGTGGCCGTCCCCCCCCCCCCTCCGTGCGACGGTAGCGGTGACGTCCGTGAGGGGGGTCACACCACTGAGCAACGTGCCGGGTGCTTGCACCCGCCACCGCACTTCCGGACGTGTATGAGGGCCCAGCTAAAGACCTGGCGGCATAGCTACCCCCCAAACTACACCCGTCCCGTCTAACCCTGGAACCGTTGACCGGGCGGTCTACGCCTTTGACTTTCGTCGGACGGGGTTTGACCGATGGACATTTTCACCTGGGTGTGTTAGCCAAGCACATAGGTACACTTCGGATCAAGGTCCGGGCACAACCCGCCGCAAGATTCCCTCCGTTACTGCCCAACGTGGCCGTTCCCCCCCTCCGTGCGACGGCGGCGGCGACGTCGGTGATGGGGGTCACACCACTGAGCACCGTGCTATGTGCTTGCACCCGCCACCGCACTTCCGGACGTGTAGGAGGGCCCAGCTAAAGACCTGGCGGCATAGCTACCCCCCGAACTACACCCGTCACATCTTACCCTGGAACCGTTGACCGGGCGGTCTACGCCTTTGACTTTCGTCGGACGGGGTTTGACAGATGGACATTTTCACCAGGGTGTGATAGCCAAGCACATAGGTACACTTCGGATCAAGGTCCGGGCACAACCCACCGCAAGATTCCCTCCGTTACTGCCCGACGTGGCCGTTCCCCCCCCTCCGTGCGACGGCAGCGGCGACGTCGGTGAGGGGGGTCACACCACTGAGCACCGTGCCGGGTGCTTGCACCCGCCACCGCACTTCCGGACGTGTAGGAGGGCCCAGCTAAAGACCTGGCGGCATAGCTACCCCCCAAACTACACCCGTCCCGTCTAACGCTGGAACCGTTGACCGGGCGGTCTACGCCTTTGACTTTCGTCGGACGGGGTTTGACCGATGGACATTTTCACCTGGGTGTGATAGCCAAGCACATAGGTACACTTCGGATCAAGGTCCGGGCACAACCCGCCGCAAGATTCCCTCCGTTACTGCCCGACGTGGCCGTTCCCCCCCTCCGTGCGACGGCGGCGGCGACGTTGGTGAGGAGGGTCACACCACTGAGCACCGTGCCTTGTGCTTGCACCCGCCACCGCACTTCCGGACGTGTAGGAGGGCCCAGCTAAAGACCTGGCGGCATAGCTACCCCCCCAAACTACACCCGTCCCGTCTAACCCTAGAACCGTTGACCGGGCGGTCTACGCCTTTGACTTTCGTCGGACGGGGTTTGACCGATGGACTTTTTCACCTGGGTGTGATAGCCAAGCACATAGGTACACTTTGGATCAAGGTCCGGGCACAACCCACCGCAAGATTCCCTCCGTTACTGCCCGACGTGGCCGTTCCCCCCCCCTCCGTGCGACGGCAGCGGCGACGTCGGTGAGGGGGGTCACACCACTGAGCACCGTGTCGGGTACTTGCACCCGCCACCGCACTTCCGGACGTGTAGGAGGGCCCAGCTAAAGATCTGGCGGCATAGCTACCCCCCAAACTACACCCGTCCCGTCTAACCCTAGAACCGTTGACCGGGCGGTCTACGCCTTTGACTTTCGTCGGACGGGCTTTGACCGATGGACATTTTCACCTGGGTGTGAGAGCCAAGCACAAAGGTACACTTCGGATCAAGGTCCGGGCACAACCCACCGCAAGATTCCCTCCGTTTCTGCCCGACCTGGCCGTTCCCCCCCCCTCCGTGCGACGGCAGCGGCGACGTCGGTGAGGGGGGTCACACCACTGAGCACCGTGCCGGGTGCTTGCACCCGCCACCGCACTTCCGGACGTGTAGGAGGGCCAAGCTAAAGACCTGGCGGCATACCTACCCCCCAAACTACACCCGTCCCGTCTAACCCTGGAACCGTTGACCGGGCGGTCTACGCCTTTGACTTTCGTCGGACGGGGTTTGACCGATGGACATTTTCACCTGGCTGTGATAGCCAAGCACATAGGTACACTTCGGATCAAGGTCCGGGCACAACCCACCGCAAGATTCCCTCCGTTACTGCCCGACGTGGCCGTTCCCCCCCCTCCGTGCGACGGCAGCGGCGACGTCGGTGAGGGGGGGTCACACCACTGAGCACCGTGCCGGGTGCTTGCACCCGCCACAGCACTTCCGGATGTGTAGGAGGGCCCAGCTAAGGACCTGGCGGCATATCTACCCCCCAAACTACACCCGTCCCGTCTAACCCTGGAACCGTTGACCGGGCGGTCTACGCCTTTGACTTTCGTCGGACGGGGTTTGACCGATGGACATTTTCACCTGGCTGTGATAGCCAAGCACATAGGTACACTTCGGATCAAGGTCCGGGCACAACCCACCGCAAGATTCCCTCCGTTACTGCCCGACCTGGCCGTTCCCCCCCCCCTCCGTGCGACGGCAGCGGCGACGTCGGTGAGGGGGGTCAGACCACTGAGCACCGTGCCCGGTGCTTGCACCCGCCACCGCACTTCCGGACGTGTAGGAGGGCCCAGCTAAAGACCTGGCGGCATAGCTACACCCCCAAACAACACCCGTCCCGTCTAACCCTGGAACCGTTGTACGGGCGGTCTACGCCTTTGACTTTCGTCGGACGGGGTTTGACCGATGGACATTTTCACCTGGGTGTGATAGCCAAGCACATAGGTACACTTCGGATCAAGGTCCGGGCACAACCCACCGCAAGATTCCCTCCGTTACTGCCCGAGGTGGCCGTTCCCCCCCTCCGTGCGACGGCAGCGGCGACGTCGGTGAGGGGGGTCACACCACTGAGCACCGTGCCGGGTGCTTGCACCCGCCACCGCATTTCCGGACGTGTAGGAGGGCCCAGCTAAAGACCTGGCGGCATATCTACCCCCCAAACTACACCCATCCCGTCTAACCCTGGAACCGTTGACCGGGCGGTCTACGCCTTTGACTTTCGTCGGACGGGGTTTGACCGATGGACATTTTCACCTGGCTGTGATAGCCAAGCACATAGGTACACTTCGGATCAAGGTCCGGGCACAACCCACCGCAAGATTCCCTCCGTTACTGCCCGACGTGGCCGTTCCCCCCTCCGTGCGACGGCAGCGGCGACGTCGGTGAGGGGGGATCACACCACTGAGCACCGTGCCGGGTGCTTGCACCCGCCACAGCACTTCCGGACGTGTAGGAGGGCCCAGCTAAGGACCTGGCGGCATATCTACCCCCCAAACTACACCCGTCCCGTCTAACCCTGGAACCGTTGACCGGGCGGTCTACGCCTTTGACTTTCGTCGGACGGGGTTTGACCGATGGACATTTTCACCTGGCTGTGATAGCCAAGCACATAGGTACACTTCGGATCAAGGTCCGGGCACAACCAACCGCAAGATTCCCTCCGTTATTGCCCGACCTGGCCGTTCCCCCCCCCCTCCGTGCGACGGCAGCGGCGACGTCGGTGAGGGGGGTCACACCACTGAGCACCGTGCCGGGTGCTTGCACCCGCCACCACACTTCCGGACGTGTAGGAGGACCCAGCTAAAGACCTGGCGGCATAGCTACCCCCCCAAACAACACCCGTCCCGTGTAACCCTGGAACCGTTGTACGGGCGGTCTACGCCTTTGACTTTCGTCGGACGGGGTTTGACCGATGGACATTTTCACCTGGGTGTGATAGCCAAGCACATAGGTACACTTCGGATCAAGGTCCGGGCACAACCCACCGCAAGATTCCCTCCGTTACTGCCCGACGTGGCCGTTCCCCCCCTCCGTGCGACGGCAGCGGCGACGTCGGTGAGGGGGGTCACACCACTGAGCACCGTGCCGGGTGCTTGCACCCGCCACCACACTTCCGGACGTGTAGGAGGGCCCAGCTAAAGACCTGGCGGCATATCTACCCCCCAAACTACACCCGTCCCGTCTAACCCTGGAACCGTTGACCGGGCGGTCTACGCCTTTGACTTTCGTCGGACGGGGTTTGACCGATGGACATTTTCACCTGGCTGTGATAGCCAAGCACATAGGTACACTTCGGATCAAGGTCCGGGCACAACCCACCACAAGATTCCCTCCGTTACTGCCCGACGTGGCCGTTCCCCCCCTCCGTGCGACGGCAGCGGCGACGTCGGTGAGGGGGGGTCACACCACTGAGCACCGTGCCGGGTGCTTGCACCCGCCACAGCACTTCCGGACGTGTAGGAGGGCCCAGCTAAGGACCTGGCGGCATATCTACCCCCCAAACTACACCCGTCCCGTCTAACCCTGGAACCGTTGACTGGGCGGTCTACGCCTTTGACTTTCGTCGGACGGGGTTTGACCGATGGACATTTTCACCTGGCTGTGATAGCCAAGCACATAGGTACACTTCGGATCAAGGTCCGGGCACAATCCACCGCAAGATTCCCTCCGTTACTGCCCGACGTGGCCGTTCCCCCCCTTCGTGCGACGGCGGCGGCGACGTCGGTGTGGGGGGTCACACCACTGAGCACCGTGCCTTGTGCTTGCACCCGCCACCGCACTTCCGGACGTGTAGGAGGGCCCAGCTAAATACCTGGTGGCATAGCTACCCCCCCCTAACTACACCCGTCCCGTCTAACCCTGAAACCGTTGACCGGGCGGTCTACGCCTTTGACTTTCGTCGGACGGGGTTTGACCGATGGACATTTTCACCTGGGTGTGATAGCCAAGCACATAGGTACACTTTAGATCAAGGTCCGGGCACAACCCACCGCAAGATTCCCTCCGTTACTGCCCGACGTGGCCGTCCCCCCCCCCCCTCCGTGCGACGGCAGTGGCGACGTCGGTGAGGGGGGTCACACCACTGAGCACCGTGCCGGGTGCTTGCACCCGTCTCCGCACTTCCGGACGTGTAGGAGGGCCCAGCTAAAGACCTGGCGGCATAGCTACCCCCCAAACTACACCCGTCCCGTCTAACCCTGGAACCGTTGACCGGGCGGTCTACGCCTTTGACTTTCGTCGGACGGGGTTTGACCGATGGACATTTTCACCTGGCTGTGATAGCCAAGCACATAGGTACACTTCGGATCAAGGTCCGGGCACAACCCACCGCAAGATTCCCTCCGTTACTGCCCGACGTGGCCGTTTCCCCCCTGCGTGCGACGGCGGCGGCGACGTCGGTGAGGGGGGTCACACCACTGAGCACCGTGCCTTGTGCTTGCACCCGCCACCGCACTTCCGGACGTGTAGGAGGGCCCAGCAAAATACCTGGCGGCATAGCTACCCCCCCTAACTACACCCATCCCGTCTAACCCTAAAACCGTTGACCGGGCGGTCTACGCCTTTGACTTTCGTCGGACGGGGTTTGACCGATGGACATTTTCACCTGGGTGTGATAGCCAAGCTTATAGGTACACTTCAGATCAAGGTCCGGGCACAACCCACCGCAAGATTCCCTCCGTTACTGCCCGACGTGGCCGTCCCCCCCCCCCTCCGTGCGACGGTAGCGGTGACGTCCGTGAGGGGGGTCACACCACTGAGCACCGTGCCGGGTGCTTGCACCCGCCACCGCACTTCCGGACGTGTATGAGGGCCCAGCTAAAGACCTGGCGGCATAGCTACCCCCCAAACTACACCCGTCCCGTCTAACCCTGGAACCGTTGACCGGGCGGTCTACGCCTTTGACTTTCGTCGGACGGGGTTTGACCGATGGACATTTTCACCTGGCTGTGATAGCCAAGCACATAGGTACACTTCGGATCAAGGTCCGGGCACAACCAACCGCAAGATTCCCTCCGTTATTGCCCGACATGGCCGTTCCCCCCCCCCCTCCGTGCGACGGCAGCGGCGACGTCGGTGAGGGGGGTCACACCACTGAGCACCGTGCCGGGTGCTTGCACCCGCCACCACACTTCCGGACGTGTAGGAGGACCCAGCTAAAGACCTGGCGGCATAGCTACCCCCCCAAACAACACCCGTCCCGTGTAACCCTGGAACCGTTGTACGGGCGGTCTACGCCTTTGACTTTCGTCGGACGGGGTTTGACCGATGGACATTTTCACCTGGGTGTGATAGCCAAGCACATAGGTACACTTCGGATCAAGGTCCGGGCACAACCCACCGCAAGATTCCCTCCGTTACTGCCCGACGTGGCCGTTCCCCCCCTCCGTGCGACGGCAGCGGCGACGTCGGTGAGGGGGGTCACACCACTGAGCACCGTGCCGGGTGCTTGCACCCGCCACCACACTTCCGGACGTGTAGGAGGGCCCAGCTAAAGACCTGGCGGCATATCTACCCCCCAAACTACACCCGTCCCGTCTAACCCTGGAACCGTTGACCGGGCGGTCTACGCCTTTGACTTTCGTCGGACGGGGTTTGACCGATGGACATTTTCACCTGGCTGTGATAGCCAAGCACATAGGTACACTTCGGATCAAGGTCCGGGCACAACCCACCACAAGATTCCCTCCGTTACTGCCCGACGTGGCCGTTCCCCCCCTCCGTGCGACGGCAGCGGCGACGTCGGTGAGGGGGGGTCACACCACTGAGCACCGTGCCGGGTGCTTGCACCCGCCACAGCACTTCCGGACGTGTAGGAGGGCCCAGCTAAGGACCTGGCGGCATATCTACCCCCCAAACTACACCCGTCCCGTCTAACCCTGGAACCGTTGACTGGGCGGTCTACGCCTTTGACTTTCGTCGGACGGGGTTTGACCGATGGACATTTTCACCTGGCTGTGATAGCCAAGCACATAGGTACACTTCGGATCAAGGTCCGGGCACAATCCACCGCAAGATTCCCTCCGTTACTGCCCGACGTGGCCGTTCCCCCCCTTCGTGCGACGGCGGCGGCGACGTCGGTGTGGGGGGTCACACCACTGAGCACCGTGCCTTGTGCTTGCACCCGCCACCGCACTTCCGGACGTGTAGGAGGGCCCAGCTAAATACCTGGTGGCATAGCTACCCCCCCTAACTACACCCGTCCCGTCTAACCCTGAAACCGTTGACCGGGCGGTCTACGCCTTTGACTTTCGTCGGACGGGGTTTGACCGATGGACATTTTCACCTGGGTGTGATAGCCAAGCACATAGGTACACTTTAGATCAAGGTCCGGGCACAACCCACCGCAAGATTCCCTCCGTTACTGCCCGACGTGGCCGTCCCCCCCCCCTCCGTGCGACGGCAGTGGCGACGTCGGTGAGGGGGGTCACACCACTGAGCACCGTGCCGGGTGCTTGCACCCGTCTCCGCACTTCCGGACGTGTAGGAGGGCCCAGCTAAAGACCTGGCGGCATAGCTACCCCCCAAACTACACCCGTCCCGTCTAACCCTGGAACCGTTGACCGGGCGGTCTACGCCTTTGACTTTCGTCGGACGGGGTTTGACCGATGGACATTTTCACCTGGCTGTGATAGCCAAGCACATAGGTACACTTCGGATCAAGGTCCGGGCACAACCCACCGCAAGATTCCCTCCGTTACTGCCCGACGTGGCCGTTTCCCCCCTGCGTGCGACGGCGGCGGCGACGTCGGTGAGGGGGGTCACACCACTGAGCACCGTGCCTTGTGCTTGCACCCGCCACCGCACTTCCGGACGTGTAGGAGGGCCCAGCAAAATACCTGGCGGCATAGCTACCCCCCCTAACTACACCCATCCCGTCTAACCCTAAAACCGTTGACCGGGCGGTCTACGCCTTTGACTTTCGTCGGACGGGGTTTGACCGATGGACATTTTCACCTGGGTGTGATAGCCAAGCTTATAGGTACACTTCAGATCAAGGTCCGGGCACAACCCACCGCAAGATTCCCTCCGTTACTGCCCGACGTGGCCGTCCCCCCCCCCCCTCCGTGCGACGGTAGCGGTGACGTCCGTGAGGGGGGTCACACCACTGAGCAACGTGCCGGGTGCTTGCACCCGCCACCGCACTTCCGGACGTGTATGAGGGCCCAGCTAAAGACCTGGCGGCATAGCTACCCCCCAAACTACACCCGTCCCGTCTAACCCTGGAACCGTTGACCGGGCGGTCTACGCCTTTGACTTTCGTCGGACGGGGTTTGACCGATGGACATTTTCACCTGGGTGTGTTAGCCAAGCACATAGGTACACTTCGGATCAAGGTCCGGGCACAACCCGCCGCAAGATTCCCTCCGTTACTGCCCAACGTGGCCGTTCCCCCCCTCCGTGCGACGGCGGCGGCGACGTCGGTGATGGGGGTCACACCACTGAGCACCGTGCTATGTGCTTGCACCCGCCACCGCACTTCCGGACGTGTAGGAGGGCCCAGCTAAAGACCTGGCGGCATAGCTACCCCCCGAACTACACCCGTCACATCTTACCCTGGAACCGTTGACCGGGCGGTCTACGCCTTTGACTTTCGTCGGACGGGGTTTGACAGATGGACATTTTCACCAGGGTGTGATAGCCAAGCACATAGGTACACTTCGGATCAAGGTCCGGGCACAACCCACCGCAAGATTCCCTCCGTTACTGCCCGACGTGGCCGTTCCCCCCCCTCCGTGCGACGGCAGCGGCGACGTCGGTGAGGGGGGTCACACCACTGAGCACCGTGCCGGGTGCTTGCACCCGCCACCGCACTTCCGGACGTGTAGGAGGGCCCAGCTAAAGACCTGGCGGCATAGCTACCCCCCAAACTACACCCGTCCCGTCTAACGCTGGAACCGTTGACCGGGCGGTCTACGCCTTTGACTTTCGTCGGACGGGGTTTGACCGATGGACATTTTCACCTGGGTGTGATAGCCAAGCACATAGGTACACTTCGGATCAAGGTCCGGGCACAACCCGCCGCAAGATTCCCTCCGTTACTGCCCGACGTGGCCGTTCCCCCCCTCCGTGCGACGGCGGCGGCGACGTTGGTGAGGAGGGTCACACCACTGAGCACCGTGCCTTGTGCTTGCACCCGCCACCGCACTTCCGGACGTGTAGGAGGGCCCAGCTAAAGACCTGGCGGCATAGCTACCCCCCCAAACTACACCCGTCCCGTCTAACCCTAGAACCGTTGACCGGGCGGTCTACGCCTTTGACTTTCGTCGGACGGGGTTTGACCGATGGACTTTTTCACCTGGGTGTGATAGCCAAGCACATAGGTACACTTTGGATCAAGGTCCGGGCACAACCCACCGCAAGATTCCCTCCGTTACTACCCGACGTGGCCGTTCCCCCCCTCCGTGCGACGGCAGCGGCGACGTCTGTGAGGGGGGTCACACCACTGAGCACCGTGCCGGGTGCTTGCACCCGCCACCGCACTTCTGGACGTGTAGGAGGGCCCAGCTAAAGACCTAGCGGCATAGCTACCCCCCAAACTACACCCGTCCTGTCTAACCTTCGAACCGTTGACCGGGCGGTCTACGCCTTTGACTTTCGTCGGACGGGGTTTGACCGATGGACATTTTCACCTGGGTGTGATAGCCAAGCACATAGGTACACTTCGGATCAAGGTCCGGGCACAACCCACCGCAAGATTCCCTCCGTTACTACCCGACGTGGCCGTTCCCCCCCCTCCGTGCGACGGCGCCGGCGACATCGGTGAGGGGGGTCACACCACTGAGCACCGTGCCTTGTGCTTGCACCCGCCACCGCACTTCCGGACGTGTAGGAGGGCCCAGCTAAAGACCTGGCAGCATAGCTACCCCCCCAAACTACACCCGTCCCGTCTAACCCTAGAACCATTGACCGGGCGGTCTACGCCTTTGACTTTCGTCGGACGGGGTTTGACAGATGGACATTTTCACCTGGGTGTGATAGCCAAGCACATAGGTACACTTCGGATCAAGGTCCGGGCACAACCCACCGCAAGATTCCCTCCGTTACTGCCCGACGTGGCCGTTCCCCCCTCCGTGCGACGGCGGCGGCGACGTCGGTGAGGGGGGTCACACCACGGAGCCCGTGCTTGCACCCGCCACCGCACTTCCGGACGTGTAGGAGGGCCCAGAGAAAGACCTGGCGGCATAGCTACATCCCAAACAACACCCGTCCCGCCTAACCCTGCGATAGTTGACGGGGCGGTAAACTGGGCCCAAGAGACACGCGTGGTGTATCTATGTGTGTTTATGTATAGATAAGGCACAATTTAATTAATGATTTTTTTTTTGAAATAAATTATATATAAAAAAAAAGTTAAAAAAAACGAAAAAAAAGTTGGAAAAAAAATGAACGTAGATATGCCGACGGTTATGCCGTCGGCATAGCTCCCTGCCACGTCATCGATCCGCGGCACAGTGGGCCTGGAGCTATGCCGACCGCATAACCGTCGGCATAGCCCCGGGCCCACGGTGCCGCGGATCGATGACGTGGCACAGAGAGGTATGCCGACGGCCGACGTTAGGGCCGTCGGCATACGTTTGACGGCGTCAACCATTTGTTAAAACCGGCGCGGCGGGATCGCACATATGCCGACGGTTATGGTACGCCGACGGCCACCGTCGGCATAGAAGAGGTATGCCGACGGCCTAGATATGCCGACGGCCACCGTCGGCATAGAGGGAGATATGCCGACGGCCTGGATACGCCGACGGTTGGCTCCAGGCCGTCGGCATACTGCCGTCTATGCCGACGATGGCCGTCGGCATATACGAGGCCGTCGGCGTCGTCATAGATTCCGGTAGTGTTGCCGCATCAATAAACTACAAAAATCCACACAAAATTCTAATCTCAGTATGTATTTCAGATATTTACATACAGTACATCTAGGAAATCTATCTTTAATAGCATTTATGGTCTTTCCCACGCCAGTCAATACTACAACTCTAACTTTTTTTTTTCTTATGTTGAATCATAAATTGAACTTAATGCGCAGCATCTTTTAACAAAAATTTGAAACATGACCTACATATATTTGCTACCGACCATGAACAAAACTTAACGCAAAAATCTAACTATTTGACTAATATGCATGACTTGATGAGGTGACATGGTTTGCATGGATAGATTAATGCAAAAACGTGTAACTTATGGGTATATGCATGACTTATGGTCTGACATAATTTCATTCTGTACTTGTAAGAATCAGAATCATTTATGGCATCCAACAAAAAGGCAGCAAAATAATCTCATGAGAATCATCCACATCTGATCACAACAAAAAGAAAATGGACAACTGCAACATTCAAAAGTTGCCATTGAAATATTAATCCCTCTATCCATCTCCAAAAGAGACATCAATCCACGGTTGTTGGCAACATCTCTGACAAGGCTAGGTGGTGCTTCCGCTCCTCCTACGCGTTGGTACAGCCATGTAAGGGGTTGTGGGTGACGGCCCAAGCGGTCCAAGAGCTCAGCGACATCCGGCCCAACCTCCATAGTTGTTCGAATCTGGCTGGCCCCAAGCAGCACTGGTTGAGGGACTTGTTGGGACTATGGAAAGTGAGAGTGGTGAGAGGTTAGGAACCAGACAACAGCTGGCCAGTGGGTTTGTGGAAGAGAATGTGGGAATGAGGAGGAAAGGGATTGCTTTTTTCTTTTCCTTTGGGAAGTGGTTTGAGTTGAGTAGTGCAGGAGGTATGCGCCCTAAGTGGAGGTGAAGATCTAGCATGTGCAATTCATCGCCTTATCGATATTATTTCCCCATCAATAACGACCAACATGACTAACAGTTTGTACTTGCTGGAAACATTCTATTCTTGTGATTAGATTTTTTTATTGATAGCTAGATTTTAATTGTGGAAGATATTTACTAATTTTGTCTCACATAAAATTAATCAAGTATACTAGAGATATGATATGTAATTACCAGTTTTTTCACCAATTCAGCATGTTTGTTTTTCTGAAGTTTCAGATCCTCTTCAATCTGATTTATGGAAGCAACTGTACCCTTGTAGAAAGGCCTCATGTATGCTGGGGCTTGCTCAACTGCATGCTCGTCCCACCTATTGTTTTCAAGCCAATTACAGTACATATATGCTTACATATGGTGTGATTAAAATTAGTTTCAAGTGATTTAATAAAAATGGAATGAAAAGTATCGGGGCAAAAGTCAACCTGTTTATTGCTGTAGTGAACATGTTGCTTTCTTCTGTGGTGCTATAATTGTCTTAGAAGTCGTCAAAAACTGAGACAAGCATAAACAGCTTTGTTAGCACGATTCTTGGGTATGAATAATGAGGCTCAAAGAGAACTCCCATCATCCAAAAGTGTATCTCAACCATTCGATTGCGCGCCCAAGTTAGATAAGTTTCGATGTCAAATCCGTTCCACCATCTGTAAAAGAACATGTGAATATGGCTCCAAACTAATAATAGTTAATTCATAATATCTAAAGGTGGTAATTATAAGTACTGTAGATCCTTACATGGTAAGATCTTTCAGCTCATCGCAGTACAGACCTTGCACGAGGTTGTAGTCCAGCTTTGCAAACTCAAGTATGGTCACATTTCTTGTAGAATTTTTTTCGTAGGCTGAGATGTAGCGCTTTGTTTCAACTCTGTTAGTCCCCCTGAAAAGTGGAGTTTCCAGGCTGTGTCTAATTTCTTCTGCAATTGTTTGGTCCAAATGGTTAACAATAGATTTTAGGATCTTCTTTGTGGAACTCATGGCAACGTCAAGTATTTTTTCTCCATGGGTTCTGAGATATGCAGCATTGTAGAGGCCCAACAAGGATGTAGCATCAGTGCTTCCAATATTTCCGTTCTTGTCTATAAACTTGGAAAACACATCTGCATATATAATTACATCCAGATATTCAGGAAACTAAATAAATAATTGATTTTTTGCAAACAATATATTTTCCATTGCGCGAGTTAAAATTTGTAATAACATAACTCATATCTGCAAGTATAACTTTATGTACCACAACATTTACCCGTAAAAGTGTACGTACCAGAAGATACACGGTAACCATGTTTCCTGAGCAAGTAAAACTGCAGGGAAGCTGTACGAAGGTCCAAAGGTTCAATATTTCCATCATATATATCACACAAAAGTTTATCAATCTCTTTTCCATAGTGATAGTCAACCCCAATACGCTGCAACGTGTCGACAAGTTCCAGCTTCTGAGGTAGGTCAGAGGATTTGGCAGTGTCTATTATGATTTGCCTCACCTCTTCCTTTTTAGCTTCAGCCGTGCCCTCCATCGATAGATACTGCAGAGATACATTGATTGATGAGATGAAAATGACTTGGCTTGTTGCGGAGTGCCTTTAAGAAATGCATATGTGGGATTGAGCTCTTACCTGTTGTGGGGTACATGGTTTGTAGTCGAGGAAGAAGTTGCCCCATTGGCTTGCCGGGTAAGGCCGGGGCTTGTGCACGTCGTCCTGTACAAGAGGAGGTATAGAGTTGTTGGTTGCCATTTGCACGGCTAGGATTTGTCACTGGGTCTATGGCTATGAATGTACTGATCCCATGCTTTATATAGTGAAAGCACGTGAAGGGCTGAGAGCAGCACAAATATATTCAAGCAGCATGAATGGTTTTATATGTTCGGTTAGTAAACATGCACAAGTACGACTTTGCAAAGCCACCTTGCCCAGAGACCAGAGACCAGATTACAATGCCCACAATTTTTTTTGTCCTGAAGAAAAGGAGACATTGGAAGACTAGTCACGATGTTGACGTACTATGGCTGAAGAAGATTGCTCTGGGCGCAATGGCGAAATTGTGGGTGCATGACTCCACACGCTAGAGTTCAAATCACATGATGCTTACATTTATTCTGTACATGCCTCTTTAGAATATGGTTCTGCTAAATCTATCTCATTGCTATTCCATCAATAGCTAATCATATACTCCCTCTGACGCAAAATAAGTGTCGCTGACTTAGTACCACTTTGTACTAAAGCTGTACTAAATCAACGACACTTATTTCAGGATGGAGGGAGTACTACGATATTAATACTTCGCTCACATTATTCTCTTTCGAAGATTGTTGGAGACCATGCTCTCTCAAAGATTGCTGGAGACCATGCTGCAGTTGGCTATAAATCTATAGCCTCCTTCCCTTCTCTCTACTCCAGCTCACCACCCATAAATCTGATATGACAACTAATATGACCAGCTTACATTATCTTGTTATATTTTCTCTTACAGTCGGCGGTAAAGGAGTCATTCAGCTAGACAAATAATAAATGGGAAAACAAATCCATGATGAATCTAATATAGAAAATAACCTTTTTTTTTCTAGTTTACCCAAGTCGCAAGTAAGGTTGTTACAGTTGTTTGGTTGATTTGTGGACGAAAATAAACATGTGAGTATATTCCGTTCTGAACCTGGTTCATTGATATGACACAAACAAGATGCTACTAAGTTGAACTAGCTAGATTATTTGCAACCAATACTCTTCTGGCGTATTTAGGGACTAATTTAGACGCACTCTCAACTTGTGAGATAAATGAAATGTAAACATCAATACATCTATCTATCTATACATATACTAATTAGAGACCTCTTAGAAATTCCTATGTTAATCAAAAATTAAGAACTGTTCATATTGTGGGACTGAGTAATAACGGCTCAGATTCTAGAAATTCCTAGGTTAACCAGAAATTAAGAACCGTTCATCTGACGGGTCTGACCCATGCCATTCCAGTCCATGATTGAAACCAAACACATCCTAATAAAAAAACAGAAAATAGCCTTCCATGCATCGGATCAGGTGGGCCTGAGTTATAATTGCCCACTTCGTAGAGTATCCTAGCCATATATGTGAAGCCCCGAAAAAACGTCATACACGTGATGAGAGGCAACCATAATGACCAACGGAGAAATCAAACGCATCAGATCTATTCGCGATGAGCTATGATACACAAAAGAAGGATACGGAGAACTGACCGCCTCCACCACGCCATCCACCTCATGGCTGCCTCAAGCCTTCAATGCCTCCAAGGAGCTGTCCAGGCACACATGCGTGCATGCAGCCACAGATTTCATATGGCTCAATTTAATTCTCTCTCTCATGTTAATTCTAACTCCATATGTCATCGGGTGATCGTCGATATCGGAGCTACGATGCAACTCTAGATTGTATGGCCATGGGTTAACATACTTCAATCACACCACACATGCGAGAAGGCAATTTATCCAAGTTCAGGCCACTGTGAGATGTAATACTCTACTCCTGCTTTAGTGTTCTTCGTATCACAATTTTCTACAACCACTTACAAATGGGTGACCTCCCTCCTTATATAGTCGAGAGAGAGAGAGAGAGAGAGGTCCTCCTCCATCGGCCATAGTGGGTTGACCTTTCACGACCCATGGTGATTGGTCGTAGTGGACGGGCACCTCCAAATTGTCCTATCGCTTTACTTCGGGTTCGTCATGGGCATCCATCGTCTGCTGACCCGACAGGGCCTTCTTGTCCTTGATTATGGTTTTTTTCCTTTAGAGCCCAATGCCAACGCCATCCTCTCGTGTCCCATCGGATCCGTAACAGGAAGAACGATTATGGGTCGAGCAGCCCTATTGCATTCGTAATCGGAGTGCTTCCCCATGATGGTGGTTGCGCTTGTGCAACCTTGGCAGAGGTGTTGGCCATCTGCTCCGAAGACGTGCGGGAGGGGCTCGCTGCTTCCCGGGGGAAACTGTCCTCTGGAGCGAGTCCTCGGGGTTTTGCTGCTAGGGGGCCTGCTTACCCACAGAGCCCTCGAGCTAGCTTATCCCGACGATGAATGTTGAGCCACGTCCATGACCTTCCTAGCCTGCGCTGAGTGGGGCCCCCGGCCCGTATCGTTGACAGGCACGTTCTCCTTTGCGAGGAGGTTGCACCCATATGAGGCATTGTGACGCAACAACATTGCGGCAAAGGGGAGGAGCAAGGGATGCGACGGGCGGAAAGGGGTTGTGGCACTGGATTTGGTGGGAGATGGCTAGGGCTTGGATGGTGTGCCCTGACCTATGTCATTAACGGGCATTTGTAGCCGCGGGCAGAAGGCGGTGTTTGTCGGGAGACGAAATGGTCGAGGTGAAAGTGGTGGAGCCGCAAGCAACACGCGTAAATGTCCATAATGTGGTAGGTTCTTGCCGGTGGGAAAAGGTGTAGGGGGGTTGTTCCATTAATTTGGGGAGAAACACAGACACATGAGAAACCTCGGAGAACTGGGGAGAAACTGAAGAGAATATAGGAGGAAGATGGGCTAAAACTTCACTCCCACGTGTTGGTTTGTGGTGTGTTGAAAAATAGGCCCCCAGATTCTTCAAATACGGAGTCTACACCCCATTTTTTTGAGCGTCCTCCAAAAATTTTGGAGGCAAATGAGCGTATGATGATTTTGTTTGTGTAGGTTTTTGCCCCTCTAGCCTCCATATTGGCGATTAGTATAGAGGGAGGAAGATATGCAAAATCAGCTAGAGTTGCTATAACCTAACTTGCCAGGTGTTGGCTTAAAACCAATAGAAATTTGGGAAGACAAAAATGTCATTGTTGCGGCTAGCAACGAGCTAGTACAACTTACACTTGTTTATATGGACCAACCAATGTGTAGAGGTGAACGCAACAGATAGGGTTGTCTTAATTTATCTTTGTTATTTTATTTTATACTTATATATGTACTATTTTATATATGATGCCACCTTTTGGTGAGAGTGAAACCATATGTTAGATAATCATGATGTCATTGATTACGTGATGGTATTATAACACGTGGAGTAGGCGTACGTCCATGGATTGACCACCAAGTCAAATGAAGGCTGGCTGCTTAAGCGTTTAATATGGGATATAATTAGCTAATTATGGGGCCAAGCTAAGATCATTAGGTCACTCATTTCCCCCGCCTAGCTAGGTAGCTCCAGACAAGTTAAATTAGTTCCCTCAGAATAAATAGATGATGATAAAGCCGTTGGTAAGTTGGTGTTCTTTATCCAGTTGTAGTTTTGTGCAAATAACTTCATGCCTCCATGGTGGCACGTCCTGTTGTCTTCGCATTGTCAGCATCAACCGCCGGTTCTTTTCTTTTTCCCCTATGACATGCTTGATTCGGTTGCATTGCAGTCTTTTTTTGACAGAAAGACTGTAAGGGATGCCCCTACTGTATAATTAGTGCAACAAATCCAAATTGCAAGTACCGTGCCTTGAACCTGGGTGAGTGGGAAGGCATCAACCCCTTTCCACCACTAGGCTACGCCTTAATTAGTCTGCCGGTTGCATTGTTGTCATATTGAAGTATTGTAGGATCCATAACCTCATATATTATTACCTTGACAGCAGGACTACTACGTGTTATCATTCTTACCAGAAACACCCCAAAACTAGAAACACCCCAAAACCATATCTCACACAATACCATATCCAACAAAAAAACCAGATAACCAAAGAACATCTCCAAGAGAATATCATACCTAATCGAGGGAACTCGGCAAACAAGCCCCGCCATAATGGCTCCGTCAAGTGTTCCGAGGTTGGACAAGTGGCTACCTGTTTGGCAAGCACCTTGTGATTGATGAGTGCCTTATTCCAATGTTGCAGAGTATGGTGCGTTTATCGAGTTTATTTTTGTTGGCTCTCGACAAAGATAGAGCTATACCATGTCTCTATTATTTGCCGTGTGTTTTTTGTATGGTACTCAACATCTTTGCCGGGTACCCCTGGAAAACAATTGGCAAATAGCTGTACACTAGGCAAAAACAGATTTTCCTGTAGTGGTCGGTACTTCAAATGCCTCAACACATGCTTACATCGCCTCACCAAAGCTTCAAAGAGTTGTTGAGTACTATGATCCAATAATACAATCCATTGTTGTTTCATAGAAACAACATCTGTGGGACGATGTAACACTTGTGAAATATAAACTTAATCCTGATATTTCAAAGAGCCTACCAAATTGCTGCCACCCCATACCGCAGGGAAACAACTTTCTGATCAACCCTATAGGGTAGCCATCCTAAAATCTCCCCCAACAAACCCAGGGAGGAATTCTAGCGTAAAATTTCTCTCAAAACCAGTCAAACAAGAAATGATTAACAGATGCAAATTGACCACTCCAGGGACATATGCTATCAGTGGAGCCACCACGAGTAAGAATCTGCTTCCTGGTTGATAACTCAGAAGAAATGTTCTATAATATATAACATAGTGGCGGCTATTAGCCGCATTATAAAATATAACATAGCGGCGGCTATTAGCCGCCTTATAACATATAACAGCTCCCTGTTAGCAACCCTCAGAACACATGGCCTATAATATATAACATAGCGGCGGCTATTAGCTGCCTTATAACATATAACATAGTGACTCTTGTTGGTAACCCTCAGAACAAATGTTTTATATTACATGACATAGGGGCGGCTATTAGCAGCAGCCTTATAACATATAATATAGTGATGGTTAATTAGCGAAGCTCGGACAAGGAGCAAACACACGTTTTTCTACTAACTCACACGGCAATGCATCATTGATTGGAATGTATTCAAAATTTTCCATGGTCTACTTTATGGTTGAGAACAGAAAACGAGCTTCTGATGGGTACTGGATGGGTGTCGTCCTGTTTGTGTTGCAAAATACTCTTTGACTAATTATTAATTATGCATGTACTTACAAACTTAAAGCTACTTTTACAGCTTGGTTTAAAATAGCGGATAATCTAGCTAACTGCTAGCCAATATGTTACTCACTCAGGCCGCCCAGCTGAAAGGAAGTGTAGATCAAAGTTTACTAGTTTTTGTTACACTTTTGACTAGAGGTGTGGAATAAGTTAGAACCATGTGCACTATGCAGTAACTTCAAAACTCTGTCCCCGTCTCCAGATGGTACTTTTTTCCCCGACAATATTAGAGACCACGTATTTTGTGCCCCTTCTTTATATAGTACAAGATAGAAAGAAAAAAACATTGTGATCTCTCGCTCTCAAGGCTACATGGCAGGGGCACTAAGCAAAAGGAAAATACATGCACTCCCTCACCGGAAATAAATACACCAAAAACTACCAAGAAAATCCCCCATCCGTAGCACATCCAACAAAAAACAAGGTAACAAAAGAAAATCTCCAAGAGAATATCAGTGTCATCGCCATCAGTGGCACTGAAGAGCCCCACTTGTAGTACACTGAACCCGCACGACACATTTCATGTAGGCGGAGAGGCTGCCTGGCCCACCCGCAGAGGCACGAGTGTGCCAACGTAGATATGCTGTAGAGAGACCCACTCACAGCCTCATCCCTACTCCACATGTCGCGCCATCGCTCATTGAGTGGAGCTGGTAATGCAAGAATCAAGGTGAGCAAGAAAAGTATATGGTCTGCTATATAGTGATAAACTTGCTCAGACCTTTTTGCATAGAGGTACTTGTAAATATTTATACAGAGATAATTCTTTACATAGCTAATTAATGTCACTCGGAATAAATATTGAAAATAGTTTGATAGTGCAACTTTTCCAATGAGAGCCTTATTCTTATTACAATAATGTATAGAGATACAGGGCAACACAGACCCTGGTTCAGTAAAGGTGTCGCTATATGCACATGCATTGCCATGTCTATATCGAAATAGCCTTGGAACGTTTATACGGAATGGCTATCAGCTGCAGGTCAAATTTTCTCCTTACACTGACCCCAAATTTCTCAGACATGTCCACTGACTCTGCACTTGCCCCTCCAGGAAGCACCCAGTCAAAGTGGTAGAGTAGGTTTGCCAAGGCAATCTCCACGGTTGACATGGCAAACAATATCCCAGGGCATTGCCTTCGCCCAGCCCCGAAAGGAGTGAATTCAAAATGCGTCCCATAATATTCGACGTTGCTGTTCTCAAACCTCTCCGGCTTGAACTCTTCGGGGTTGTCCCAATATTTGGGATCCCGAGAAATTGCAAAGACATTAACAAAGATATTAGTTCCTTTAGGCATGTTATAGCCCATGATTTCACAGTCCTCTCTCGTCTCTCTGGGGACGAGCAACGGAGCCGGAGGATGCAACCTTAACACCTCCTTGATGACCATCTGCATGTATCGGAGCTCAATGAGGTCGGTACTTTCGATGACATGTCGGCCTTGGCCTAGCACTTCCCGGACTTCTTGTTGTGCTTTAGCCATTGCTTCAGGGTTGTTCAATAGCTCTGACATAGCCCAGTCCACTGCAGTTCCTGTGGTCTCAGTGGCAGCTCCAAATATGTCCTGTAAACAACGATTGGTATGTACGATTTTTATTGTAAAGAGACAAATATTAAGTTGAAACAAAATATGTCCTACGAGAAGAAGTACTGTGTATGTCTAAATGCAAATATAAATCATTTCACCTACATAACTACCAGTAGTACAAATCTATTCGGGATGTATTTGGAGCTGGTAATGCAAATATAAATCTGATGATGCATATGACGTATATAGTATATAAAATTGTAACTTGCTTCATGGGTTGACATGGTCCATCTACTCTATATCTTTTATGTCGTTATATTAGTTGGGCCCATGTGTTGAAAAATTATTCAAGTCAACATCAAAATTTCTGCGAAATCCCCAATCAATAAAATTAGTATAGATTCTTGAGGAAAAAGTACTCACAAAAATGACGACTCCGATAATCTCTGTGGTTAGAGCCTTAGAGGGAAGGTTAACGAGTCCTCTTCCTGCAGCCTGAGTAGTACGTCCAGTAGGTCCTCATCGTTGGTGCTGCGGGCATGGCCACCGGCAGCTCGCGCAGCCTTGCGCCCCTCGATGATCTCCGTGATGATGTGCTGGATACGGCCATAGCTCTTCCTTACAAGGCGCTCACCATTGATGAGCAACCGCACCAGCCGCGATGACGGGAAAAGGTCCACGAGGCAGAAGCTGCCCAAAAGCTCGTTCACCTTGCTTAGCTCGTGGAGGAACTCATCCTGCCGTGTGAACTTGCCGCCGAAAACTGCCAGCGTCACGACATCGCTGCTGAGTGTTGCCATCTTCGCGCTGACATTTACGGTAGCACCTGCGGCGGCAATGGAATGGAGGAGGTTACCTACCTCGTTGGCCTTGATGCCCTCCATGCGCCTCACCTGCTTGGAACTGAGGAGCTCCATGATGCAGATCTTGCGCATCTGGCGCCACCGGTCCCCGTAGGGGCCGAAGATGATGCCCATACCGCCACAGCCGATGATATCCTGCGACGGACTGCACGGCCGGCTTGCGAAGTTGAGGTCATTGGTCTTCATCACCAGTGCCGCTGCCTCGGCGCTGGAGACGATCACGGTTGGGACCTCACCTAGCCTGAGGTGCATCACCGGCCCATGCTGGCGAGACATCTTCATCATCCTGCGGTGTGGGAGGTCACCGACGAGGTGGTGGAGGCTTCCGATGATCGGGAGAGTCCATGGCCCCGGAGGCAGTTGCTTCTTCTTGGGGTCTCTCTTGCCGGCAAAGAATATGAGAAACCAGAGGGCTAGTACCCTGGATATGCCTACGAAATACAAGCTTAACCAGCCCTCCATCTCCATGGCCAGCAGCTTGGAAGTGCAGTGATAAGATGACAAATCTGTTGGCTGCTTGCTGCTTGGAGAGACGTAGAATATATATAGACCAATTCACCCACAAAAAAAAGAATGTACATAGACAAATAAATTACTGGACATTTTCAAAGGCCTATTTACGGTGGCACTTCATGTGTAAAATCTAGTCCCACAAGAAGATTGGAAGGGAATTGAGACTTGGGACCAACATATAAGGGGTTCTCTCTAACACCTCCTTAGTACATATGAGACCAGACAACAATGTGTGCGAGTGCTTACTCACCCCACCACGGCACGCCAAAGAGCGTGCGCTTTAGTTACGCTATGTGTAAAGGAAAATCAATAGATAAATTATGAGTCACTAACGGCGCAATAATAACAAGTTGTTTCTTATTTACTCGGAGTCTGGGCTGTTACTGACTCGTACGACTGACACCCATCAGAACACATACTCCCGTGTTAAAAAAAAAGAACACATACTCCCTCCATCCAAATATATAGAGGCTAATATGTTTTTTTGAGATTGCCTTTGACAATTGATAAAATTATCAATACACGAGATGTATGATATAAAAATTATATCATTACAGCCTACTTTCACATATGAATTTGACGGTATGCTTTGTGTAACATACATGTCATATTATTGCTCTAATGTTTGGTCAAAGGTAACCTTGAAAAATGTATTAAGCCCTATATATTTGAACGGCCGGAGTATGTCTGCTCGCACATGCACCATTGTCAACATTTTTCATATTGGTTTGCTGCTCTCACTAGTAGAAAGAGGGCCTTTAGTCCCGGTTCCAGAGGGCCTTTAGTCCCGGTTCTGGAACCGGGACTAAAGGGTCGGGACTAAAGCCCAATACCTTTAGTCCCGGTTCGCTTACGAACCGGGACCAAAGGGGCTCCACGTGGCCGCTGCGAGTAGCCCAGGCAGGAGGACCTTTGGTCCCGGTTGGTAACACCAACCGGGACCAAAAGGCATCCACGTGGCCGCAGCGGGGAGCCCAGGCAGGAGGACCTTTAGTCCCGGTTGGTCACACCAACCGGGACCAAAGGTCATCCACGCGTCAGCTTCAGGCAGCAGCTGGGGTTTTTTTTTTTGAAGGGGGGGGGGGGGGGGGGGTTGGGGGGTTTTGGAGGGTTAATTTAGGGGTTTCATATTGTGTTAGCTAGCTAATAGGGAGAAGTGTCCTCTCTTTCTCCGTGCTCGGTCGACGGTAGCTACTATACATATAGAGATAACTCGATGCTAGCTAATAAGAAAATGAAGGAAACCATTAATTACACAAGATCGTCATGCTTAACATATATAGAGAGAAGTGACATCTCTTTCTCCGTGCTTGGTCGAACAACAAGTTTTCGTATATCTATCCGACGGTACTACATATATACAATATAACATCTTTTACAATCCCTAACATCATCTACCTAAGATCCAATCACAAATTCGCATGGTATTCCCCGTCTTTAGGTATGACGTGGTCAAGAAAGAATCCCGCCAATTCCTCTTGAATTGCTCGTATGCGATCATGTGGTAGGAGTTCATCCCGCATCTGCCAGATCTAATTTAAAGAAGGGGGTCAATACATGCATATATATAAATAAAACTCAACACAATTGATGGTAATATATAAAATAAAATTGTGAATATTATTTACGTACTTCAAATTGTTTGTCAGAGAAGCCCCGCTCAGAGGTCGAGTGGCGAATGAACTCGCATACGTAGTATGCACATAAAACAGTCCCTTCTTTCTGGTACAAGCACTTTACGAGAATAGAGTTCAATCAAACTGATAAGCAAGCATGGTAATGATATATTGATGAAAATTTGAATCAATTAGAGATGCGCGGAACTAGCTAGTACTACTTACTTTGGGGTGCGTAAATCGTAACTCTTTGTTTAGACCGGGAACCTTTCGGGTGAACTTCTTCCAAACCCTGCCAGGCAAAGAAAATGATTACTTGATATCAGGAAATTAATGAAAGTTGCATGCCGATATGGTCCCGGTATTGACTGAACTTACTTCTTGAGCATTGCAGTCATGTCCGCATAATTCTTGGGATCTTTACGTCTCGAGTCTAAGACAGTTACTAATGCCCCGTCAAGCTTAATGGATAGCAGAATAAAGTGAAAACTGCGCACGCATATATAACTCATCAATTACATTACTTAACCTCGAGTAAGCGAAACTGAGTATACAGAGAAGACAGCAATACTCACTTGAAGTTGTAAGGAAAGAGTATTTCCCTTTTGTTTTGATGTATAAGGAACGACTGTAGCAAGTTCTCCTCGGTCTCTTTGATTGAGTTTTTTACCGTCCATTCATTTACGGCATCTGGACTAATGAACCCAACGTCGAAGATTCCTATTTTTTTGCATTCGAAGATCTTCAATCTGCATAATATAGTGAGGATAATTATATATACATGCAATGAACGAGCTGAGCTAGAGACTTAACTATAGAAGTAATACTTACAGACAGTAGGAAGTCATGAGTTGTTTGTCGAGGGCCAGTTGATTGTATAACTGAAATAACTCCACAAATTCAACAGGCATCACGGAAAGTCCAATGAATTCGTGCTCTGGTTTCACTGCCATATACATAGTGTCTCTCCCAGACTCCCTGCAGGTTTTCATGTACCACTCATGCAATTTGTACATCATCGTTGTTAGAGGAGGATGATCAGGTTTGACGAGAGGCTTCCCGTGCACGTATTTATATTCTTCTTTTGTTACCTCAGCCGTTTGAAAAATTACATCATCCCCCAAGTAATCACCAGGATTGGTACCAGGCACCATCCCCGGATGATTAGCGACGATATCGCTAGACACCTTGAGCGGGGGGCACGATTGCTTCTCCTGTTCGCCGAGCTGGGGAATTGTTTTCCCACTTCTTCGTTCTGCTAACCTTGCATCACTGGAAGTACTTCCCGACCGCCGCGCTTCTTCATATGTCTTTTTAAGAATGCGGACATAGTTGGAATCCGGCGGAGGCGGTGGTGGTCGCTTCAGGGCATCAATAGTGCGCTTCACTTTCACCGGATCTAGCTTCTCCTTCGGAGGTGGAGTTTTCTTTGCAAAATGGTCCCTCACTTGGGCACGACATATCTCCTCGTTTTCTGACTCGGTCCTCTCATATGGTAACTTTTCCACAGGCTTGAGAGATGGACCGTATCTGAATTGCCTCCCGCCTCTGCTTGTACTGCTAGCCGCCGGAGCGACGGCGTCTCTCTTCCGTCGTTGCTGACGAGGCGGAGAAGGAGGCGGGACCTTCATACTGAGCAGGCATTCAAAGAAGATTTCCTTCTCTTCTTTGGTAAGAGCGTAGCTGGCAGGACCTTCATACTGCTTTGGATGCATGCCGTCTTTTTCATGCACACGTTGCTGTTCCTCCCGTGCCTCCGGTGTATCTTTTGTCTTCCCATACACTCCCAAGAAGCCTAGCAGGTTCACGTAAAGATTCTTCGTCACGTGCATCACGTCGATTGCAGAGCGGACCTCTAGGTCTTTCCAATAGGGTAGGTCCCAAAATATAGATTTCTTCTTCCACATGGGTGCGCGTCCCGCATCGTCAGTCGGAACAGATAGTCCGCCAGGACCCTTTCCAAAGATTACTTGTAAATCATTGACCATATCAAGTATGTGATCACCAGTACGTAGGGCGGGCTTCTTCCGGTGATCTGCCTCACCTTTGAAATGCTTTCCTTTCTTTCGACATTGATGGTTGGTCGGAAGAAATCGACGATGCCCCAGGTACACATTCTTCCTGCATTTGTCCAAATATATACTGTCGGTGTCATCTAAACAGTGTGTGCATGCGTGGTATCCCTTGTTTGTCTGTCCTGAAAGGTTACTGAGAGCAGGCCAATCGTTGATGGTTACAAACAACAACGCATGTAGGTCAAATTCCTCCTGTTTGTGCTCATCCCACACACGTACACCTTCTCCATTCCACAGCTGTAAAAGTTCTTCAACTAATGGCCTTAGGTACACATCAATGTCATTGCCGGGTTGCTTAGGGCCTTGGATGAGCACTGGCATCATAATGAACTTCCGCTTCATGCACAACCAAGGAGGAAGGTTATAGATACATAGAGTCACGGGCCAGGTGCTATGATTGCTGCTCTGCTCCCCAAAAGGATTAATGCCATCTGCACTTAAACCAAACCATACGTTCCTTGCGTCACCTGCAAAGTCCCCCCACCTTCTCTCGATTTTTCTCCACTGCGACCCGTCAGCGGGTGCTCTCAACTTCCCGTCTTTCTTACGGTCTTCTTTGTGCCATCGCATCAACTTGGCATGCTCTTTGTTTCTGAACAGACGTTTCAGCCGTGGTATTATAGGAGCATACCACATCACCTTGGCAGGAACCCTCTTCCTGGGGCGCTCGCCCTCAACATCACCAGGGTCATCTCGTCTGATCTTATACCGCAATGCACCGCATACCGGGCATGCGTTCAAATCCTCGTACTCACCGCGGTAGAGGATGCAGTCATTAGGGCATGCATGTATCTTCTGCACCTCCAATCCTAGAGGGCATAGAACCTTCTTTGCTTCGTACGTACTGCCGGGCAATTCGTTATCCTTTGGAAACTTCTTCTTCATTATTTTCAGCAGCGAACTAAATCCCTTGTCAGATACACCATTGTCTGCCTTCCATTGCAGCAATTCCAGTGTGGTACCGAGCTTTCTGTTGTCATCTTCGCAATTTGGGTACAACCCTTTTTTGTGATCCTCTAACATGCGATCGAACTTCAACTTCTCCCTTTCACTTTCGCATTCTCTCTGTGCATCAACAATGACCCGGCGAAGATCATCGTCGGGCACATCGTCTGGTTCCTCTTGATCTTCAGCTTCCCCCATCGCAGCATCACCGTATTCAGGGGGCGGGTAGTTGTCATCATCCTCTTCTTCTTCGTTGTCTTCCATCATAACCCCTCTTTCTCCGTGCTTGGTCCAAACATTATAGTGTGGCATAAAACCCTTCTCAAGCAGGTGGAAGTGAAGGGTTTTAGAGTTGGAGAAAGCCTTCGTATTCTCACAGACAGTACATGGACAATGCATAAAACCATTCTGCTTGTTTGCCTCAGCCGCTTCGAGAAAATTATGCAGGCCCTTAATATACTCGGAGGTGCGTCGGTCACCGTACATCCATTGCCGGTTCATCTGCGTGCGTTATATAGTTCTTATTATTGAACAACATATAACTCTCTAGAGCATCTAATTAAAACACACAAGTAAGAACTTTTTTCTTTTAGAAAGAAGATAAGAAGAAGAGGCTAACCACGGTGTTGCCGGCGCCGAGATGGGCGCGGGCGATCGACGGCTGTGAGGACGGGGACGGGACAGGACGGACCGCCAAACCTAGACATATCTTGAGGAAAATGGAGCTTGGACAAGGAGCTTCGAGAGGAGAAAGCTTAAGTGTGGCTCGGGCATTTCATCGAACACCTCATGTGCATAGGAGGTGAGCTAGAGCACCACAAAAGCTCTCCCACGGCCGGGCAAAAAAACAGAGCAATGCATTGCTCTGCTCGCGGGCGGGGGCTATATATAGGCCAACCATTGGTCCCGGTTCCAGCCACAAACCGGGACCAATGGTTGTGGGCCAGGAGCGAGGCGCATTGGTCCCGGTTCGTGGCTGGAACCGGGACCAAAGGGGTCACCTTTAGTCCCGGTTCCAGCCACAAACCGGGACCAATGGTTGTGGGCCAGGAGCGAGGCGCATTGGTCCCGGTTCGTGTCTGGAACCGGGACAAAAGGGGTCAGACGAACCGGGACCAATGGCCCACGAGGCCCGGCCGGCGCCCTGGCCTCACGAACCGGGACCGATGCCCCCATGGGTCCCGGTTCGTGAGTGAACCGGGACTAATGGGCTTCTCAGGGGTGGACCGATGCCCTGTTTTGTACTAGTGTCTCTGTTTTCCAGCCCGGCAACCACGAACAATTTTTCTTATTGTATGTACTCACAAACTTATCACTTTGTGACATTGATCAGAAATTGCTGTGATGATTACATTCAGTTTAGTATTTTGTTTCTCCCCTTCGTACTGTGTGTGACGGTATTTCTTATAGTATGTACTTGCAAACTTATAGCCTTGTGACGTGGCCATCTGGAAGGACGCCCGCGTCGCTCACGCGGGGGGGGGGGGGGGGGAGGGGGGGGGGCTCGGGCTTAAACCCTAGCCACCGCCGCCACCCCTGTCCCCTCCATCCGCTCCCCCCCCCCCCCCCCCCCGCCGCCGGAGGAAGCCGCCAGGCAAAGCCTGCTTGGCCGATGGCGGTGGAGGGGATGTCTTCTCACACTGAGATCCCTTGCGCGGGGAGCGCTCCGGCCGGCGCGGCGCGGCGGCCCTGGACGACGCGTTTAGGCGGCGGAGCTTGAGAGCCGGGGTGGCGGCCCCAGATGCTGATGGTGGTGCTGCCGAGGTGGCCGCGTGGGCGGCGCTGGGGCAGACCTGCGGCGGCGGCGAGGTCCTGTGATGGCGGATGGTGGCCGAGGGGCAGATCCACCCCCTTGCTTGCTGCGCGCTCCCCTCCCTCCTCCGCAAGTTGGCGTCGTGGTCTCCAGCGGCTGGTTTCGGCCGAAGTCGCTGACTGGCCGTGGACATGGTGCCGGTAGGCTGTTTGCGTCTGACGTCTTCCGAGATCCAACCTAGCTGCGGCCAGTCGCATATATGCCTCGTGCAGGGCGGCCCTCGTCTCCGGCGGCGCCCACCTCCCTCAATTTGTGGTGGTTGCTCCGGCGTGACGGTCATTGAGGCAACGGTGGTCTTGGCGCTGCTCCGGCCACGCGGTCTCTGGACTATTGGGGTTGCGGTGATGAGCTGGATGGTGGAGGTGATTTAGATCTGATTGACCGGACGGTGGTGTCTGTAGATTGTTCTGCAGCGACTTCCTACGGATCCACGACAGCGGGGTCATAAAAAAGACTTCGGGAGGTTTTATCTCTTGATCCGGTGGATGTCTTCAGTGGTGGGTTACAAATTACGAACTGTGACCTGACGCAGAGGGGTGTTTGTGGAGTAGCGGCGGTCCAATTGTAGCTGCTGGGATGGCGGAAAGGCGGTGGAGACAACACATGTGAGACTTGGATGGTGGTGCTGCGTGCACCCGGTCTCGAGCTCCGGGGCGAAAGCCTAGGACAGACCCGAGTGGTTATTCCTGGCAATGGCGATGTTTTTTACGTCGTTACCTTGTTGGAGGCATTGCTCGGATATGTTCGGACTAATTCTTCAGGGTGAAAACTTTGATACTAGCCTTTGTGGTTGGATCTGGTGACGGCGTCGCTTGAGTGTCGCTTCCTTCCTGAAGGCGTTGCTATTGAAGATCCTCGTCATCCATGTGGTGTCAATGGTTGCTGCGGATATGGTCTCAGTTGTAATTTGTCGATCGTTCATATGATCGCTTTGGGGCTTATTTCTTATTTCTTTATCTTTTTTCCACGCCTGCGCATAGCTCTTGGTCTTATGACTTTGCTAGTTGCCGGTGTGTTTCCATGTGTGCGTGTGTTGGGTTGGCTGTGTGCATCTTAGTTATGC
Organism: Elymus sibiricus; assembly: GCA_039707655.1. Classification (NCBI taxonomy): domain Eukaryota; kingdom Viridiplantae; phylum Streptophyta; class Magnoliopsida; order Poales; family Poaceae; genus Elymus; species Elymus sibiricus. The sequence goes on along the minus strand of CM077666.1, from coordinate 18,051,736 downwards.
AGAGGCCGGGTGTGGGTTCAGTGTGATGTATCCTCTTGATGCTCCATTTGAACCAATAAAATCCATCCTTTGTCGAAAAAAATAGCCTTGTGACGTCGATCACAAATTGGTCCGATGAGTACATCCAGTTTAATCTTTTGTTTCCCCCTTCCTACTGTGTGTGATATAGTTAGAGGAAACAAACATGCGCGCGAAGATCAACCATGTGCCGTCGAGAACACATCATCCACACCTTGTTAAAATGGACATGTATCGTACACATGATTCACATAGTTCAATCATTAGCAATGAGGTTTCACATCACAAACAACTTGTCTGCACGAATTGTGTGCCATGAATTGCACACTTTTCATAGACAGCACTCGTGTGCGATGAGTAGGTCCAATGCGCATTTGTCTGTGTGAATCGTCAGCGATTTAGTTCACACGATTACTAAGAAATGGTCGTGTGTAATGTAAGTTGTATCACACATGGGTGGATAAGCATAAACTCATGTGGCTCGCCTCCTCAATCCTCTGAAGACCTTCAATCCTTCGACCAGCTATAAAAAAACTCCAATCACTCCTGCCACACTGACGCATCGCACTTGCGGGTGTGCACCTGCAGTTGTGTTGGATCGACGAACAAGCAATTGCGCGTGTTCGGTGACATGCAATTGCGTGCAACCGGTGGATATGCAGCTGTACATAGCTGACGGGGGTGCAACTGCAGAGGTGTAACTACATTTGCGTGCCTGTATGCGGATGTGCAACTGCAGTTGCGCCCAAATGCATGGGCGTGCATGAAAGTGTGGTTGTAAAATGAAGCTAAAATAATAAAATTGTGAACACTGATGGGCATGCAACTGCAGTTGTGTGCGTCCGATGGACTTGTAGCTGCACACAGGTATGCGCGTGCAACTGAAAGTGTACTCGGCGTTCAACCGTGACCTGGTGAGCTTATAGGGTTAGTTGCATGGAGGCACAACATGAAAAAGAGGCATAAATGAAATTCATAATATAAAATATAAAACGTAAGTCAACATAAAAAGAGAAAGAATATTTTTGGCATAAACCTTTGCGTAAAATCATTTGCCATTGGAGTTAGATGAGACCTTGTTAATTCTCATCTAGATGATAATCAACAAATTTGGATTTTGTTAAAAGAACATGGAGGTGATTCACCAAAACACTGCCTCCATATATTTTTCTCTATTTTCCTTTATTTGTTTGTACACACTCGGTATTTCTAACTCTAATTAGATGCATCTAAACATTCAATCAAAGTTGAATAACACTGACAACAAAGTTGCAAATAGATAGTTCTGATATATTTGGGGTAATGCCATTTTCATAAACTAAACTACATACTACTAGTTTGGAGGGGAATGACATCACTAGTCAACATTGCTAATTGTGGCGGACTTTGTGATCATAGACATCTACTCAGCCATGGTTGTAGTCGGAGTCGAGCTCGAGGTTGTCGTCGGAATCCAACGACTCGTCGGTGGCCAAGTGGCACTGGTGCTCCTCCTGAAATGTTGCGTCGTCAACGGACCTGCGTGTGGCAAGCTCTAGCTATTGCTGCTCGTCTGTTGTGTCAAGGGTACAGTCCAGAGCCGACAGCGCTCAGCATCATTGCCGCAGCGGGCATCCTCATCGCGGACAGAGAGAGCGGCAAAGAATACTGGCATAGCTCGTATGTCTCATCGATGGGGACAGGGACGCCGTCAAGGACGGGGACACCATCGGGAGATACGTCGTCGTCCTTGGTGTCACATTCGTATGAGTGGCCAACGACGATGCAGGGTCCACAGGCGCATGGGGAGGATGCCCCGTCGCCCTGCGCCACCTGCGGGGCGTGTTCTCCCCATACTAGGAGGTTGAGCCAGTACGGGGCATTGTAACGCAGCGACATTGCCGGAAAGAGGAGGAACAAGGGATGCGACGGACGGAAAGGAGTAGTGGCACCGGATCTGGTGGGAGGTGGCTAGGGATTGGGTGGTGTGCCCTGACCTGTGTCAGTAACGGGCATTTGTAGCCCCGGGCAGAAGGTGGTGCGTGTTGGCAAACAGGAAGGGCGAAATGGAAATGGTGGGGACATGAGCGACACGCCATTAATGTGGTAGGTTCTTACCGGTGAGGAAAGGTGTATTGGGGTTTGTGCCATAAACTGGGGAGAACATGAACACAGCAGAAACCTCGGAGAACTGGGGATAAACTTAAGAGAATATAGGAGGAAGATGTGGCAAAAACTACACTCCCACGCGTTGATTGGTTTGGGCGTGTTGCAAAATAGGCCCCCACATTCTTCAAATACGGAGTCTACACCCCATCTTTTGGAGCATCCTCCAGAAATTATGGAGGCAAATGAGCGTACGATGATTCTGTTGGTATAGGTGTTTGGCCCTCTAGCCTCCATATTGGCGATTATTATAGAGGGGGGAAGATGTGCAAAATCAGCTAGAGTTTCTCTAACCTAAAATGCCAGGTCTTGGCTTAAAACCAATAGCAATTTGAGAAGACAAAAATGTCATAGTTGCAGCTAGCAACGAGCTAGTACAACTTACTCTTGTTTATGTGGACCAACCAATGTGTAGAGGCGAATGCAAAAAATAAGGCTGTCTTAATTTATCTTTGTTATTTTATTTATTTTATATGATGGCAACTTTTGGTTAGAGTGAACCATACGTTAAATAATGATGATGTCATTGATTACGTGATGGTATAATATCATGTGGAGTAGGTGTAAGTTCATGGATTGACCACCACGTCAAATGAAGCCGGCTGCTTAAGTTTTTAATATGGAATATAATTATTTAATTACGGGTCCAAGCAAAGATCATTAGGTCACTCATTTCCCCCGCCTAGCTTGGTAGCTCCAGACAACATAAATTAGTTCCCTCGGACTAAATAGATGATGATAAAGCCGTTGCTAAGTTAGTGTTCTTTATCCAGTTGTAGTTTTGTGAAAATAACTTCATGTGGTACAATTCAACTTTGAAACTCTGTACGCTTGAAGATGTAACCAACCAGCAGGCTATCTGTCTATCTCCATGCCGCCATGGTGGCACTTCTTGTTGTCTTCCCATTGTCACCAACCGCCGGTTCTTTTCTTTTTCCCCTCTGACATGCTTGATTCGGTTGCATTGCTGTGATCTTGAAGTATTGTAGAATTAATAACCTCATATATTAAAAATTCAGAGAGATGTGCCGGTGTGCTTCTCTGGTGCTCATTCATGTTCGAGTAGGTGTCAGTGTGTGTGCACCATGTGTGTAAAAAAAGTAAAAATAGATTTGGGGGCTGACTGACTGGCTTCTATGTATATTGCTTCTACGTACCCAAAATCTCCTCTTACTACTGCATCTCAGGAATGACAGTACTGTGCACGAGAAGCCTGATTGCCGTGTCGGTCAACTTGCTACAGACAGAGCTATGTACTGTCTCGTTGAACTTGGATGGGATGGGATGGGAGTGCTCTGCTCACCTTGATGTGAAAAGGAAAGAAACCTGCTCATCTTAAGATGACATGTCTCTATGTTCGCATGTTTTTCATCTACTGTTACTTAGTTGTTCTTCTAGCTTTAATTCTGATGAGACTATCTCGCAGTAGCTTATATTAGTTTTTCCTCAAAGTCAATTCTATCTATAGTTCATCTTCAAGTGGAATTGCCCCTGTTTATTTTATTTAGTTGTGTTGTGCCGAGAGGTTTGTTTTTCAGAAGAAAATTTAAATCTCCTATTCACCTCCCATCCTCTAGTCGATACTCTTTGATCCTACAAAGTGGATTAGAGATGCAGACCTAGAACTATATGTGTGCATATGTTTTGCAGATCGTACTAGTAGTGTTGATTGACTCTGAACCATCCCTGAGAATGCCCTTACTACTCAAGCACCGCCTCATTTAATTTAGTCCCCTTTTATTTCAGTCTTTACCTTTTCGTTCGTAGTTAGATAAAACCCCTCTTTATTTATTTTCCCTAGCAACCGATAAAAGTAAACTATTTCCAAACTCTTGTTTTGGTACGTACGTAACTGCGTAGGTGAAAACGTAGTTGCGAGGTTAGTAGTGTCATCCTGTTTGCTCCATGTGGGTTCGGCACTTACTTACCATAAATTATGCTACAAGCCATGTTTCACTTGCAGGACATCATTTTGGAAAGGAGAGATGACTCGCTCAGCCTCGATTGGGATGTGTAGAAGGAGGGTGGTGAGAGAGGAGCGGCTCGGGTGGCCCGTTTATAGGAGCGTGCAGAGGTGTACCGTGGACGATGTCCATGGCGGATCTTAAAGGTGATAATATGGGCGAGGAAGACATGCCGCTGTAGTACCACTATGCTCAGTGGATGAAGGGAGGGCGAATGGAGAAAAGTGAGGGAGCAGGTTCAGCGCAAACACACTTTTCATGGAGCGTGAGCTTGTCTTTGTGTGTGCGGCACCAGTCAGTAGAGAGGAAGAAGAGATAAGAGAGAGTGGAGTGGCGTAGGCAAGCGCGCGGGGATGCGAGCTTGCGGGGCCTCAGGACTGTTGGCTCGCACAGACGTGGTTGGGTGCAGGGCGTAGTAGAGGCGATGGTCGTCATCGTGGAACCGGGTCTGGACGCTGGTGCATGGACATGCCCTGGAGAGGGCTAGCAGGAGCAGCAGGGGGCGAACCAAGAATCGGCATCGTGGTCTGTGCTGGTAAGCAGCAAGAAGCCGACCGGCCGCTAGTATATGTGTAAAGAGTTGGTGGCACACAAGCTGCTCGACAAAATGCCTACCCCACACAGGCAGAAGAAGAAGATAATGTCGATGAAATGGTAGTGGAGCTGACTTTGACCGCCACATGGCAAAGTGGGATTCCAAAACAGGGGACACATTGGCAATTTACCCCCTTCTTTCCGGTTTGGATGAAATGTCTCTTGTTTTGAAACACGAGGGACTAAAAATTGCCAACAAAAAAGATGAGGGACTAGATGTCGACTTCTTGTAAACTTGAGGGACTACAAATATACTTTTCTCATAAAAATAGAAAAAAACAATTCTCTCCTCTAGTATCCTATTCCGGCCCCTTCCTAGAAGTATTGTGCATGGTCTCGGGGTCCCCATGCAGGCGGCCATGGCCAGCGACGAGCTGCGGCACCTGTTAGAAATAGTGGGCTTGGCCCAAGCTATGCATGGATCACAATAAGTACGAGGTACAACCCGAATACAAAATACAATTAAAGTTGCATGCTACTATTATTATGCATATAAACTTCAATGATACTCAGTGTAATAGATCATCTGCTAAACTGGGAGTTTTCGTCCTTCACGCAGCCCCTGGAGGGAAGATTTGCTCCATGATTGTAGGTTGTGACGCGTCTTCCTACAAAGTGTGAGCTTCATAATTTGATTTACTTTGAAATCTTGCAGCTTCTCCGCCTCTTCTGAAGTTTGGTCAGCTACAGATTGGCTAGCGCACCTATATAGAAATAGAACATAGTTAGGTTGTTAGGCATGCTAGCAATGCTTCTCATGGTACAATAAAAAGGCAATAGCTGAAAAGGTTAGCATGTTTCCTGGATCAATTCTCGGAATATAACAATCTATGTTGTAGTAAAGATATATAAATAAAATCTTGCTTACATTCTGATTGTGGATTCCCTGCAATAGCTTGAAGAAACCGTGGCACTGGGGGTATGTCAACTTCAAGAAAGCCTTCCAGATATTGAACAACTTCGGCCATGTTAGGACGATCAAACTCATGATCTTGAATGCACCAAAATGCAACCTTGAAAGCTCTTTCCACCTGGTCCAAACTGATATCACAGCATAAATTCTGGTCCACCGAACTCCCCACGTCGCCCTTATGTAGCTTAGTTGCAACTAGCACAGGGAAATAAACTTCATCAATATCAGAAGTACCGTTTACACTAGAGTTTCTTCTTCCTGATATGAGTTCCAACAAAATCATGCCATAGCTGTAGACATCAACTTTTGCTGTGATAACAGTTCCGCTAATCCATTCAGGCGCAAGATATCCTACAGTTCCTCTCATTGTCATGAGAACTCGACTGAAATCCCTTCCAAGAAACTTTGCCATCCCAAAATCTGCTATTTTTGGGACAAATGAAGCATCAAGAAGTATGTTCTCAGGCTTAATATCACAATGTATAATGCAATCCTGGCAACTATCATGCAAGTAGGCCAATCCTCTAGCAACTCCAAGAGCTATCTGATACCTTATGGTCCATGTCAATTTCGATTCTGTATGATTACTCTGAAATAAATGGGAATCAAGAGAACGATTTGGCATGAGTTCATAGACAAGCAACCTACTATCCCCCTCAGTACAAAAGCCAATTAGTCTAACTAGAGTTGATATGTTGAATGATTCCAATTGACCTCACTTCAGTTCTAAATTGCTTCTCTCCTTGACGAGCACCATCGAGCCTTTTAACTGCTATGGCACAAGAATCATTTAGAAACCCCTTGAATATAGAACCAAAACCACCCGTCCCTATCATCTCTGAGAATTTTTTTGTCGCATGTAGCAAATCAAGGTATCTGAATGAAGTAATGCCAACACTATCTTCGAAAAGATTCAACCTATGAGCAGACAACCTCCTTCTTCTCCTAATCATTAGCTGAAAGAAGAGCGACAACAGACCAAAGATTGCAAAACTTGCACCAACGGACACTCCAATTAATAATGACCTTCTATCGTTGTTGCTTTTGGTCGTGCTGCTGTTGTTCAAGCTAGTTAGCAGCTCTTTGGCAGCAAGGCGTAGGTAAAGAGTAGCTCTATTACTATTAATGGTGTCATTGCATTGTTTTTGTATTACATTTATTAACTCGCCATTCCAAACAAAACATCCATTGCTATCATAGGAATATGCACTGCAAGTGCAATTGCTTAGACAAACTTGTGCACATCTGCTTGCACTCCTAGCATCTTCTATGTTGTTACCATTATTGGGCAATCCAACACATGTAATAGGGTGGAACATGTCTTGCATACTTATATTTCTGCTGATCCCACAATCTAATGGAGTATTTCTCTTACAACCTCCCGTTTGATCTTCTAGCTCCCAGTCATTGGGCGATCTAATGGAGAAGCCCTTCATACAGTTGCAGAATGGAAGTGTATTGTCATTACAAGTGGTGAAAGGTCCGCAAACATTAAACACATCGCACTGAAGTATGGGTTGAGCATTGATCATTCTCCACTCCCCTGAGCCTTCAACCCAAATGAGTGACTTCGTTCGACCAGAAACATCCATCACAAGATAGTTAAAAAATGTCGCATCAAAATCTGGTGCGACATATGTGAAGTACTTCTCTTGATCATTGTTGACAAATGTAAAAAATTTATTGTATTTGTATGCCATCATAGGTATTACTGAGGGAAAGTATTGGCCATTCCATATCCCACTCGACCAATATGGTATGCTCGAGCCCCTTAGTGTATGTATGAACTGATCTGTACCATTTGGATCAAACTGGGAGATGTATTTTCCTGGAGCTAGGTCAATCGAACTCTTCCTAGAAACTAGACGACGGTTCAGACCAGTGACCTTGTTCCAACCCAGTTTCATGCGAGGGAGGAGACTATCAGTGGGGTAGTCAAAGCTCTGCCACATCACATCCGATGAGTTTGAGGAACTCTGCAAGATGAAGTTTCCACTATTCAATAGCAGAGCAATGGTGTTGTTGGTTGTGGCATTTGTTTGGGCAGACCAGATGATGGATTTGGTGGCTTGGTTCAAGATTATAAGATTGCCTTCACTGGTGATTGTTAGCACCGATGAGGCGGGGTCTATGATTGGGTTTTCACCATTGGCGACCCATATTGGTGTTAGCTTGGGGACCTTGTTGAACCATATGCCTAGATACCAGTCGTGGGTGTTTTGGGAGGACTTACTGCCTGTCTGGAAGAAGCCAAGTGCAAATTTGCCGTTGCTGGAGACGATCGTGTTGTTCCCGGTGAGTGCTTCTCCGGATGCAATGGTATCCGTGGCAGCACCACACGGGGAGAGATGCGATGACAAGAGAAGCCCGAGAAGGATCACGACGAGAGACATGCTCAATGAGGCACTATAGTCAAGAGGTTTAGGACGGATGCTATGTTTTGTTCGGAAGTGAGAGTATAAATACATTGCGAAGCCCAAAAGATCAGAACTACCCTCGACTACAAATAGTTAGTGCCAGAAAAATGTTGGTTGTATGACGTTGGTCAATATTCCTAATGTACTAGTTAAGTGGGGGACATATAGCTTCTAAAATCCAGCCTTGCTGAAGAAGGTGTATTAAAGGGGTGTGGTCAATGATTCTAAGTGCTAGCTGGCTGTAGGATTACGCATTGCGGTTGCTATGCATATTTTAGCTTACTTTGTTTCAGCAGTTAGAATGATTCTAGTCGTGTATATGATTACTCATATGCCTTATGCATATGCTAATAGTACGAATGGACGGGCTAACACTGTTTAATTTCAGCAGTTGACATCCAAACCTCCAAGGCGTCAGAATGGACAGCTAGCTAGCCCGGCCGCCGGTGCACAATCTATCTGTTGACCATTTCAGACGCGCTGCCCTAACACCGTGTTAGAGGTTGCCGCAGCGGTGCATCTGCGGTGGATGAGCTGGACACACACAGCCGACGATGTGCCATACGTGTCTCGTTTTGCGGAGTCTTGGCAAAAGAGAAAGGCGTGACAGCTCCCGGGTGCCCCTACACCCTCATGAACACTCAAGTCAAAACAAATTTAAAAAAAATCACAAAAATCTGAAATTTTGGGGGATCAAAGATGATCAAACTTTTGATGTTCTTGCAAAGTTTCATCCATAAATAACATTCGAGGATCCTTCACCAAAAAAAAAAAATCACTGCTCAAAAGTGCACATAAACTTTGAACTGTAATTTTGCTTTTTTTAGGTGAGAGCTCCTCGAATGTTTTTTGTGGCTCAAACTTTGCAAAAACATCGAATGTTTGATTATGTTTGATGTCTCAAAGTTTCAGATTTTTTTGAATTTTTTTTCAGGTTGTGTTGAATTTACTGTTCATGAAGAATTTAGGGACACCCGGATATTGAAAGTCCTGTCTCCTTGGCAAAGATGACTTGTGCAGAACTGATGATGCTAGAAATTTTTCTTCCCATGTCCCTACCCTGCTACACCTTGCCCGGCCCTAGGCGTCTAGCAAAAAATCTACTCCCTCCGTCCCATAATATAAGAACGTTTTTGACACATCCCTCCGTCCCATAATATAAGAGCGTTTGACTTTGAAGTCCACCATGGAACAAGTATCCTTCGCCACCTACTCCTGAATTATGGGTCACCTTTGTCGGTTTTCAAATTGAGGACCAACTGTGCTCATTTTAGTACTCGTGCTCACAAGTCACCGCACTCTTGCCTTCTTCTAGTGCCGTATGCTGGAACCAGTCGGCGGTGACGCTGCTTGCTGGAGCCGGCCGGGGGCGAATGTCCGCTTACTTTTTCTTGGACCAACAAACAATCTATTCTCAATCAGCTTTTTTGTTTATAGCATCTATCAGCTGGCTAGTGTGACGCACGCGTCGTTTTGCTAAAAAAAAGTTTGCTTAGTTTTCTTCACATAGGCAAAAGTGTCATGTTAGCTGGCTATAAGCGTGATGTCCAACGGGCCGACGCATTTCATCCGCTCGCGTCCGTTTGGTTCAGTGCCGATAAAAAAACACGGGCGAATGTGCCAATGCAAATTTGGCACATTTCCAGGCCAAATTTGATCTAGATTTGGGTCCGCGAGGGTACGCCTCGGACGCCCGCGGCGTCCTCCCCTAGCCCGCCTGTCGCTGGCACACCGGACATCCCCCACCCCACCCAAAAAACGAGCTCGACCTCCCCGGCCTCGTCGTCCTCGCCACCGTCACCCAGCTTCCGGCCTCTTCGCCACCCCCCACTACTAGGAGAAAGCTTATAGATAGAACATTAGCAGTAGCGCGGGTAAGAGGAGAAGCGCTACTGTTACTTATTAGTAGCGCGTGGTACATTCCAGCGCTACAGGTAGGGACTTAGCAGTAGCGCGGACCAGCGGACCGCCGCTACTGCTAAGTGGTCCCACACCATGGTGTCGCCGTGCCCCACGGGCTTGCCATAGCAGCAGGGCTGGTCATGGACACACGCTACTGCGTGTGTCCTTGGCCCGCGCTACTGTTATGGCAAGCCCGGGCCCAGCTGCCCGTCCCCACTTAGCAGTAGCGTTGGGCCGTAGCCCGCGCTACTGCTAGGGTAAACATTATCCGCCGCCCCGCCCGTTCGTCACTCTCCCTGTGCCACTCTCTCACCGCCGCGACCGTCCTCCTCCTCCTACCATCGCCGCCGACGCCGCATTGCCGCTCTCGTCGCCGCCATCCCCCGGCCTCGGTAAGCCTCCTCCTCCTCCTCCCTCCTCCCTCCTCTAGCCGCCCCTCCTCCCTCCCCCTCCAGCCGCCGCCGGCCCTCCTCCCTCCTCCTCCAGCCGCCGCCGGCCCTCCTCCAGCCGCCGCCGGCCCTCCTCCCTCCCCCCTGCTCCTTCCTCCTCTAGCCGCCCCTCCTCCTCCCTCCTCCCTCCCCCCTGCTCCTCCTCCTCTAGCCGCCCCTCCTCCTCCCTCCTCCCTCCCCCTCCTCTCTCCTCCCTCCCGCCTCCATTCTCTAGCTGTCGCCGGCCCTCCTCCCTCCTCCTCCAGCAGCCACCGGCCCTCCTTCCTCCTCCTCCTCCCTCCTAGCTAGCTCCCTCATTTAACTAAATTAGTTTCTAGTTTGTAGTTTACTGAAGTAGTTTATAGTTTGTAGTTTATAATTCATAATTTATAGTTTCTATATTATAGTTTGTAGCTTACTATATTTAGTTCGTAGAATTTTAAAAAATGTTCTGTACTTGTTATATTCTGAAATTAGGGCATTTTTCTAGGGTTCATAGTATATTTTCAAATAATATTTCAGCAATCAAGCTCTAAGTTATATTGTGAAATTAGGGCATTTTTCTATGGTTCAAGAAGTTTCATTATAAATTGATTATGAAGTGCATAAAATGTGAACATGTGAAGAAATGAAAATGAAAATGTGAACATGTGATCGACAACACCCGCATCCTCGACAGCCGTCTAGTGAGTAAAGATGATCTATTTGAACATGTGATATGTGGAGTAGTGCTGTGTAGTTTAAACATCTCTGTATGTGTATGAACATTTTTGTATCTCATGGAAAATCCGAGTGGCCTATGTTTTGCCGGAGTGTTAATTCATTTCCGTTCCGGTAAATTTCAGGCGCTCGATATGTTCTATTTTAGCAAAGGTCATGCCAGATTTTTCCGTGAATTTTAGCATGACTTGTGCTAGTATGTAGGAAATATCGAGTGCCTTGGATTTGCCGGAAAGAGAATTAAACGACATTTCGGGTTGACTTTAACTCTGTCGGGGCTCAATACATGACAGTCAGAAAATTAGTGAGGGAGAGTGTCCACCATATATGAGAGAAGAAGAATGCCGACTGTTGTCGTGGAGGTCGCTTCTCCTTCTTCTCCTTCTGCTAGACCTTTGTTATGCACTAGGGGGAGGAGGAGTAGCGACCATCACCGTCGGTCGAATATCTGCGAACACCACGTGAGATGAGAGTTTTCAAGGAAAGACTCGACAGACCGAAAGTCAACCCGTGATGAGTAATAATGATCTGCGTGTTGAGTTCCTGTTATTTGCCGCCGATTTTTAATCTTTGACTTATGAACACAGGAAATGTCTGACGACGATATGATTCCTGAGTGCGACTACTGTGAAGACACCGGGGTTTGTGCGACAGGATGCCTTATCTGCAGAACGGTAGGTACTTCACCATCGTGCTGAAGGAGACTTTTGACGTTTTTACGGTACGTAAGGACGACAAGTATTTTTCCGTAATTATGCTTGACTTGTGAATTTTGGCTTCAACGTGTAATTTTCCATTTTTTTAATTGAAATAGTTCATCCCATGTCATGCAAGACCGTATGTCTTGGAAAAGCTCGGTTTTGAAGATAGGGAGAGAACAGAGACGAAGAGTGCTCACCTTAGGACGAAGCATGGTTTCACTTTTTTGGTTAAGCTATTTAATGCACCAAATAGCTCACATTTCGGTTGCTCAACTTGGAGAGGATTTTGCAAGGCCTATGAATTTAAGGAGGATATGCAAATCACCTTCGATCTTGGGCCCGAAGATGAAATTGACGATAATATCGACATTTGGGTGGATGTTGAGACGCTTCCAGTTCTACCTCTTTGTGAGTTTGTCAAATAAATTTGTTAAGTAATTTATATTGTTTATTTAAAAATCATTGACGGCTTATTTCAATTGACAGCTTATTTCCATTCTTCAAAAAATGTACAGAAGATAGTAGACAGAACCTACTACACTGATGGCTCTGAACTAAGTTACCAGGAGAAAGATCATCTTATCTCATTTATTATTGATGTTGAGAATTTCAATATCAATTATGAAACTCCTCCACATTATGGTCAATACGTGCCACTAGTGCACGTGTTGAACTACGGTAACATCCATAGAGATGGCATGGTAAGATTTTTTACTATTACGACATCAGTGCATCTTTTGCATACATTCTTCTAAAGCTAAACTACATTGCTAACTAAGTTATTATTATGTTCTTCAACAGAAAATCCCGAAGGATTGTGTGCCTCATCTGATGTTTACGAAAGGTTGCATTGATGTTATTAGATTACGGCCAAGTCCGCCTCGGGTTCACCGCTGTTCATACAAGATTTCTCAAACCGATGAAGACATCACAATCAAAGAATGGAAAAAAGTTATGAATAATGAAAGTGAGCTACTTGGAAGCAACATTGTGCGAAGCGCACGAATTGGAGACAGGATAATCTCCATTCTTCATAATGGAGAGTCAGGGGCTATGTTGTTTTATGCTATTTTACCTTAGAGAGCGTAGCAGGTCCTAGCTAATACTCATGAACATGTGCTAAGAATAATTAACTAGGGTTGGTTATGACTATGATGATGAATAGTATGACTTGTTATTATGATAACGAGTAGAAGTTGTTAGATGACTATATATGATGATGATGATGAGTATGACTTGTTATTATGATAACGATGATGAGTTATTATTATGATGATGATGCTGAGTTGTTATATGAGCATGATGAGTTATTATATATATCAGTGGGTGAAATAAACGTGGATTAGATTCAAGTGGAGGCAACATGGTGCAGATCGAAAGTACTACTAATCCAAACTAAAGTGATCAAGTTTGGATTAGTAGTACTTTTTCGATCTGCACCATGTTGCCTCCACTTTAATCTAATCCATGTCTCTTTCACCCACTGATATAATAACTCATGATTGATCATAAAATCATATGATGAAACTACTGTATAAAACCTGTACAAATACAGGGCCAATATGCTGCAGAAAAAAAAATACAGGAAAAATTGGCAGTAGCGCGGGCATGCATGTAGCAGCAGCGTGCTATTATCAGCAGCGCGCTCTGGAAAGAGGCGCTGCTGCTATTAGCAGCAGCGCGGTTTAATGAGCAAGCTACTGCTATGTATAGTTAGCAGTAGCGCGGGTAAACCCACGCTACTGCTAAAATTTAGCTGTAGCGTCGTAGCAGTAGCGCGGGCACCCGCGCTACTGCTAGCCCAAAAACCAGCGCTACTAGTAGGCTTTTTCCTAGTTGTGCCCGGCACCCCCACCATGGGGTTTGCCCGGCACCCCCACCACCGCCGGAGGACATGGGGTTTGCCAGCCCTGTTGCTTGGATGGGCCAAGGATGAGGCCCTTCACCGGCCAAGACTCGGCCACACCCACCCAGAACGTGTTCGGCCGTTTACCAGACTGAGAATCGTCCATGTTCGCCGCTGTCGTTTCGGTATGGGATGCATTACAAGATCTCTAGATTTGGCACTCATTTTTCGGCATGGTAGATTATCACAATGACATCAACGTGCTTCACCTCTCTCCAGTGTTCTCGAGTCTTTCGGAAGGCAATTCCCCATTGGTCAACTATGAAATCAAAGGCCACCAATACAACAAGGGATACTACCTAGCTGATGGTATCTATTCTCTGTGGTCTACAATTGTGAAGACAATCTCCGAGCCCCAAGAAGAGAAGAGAGCTAGATTTGCCAAAGAAAAAGAGAGTGCTAAAAAGGATGCGGAGCATGCTTTTGGTGTGTTCCAATCTGGTTGGGCTATATCACTACTGCAGGAATGCCTAGCAGTGGCGAGCGCAAAAAGGCCAGCAGTGGTGGGCCAGTCTCCCAGGGCCGCCCGCCACCGACCTCCCGCCACTGCTACAACCACATCAGTGGTGGGAGCCCGCCCACCACTGGTAGAGAGACAGCAGTGGCGGGCTCGCGCTTGTGCCCGCCACTGGCTTGTTTGGTATCTGTGGCGGTCTTTTCTAGCGCCCGCCACTGAGTGTCAGTCACACAAAATAAAATTTCACAACGACGGCAACATGTATGCTGACATGGTTGCGTTTTTCATACAGCACATATTAGAATACATTGATAAGAATAAGAGAGGAAGACAGAGCTGCATATATTAACCACTAGCTCTAGTTGTTGTCATTCATGACTACAAGTGCCCCAACTAAATTAATATTCGTAGGTAGATAGCAGCCAACACATAGTAGGCAAAACACGATTGACGATACAAACATGCACCACTTCATTAGTCCTGATAATGACAAAGGACTAGGACCTACTCCTATCTTTTAGGATAAATTAAAAAGAATAAGAATGCCCCTGCATCTCCATGGTGGAGCACAGAGATCCACCGATCTCCAATTTCTGGTCTGCACTCATTCAATATTTGCCGCCATTCAACAATTTTGAGGCGTCCATCTCGTGGGTTTGGAGTGGAGTAGGTGCCTTTGAAATTGGTCTTCTGATGACAAATAATTGTCATCTCACCTTTCGCATCCATCGCTATAGGCACAACAACTCTTGGGAGCTTCTGTTCAAGAACAACATAGTAACATAGTAAGCAGTGTAGTTTATTTAAGGACTAGTGGCACAATAATAGTACAAAATCATACCATGCATTTTTTTATGAATGTTGGTATTGCTCAACTTGTGGACTAGTGGCACGTATGGTGTAGTATTTGGACCAGCTTCGTAAGTGTCCTTAAACGACTCAACATAATTAACAAAGGAGATAAGATAATTCTTCTCCTCCCAAGTAAGCTCGGAGCCAGCAGTGTAATAGGTTTCGTCTACTATTTTCCGTATTTTTCTTCGAGATAGAAAATAAGTTGTAGATTTTAATTAAAATGTGAAGTTAGGAGTGAATAACAAATATTTTAAGATAGATTACTTAACAAATTTGTTTAAGAAACTCACACGGAGGAAAAGTAGGAATCATGTCTATTTTCACCCAAATGTCTTGATCAAAATGAGGAAAGGTGGCTTGAAAGATGCCAATATCAAAGGTTATAATCATACCCTCCTCAAATCTGTAAGCCTTGCATAATCATTTCCAATTAGTGCAACCAAAATATGTGTGATCTACTTCATTGTAGATCCTAGCTTCGAAAACGAAACCATGTTTCGTCTTCAGGTAAACAGTCCTTTCAGCAATGTCATCTCTATCTTCGACATGCAGCTTCTCTAGGACAAAAGGCCTTGCATAGCAAGGGATGCACTAGTTGGATTGATAAAAAAACAGAAATTACATGTTAAAACAAAAATCTTGAGACATGTTTAGTTAAGAAGGAAATATGTGCAGAAATTACCGTATAATATTTGTAGTCCTCTTTAAGCGTTAGCGAGAAGTACCTATCATCCTCTAGATGAGGATCATCGCACATACCCCAGTTGTCGGAACAGTAGGGGCACTCGGGGATCCCATCGAGCTCATCCTCATTCATTTGATGTGTTCATGGATGGAAGATTAAAAATGAACACAAAAATTCATAACGGTAATACATGCGATCACACATTACCAGCACTGGGTGTGCCGCCTCGGCGAGGTCGTGCCATTGTATCTTGACCATGTTGGGTTTTGAATCAGGGCGCCCAGTTTCTAGAAATTGAACACAATATGAATCACAAACATGCATATAGCAATCTTCATAGAAACATAAAAATTACGTTCGGAAGCATCGATCATAGCTAGAGATCACACGTAAAGATAGTGCAGCAATAGTTCACAACATGAAATTAAGTTCAACTCCGTCATAGCAACATGAAATTAAGTTCACACAGATCTTATAGGTCGCATAAAGTCAGTGCAGCACTAGTTCACAAGCAAACGCTCAGCTCTGTCCAGAGCTATCCTCATCTCCATCCTCGTCTCCAATCATCTTCTTGATCTCGGCTAGGGCGATCTTCGCAGCTTCGGCGGCTGTACGCGCCATCACGGCAGCACTTTGTGCTCTTCCTGTGGCTGCTTGCGCATGATAGCAACTTCCATCTCTGTAGCAGGCGTGTTCAATGCTCACGGCGGCTGTTACATTGCCATGTGCAAAGGCGAGCGCGACCTCCGTGCAATGAACCACCCTCGAGACGGAGTCTACCACTGCAGGAGTCATAACGACGCATCTTGGCTTCTTCATCTAATTCGCAGTAAAAAACTTGACATTTACATAAACCAGAATTTCCTTGAAAGCAACTATATAGCAACATATAACAGTCGATGTGTTGTACGGAAAAAATTGGCATGACCTTTGCTAGTAAAAGGACATATTGAGTGCCAGAAATTTGGTCAAACGGAACTTAATCAACGTTTCCCAAAACGTTGGCACTCGTTATGAACACCTGCATCATGAATAACTAGTAGAAACTTTTAGTTTTACATGTACACTAATAACTATTATTAACTTTTTCTAGTATAAATAATATGCTACGCCCAAAAAAAGGTACATCTTTAACGTACATCTACAATAAACACTATCTACGCCCAAAAAATCTACAACTAGTACTAACTATTTCTAGTACAAGAACAACAACAATCTAAATATACAATAAAAGAGAAAGATGCATGTTGTTACCGGGGCGGACGGAGAAGACATGGAGGTTGAGGCCGATAGCAGCGGACGTTGAGGACGTCGGGAATGCGGCGGACGTTGCAGTCGGCGGAAGGCGAGAGCGACGGTGACGGCGGGGGACAGCGATGACGTTCGATGCGGCCGCGGCGGACGGCGAGGGTGCTGGGGACGACGAGGACGAGGCGGACGGCGCCGGCGCCCTGGTAGGAGCCGGAGGGCCAGCGCGACGGTGGCGACGTCCAAGGCCGCCACGACGATGGCGACGGCGGCGACGGATGAGAGAGACGTACGGGGGTGAAAGATTTGTTGGATAAGATGTGGAATGGCTGCGGGCGCATGGGGCTTAGAAACCCTAAGTGGACGCCAAGTTACGGGTGGAAGGAATCACCCGCCACAGCTAAATTCATCCGGCGGGCAGAGAAGACGACCCGCCACATTATTTTAGGGACCCGCCACTGCTAATTTTTGCAATTTTTAAACACCCTCGGCGCGAGTTGCCGAAAGATAGGTGTGGCGGGCACATCTAGCCGCCCGCCACAGCTATCTCACGGAGCAGTGGCGGGCGTCCAGTGGCGCCCGCCACAATAGGTTTTCAGTAAGGGAGGATGTTAAAGACAGTTTTTCGTGGCGGGTGTGACGAACTGCCCGCCACTGCTATGACAGGAGCAGTGGCGGGTCCTCTTTAGTACTTGCCAGAGCTACTTCTCCAACGTAGCAGTGGTGGGTGCCAAGCCTCGTCCGCCACTCATTGGGGTTCACCTATAAGCCCTTTCCCAGTAGTGTATTGTTCGACACACTGCTAGAACATGGAGCACTAGCACTATGTAGGAGGTGATGACTGCTTGTGTGATCATGCACAATATGATAGTAGATGATGAGTGTGATGACATCTTCTATGACCAAGGGTGGGATTACCAGGGTGATTTGGTTGAGCCCGAGGGCGGAGCGGCAACGTTTGCAGAGTTCGCCCAATTTCATCATGAAATGTGTGACCGTGCAACTCACATTCAACTTCAAGATGATTTGGCTGAGCATATGTGGACTCACATAGGAAACCAATAGTTTAATTGCTACAATTTTTCTTCCAATTTATTTGCTACAATTTTCAATTTATTTGGTTGTAAACTATATGATTTCTATTTATTTGGTTGTAAACTATGTGACTTATTTTTTTAATAATGTGTAATGTTTCATTAATTTGATTATTGATGTAAATGTATGGAATGCCCAAAATAAAAAAGTTTGATAAAAAACGGATAGTGTGCACCAAATGGGTCGCCCCGTTGGGCGCCATGGCCAGGAAAGGGAAGACAAGCGGCGTACGCCTGCCCGTTTGGACACCCAAACGGACAAAAAGCGGACAATTTTGTTCTCTTTGGATCGGCTGGTTGGAGTAGCCCTTAGAGCATGACTAATAGAATAGCCGGCTGTTGTCTATATGTTGTTCTCATGTCATCTATATAGTCAATTTTATAGCCAAAACATATAATAGTTAGCTATAAATATATACTAATATGGTCCATCTTACACTCTCATAAAGTTTCTAACAGCATGTGTTGCAATTGTTAACCTACAGACCACTTCTCCTCTCCCCTCTTCTCTCTCCTCCAACTCGGCAATGATATATTATTTAAATCCTTATAGCCAGCTTACATCGCCTTATTATACTTTCTTTTTTTGAGAAAAGCCTTATTATACTTGCTCTTAGTAGTACAGGTGGCTGATTCCAGGCCATGTGTGTTCACGCATCGCTTAGGCCTGCAACACACTATTGTACTGGGCCACTATGGCCCGACATATGTACCAGGTCCATCAGAGAGCTGCACTACTAAAGGAGTATCCCTTGCGTGGTGGTGACAAGTGACACACTGTAGTGTGACACTTGTCGCAACATGAGAGTTTTGGTTGGATTTCTTCTCACGCACGGAAGGCACGTGTGGGTTTGTTTTTTCTTTTTTCATAGATTCAATTTTTTTAAAATTTTTATCTCTTAAACAATGCTTCCAAATCGTAAACCATTTTCACCATTGTGTTCCTCACATTGATATAACTAGATCCCATGTTAATAGATATCGACGAACTTTTTTTGGGGGCAAATCCGTGCTTCCAACTAGTAGTAACTTGTGCTTCTAAACTTTACTAAACCGTGCTTTCATGTAAACCTTGTGCTTCAGCGGGGTGAAGCACATTATGCCTCTCTTTTGAGGAAGCACAAAAGCATAACTGTGCTTTAGCAGAAGCACATTTGTACTACTAAAAACAAAAACACAAAAAGGGCATTTAGCAGGGTGAAGCACATTTTGATATCTTATTTGCATTTTTCTCAGTTCATATGAATTTTCTAAATAATTGTCAAACTGTCAAAGGGCATTCGGGCGACCTCGGAGGCAAATCTAAGAGCAAAATTGAGCATAGTCAAAAAGTGAGGGCAAATCCCGTGGGTAGGTTCCAAAGGGGGCAAAAATGCAATTGTCCCTAAATTTAAGCATAAACTATTTTATTTCAAAATTTTATGTTTGGATTGTAATTTTTTAATTAAAATTTTTTTGCAGGGTAATTCAAATTATTGTTGCATTTGAATATTTATCTTTCAATTGTAAGAATATGTTATTTATCTTTGATTGTTTTGAATACTCCGGGTATAGAAAAATAAATTGAAAGCGGACATTGGGTACCTGTGGTTGGATTGCCTCCGCCCTATCCCCATGGACATTTAAGAAGTTCCATTTTGATGATCCATGTTCGAGTTGCCTTTGCTAGTGAGTGGTGTTTGGGCAAGGAGGCAACCTTTAACATGCAATTGCAAGGACCTCTTCGATTAGTGGGATTCTCAAACACGGCGATAGAAAAAACATAGAACTAGAATGTCACAGCATCTCCATCTGTTAGGAATCCTGTATCGCAAGGAGATGAACTCGGTGCTGCCGTCCGCCAGGCAGGCTTTGTCCGCCGGCTTCCTCCAGCGACGACGAGGTGGGTAAAGCGGCTAGGGTTTTGCCCGGCTGCCCCTGAGAGTGAGTTGGGCGTGTTGAGCCTCCTAATAGATTTGCGTCGTATTTTCCTCTCCCTAACTACAAAATGGTGCCATCCATATGCTTCTTATCTCTATGCACTACATTTCGATGGATAGATGGAAAGAACCATATGTACTAACGGGAGAAAAATCCTTATCAGAATCCTTGTCTATGTCCGGCGGCACCTGTTGCCACCTTCGACGGCGGGCGTAGCTTGTAGGGTAACGCAGCATAAAACAAAAATTTCCGACCTACGCACCAGCCCAGGATCACTATGGAGACAGCATACAAGGTTTGATCTTTTTCGTTACCGACTCGTAGCGCAGCGGAAGTAGAGTCGATGACGATCGGCGGTGCAGATCCCCGCAGCTAGGATTTACAACCTCCCAACCGCGAGGATGTATACCCTCATCTGCCCCGCGGACAGCCCTCCGGGAGGCGGTCGCACAGTCCCCCGGACGGTGTCGTGGACAGCCCTTCGGGAGGACCTCCGAAACTCGGACTGTCACTCGGACAGCCCTTCGGGAGGACCTCCAAAACTCGGACGGTCACACGGACAGCCCTTCGGGAGGCACTCTCAAACTAAGACCGAAACTACGATCTCTCTACAGAGTTGCACACATACGGTATCATCTATCCGGCAGGGCTTCGCCGTCCAGAACTAGTTCCCACCGGAACCCAGACAGCCTTTCGGCTCTACGAAACTATTTCGTGGGAGGGAGAGAAGAAAGGCAGATCATGCATGCCATGTGTGTGAGAGTTGGAGTGAGGATGGATAGCTCCTCTCCACCTCCTTATATAGTGGTGGAAGGGGTGAGGGGGGGGGCTGAAATTCAGCCCACTAAACATGCACCCACCAAACAAGGAAAACATGTTCCCACCAAACATGGAGAAAACATGTTCCCTTGTCCATGGTGTTCCCCATGGGGCCCCACCTTCCTCCCAACACTCTCCACCATTTGTGGGGGCTGCCCCCCACCATGGGGGGCCCCCCAAACACTTTGTCCAGCCACAAGGGGGCTGTCCCCTAAAGGGGGCGCCCCCAAAAACAGCCCAAAAACAGCCCCCACGATCCGTGGGATCTTGTCCCCTCTCGCTGGGACAAGATGTTTTCCGAAACTATTTCTTCTGAAAAATTCCGGAAGGTCCCAGAACATTTCCGGCACCCTCTAAAATTATCTGGACTCGCTCCGGAACATTTCCGGTATGGTGGTTTAATTTAAAAACCATCTTCGTTTACCCGGTAAACAATTCCGGCAGCTCCGAAAACCTTTTTCGGTTTTTTCTCCGAAAAAATTCCAGAAATTACCAGACCAATCTGGCAACCTCCAAAACATTCCCGGTGCTTGCCGAAACCTTTTTGGATCAATGGTTTTATCCGAAACAACTTTTCGGTTTTACCGAAACTTTTTCGGTGTTCTCTCCGGAACTTTTCCGTTGTCTCCGAAACTATTCCAGTGACTTTCTCTCAGACTCCTTGTCTAGTATTCAGCAGATAGATGACCCTTAAGCGTGTGACCCTATAGGTTCGGTGAAGTATAGACATGACCGGAACACTTTCCGATCAATGATCAGCATCGGAGCCGTGGACACCCATATTGACCCCTATACCCACACGAATGAATATTCGAGTGAACCTCCAGTTGCCGTGTTCTATTCTTGTTGCTTCACGATATGTTACAAATACCCGAGGTGAGACATGTTGGCATCCCCGTGGATCAACAACTTGTCCACTATGCCAGTTACCTCGTTACCGGTATTGTTCTCTTTTCTCGTTCCCGTGTTCCGGCATCCCCGTGATCAAATCACAAAGTGTCTGGCCAGACGATGATGGATACCGTAACACCGAGAGGGCCCAGAGATATCTCTCCATCGTCGGAGGAGCAAATCCCAATCTTGAGCTATCAAGTTACTTGACATACTTTTCCATGAACCCGTAAGCCGCCGTAATAGCCACCCATTTACGGATGACGTTTAACAAACCCCAAAGTTCATGAAGCAAGCATGAAGAAACTCGATACTCTCATGGTCTAAGGAATTATGCAAACTTTAACTTCTCTGTGTTATTAACCATTAACTAGTGACGAATGTATCTCATAGCATAACATCAATCGGGTCGATTCAACACAAATGTTCTTCTAACATTGTGCCCTCAAAATTGCCGGCATAGTCATGCCCATGATCAGGAAAACAGGATCATCATGCAATACTTGAGCCAGTCTTAGAGGCTTGACTAGGAATACATTTTACCGTTTATTATCCCACACGTGCACATGAGTTTCCCTCCAAGCCTCCTTTTATTTGTAGACTCGAGAATCATTGCAGTTATAGCATGGAACATAAACATAATTATGAACAGGGAGATAATCAATAACATTTATTATTGCCTCTAGGGCATATCTCCTACAGACTCCCACTTGCACTAGAGTCAATAATCTAGTCAATGCTAATGCACTTTACACTTATGGCATACCGGTGTAAAATATGCTTCGCTTGTGGTATAGCCTGATGTCCAACGGATCTGACAACTTCAGCTCCGTGTGTAACTTTGCATATCCTCGCGTTTTCACGCTTTCACAAAATTCATATTTTGTGTGGACTTGGCTTTGCATATGTGTGTATCATTGGTCGAAAGCTGATTCCTCAGACTGAGCTATGGAGCAACTATCTGCAATAGTGTCCCATAGACCAAAACCATCTTGGAACCATACTAAGTTCATGAATGAACTATATGATTCAACACCTTCTTTGTCGCTTCTAAAGCGTCAACATACTTAGCCTTTGTTATAGAATTCGCCACAGTATTTTGTTTGGAACAATTTCCAACTACCGTGCCACCATATTGTGTATTACACAAAACCCTTAACTTAAATCGAAAATCGCTTGGAGCATTGATGAAGACTGTATCGATGTAATTACTTACAACGAGCACTTCATAATCTCTGCTTGCGAGAAAACATGTCATCACTACTACTCTAGTACTCAATGACATCTTTCACTGTTGTCCTATGATCAGCACTTTGATCACTTTGGTATCCATACTCGCAACAACTTTGGAGTATCGGACATATCTGGTTGTTTTACATACCATGGAATACATGATTAATCCAAACACAAGAGTGTGTGGAATCTCCATTATGTATTTCACTCATCAGTGTTTTGGGACACTGAGTCTTGCAAAAACTCTTTCCATGTGACTTCGGCAAGAATCACTCCTTGGCATTTTAAATGCTAAAAAGTTTTAGCATCTTGTCAATATGTATTCATAGCTTAGCCCCATTAGGTAAATCTATCTCCATAGATCATCATGCCTAATATTGAGGCTATTTTAGCCTAAGCACTTCATCGAAAAAATATTTTCAAATGAAGTCTTAATTCGTGTCAAGAAATTTATTTACAATTAACAATGTGTCAAGCACACAAGGTTTTTAGAAATATTATTATGCTCCCACTTACTTTCTTGAATCACAAGCATCTTCGTTACCCATTGATGAAGTCAAAAATCCCTTTTGACCATTTCATCAAAAACACGAAGATTCCAACTCCATTTTGCTCTCTTTTGTCCATTGCTGGAACTCTGAAGTTTGCATACTTACTAGCATCCTCTGGATCGACAAATTACTTTGGACTGTATCACATACAAGTCCTAGGTTTCATTTCCATCAGATGGAAATCCTTTTGTCATCCATGTTTCATATCTCATGATTGAAATATGTATTAATTGCTAGTTCAACCCGAACCGACTTTAAGCATCGCTACGGTGAAACAACCTCATCGTAGTCAACTCCTTGAACTTGTTATTGCAACAAGTCGAGCTTTATGGATAAACATTTTATCCGTATTAGTTTTAGTTCCATAAAAATTCGTTAGACCCTAAGTCTTCCGAAAGGTGTATCAAGATCTTAATCTTGAATCACTTATATGGAAACTATCTCGGATTGTATTGGCATTTAGTCAATTCCGGAGTCAGGGCCCATCACCGCTTCCTTGTATATCGTAGGTATACTGTTGTCCAACAACAATATCTCGTTTGCGCACCTGATAGGTTTGCACGAGCTTTGCCTACGTGGTTCAGCTGCAAGTTCGACTGAAGTCCATACATTTTATTGTAGAGACTTCCGTATCAGTCGCAGTAGGAGACTCCGGAATCACTTCCAAGGTTCCTTTCCTTTGATCTGATAACGAAGATACCGGTTATCTCGTCGAGTTGCACTGTCCCCCCACTCACCTTTTGTAAGAATTATTCTCTTTAAAAGCATACCGTTTTGTGGCAAACCTATTTGCCTCGGTATAGTGAGGGAGGAATACCCAATGACTTGGGATAACCTACAAAGTAGCACTTGTCTGATTTGGAATAGGTTTGTAACCTTTTACACAAGCCCCATATTCCAAATGTTAAGAAAAGATATAACATGGTTGGGCGTACCATACCATGGCGTCATTTCAACAGACCCGATGGAGCTCTTTTCAGTGAAAAAGCCGCAGTCTCTAAAGCATCACTTTAAAAGGGATAATGGCAAATTTATTTATGTCATCTTTGATCTTACCATGTCATAAATGGTTCGATTACATCTTCACGGACTTTCCACTTGCAGTGGTGTTCCGGGAGGTGCAAGTTATGAAACCCCTTTCACAACTCATCAGACATTCGCTAAACTTGTAACTCAAATATTCCTTTCTGCAATCGAATTGTAGAAACATAATTTTCTTGTTACAATAACTTCTACTTCATTTTTGAAAACCTTCTGAATGAATTCAAAAGATCCAGACTTACGTCTAAACAAGTAAATATCCATATATCTACTTGAGTCATTTCTGAAGATAGATAAATCCACTACTTGCAACAACATTTATTGGACTACACACATCATAATGTATGATTACCAATATGTTCTTTGCTCGTTCCTTATGGCCTGTGAACGGTATTTCAGTCACTTCACCTTTCAGAGGAAAGTTGCAAGTGTCAGATGATTCAAAATCAAATGACTTCAAAATCCATCATAATGGAATTTTCCATGCGGGTTTCTCCAATGTGACCAAATGCAGTGCCACACTTGTGTGGTATTCTTTTAGTCTTGCGACATTTAGCGTCAGTGTTATGGATGTATCATATTACCATCAATATTCATAGCATACATCCCATCCTGTATGGAAGCATGGCCATTCATGTTATTCATAACACCAAACATCAAAAGTTCTCTTATGAATAACCTTCTTGCAAAATACTTTATGCAAAGGGCTAGAGTGTAAAACTCTAAAATGAATTATGAAAGTAAATACATAGGGAATACACTAATGGAAGGTATAGTAACATTTACTATGTTCCCTGTGTGTATCTAAACCTCATTCCTGGCTAGTCTTTTAGGCCGTAGTAGTTCTTACACCGAGTTGCAACAGAATGCAATCGAGCGGGTATCTTTGTGATTAACTCACAATACCCAAGAATTAGTGATTAACATGTTTAACCATAATTCCCAAGAACTATATCTTTGACCAGCCTTCTATACAACAAAAACTTGTATGACATTCATACATGAGCTGGATATCCCAGTCTTCTTTCCTTTTGCCTTTATACTTCTAACAGTTTCACTTTCAGTATTTCTCCTACTCTCAGAAGAAGCGCCCAACTTAAGAGTGGCGTTAGCCCCGGACTTCCTTGGCGTGAAAGTTTCACTAACACCCTTCGGACACTTCCTTTCTCTTTAAGTTGTCGTTTTATTCACCATCATCATATGACAGGCGTTCTTCTGGATCCCCTCTTATCAGTCAAATGCCTAGTAAACACTTTTACTAATAGTTTGCAAACAAACATGGCTTTAGATATCTCATATCTTTCAGCCTTTGTTTGTATCTGAAAATTAATTTTCAGTTCCATGAATATCACATAACTATCCCAAAACTTTCGAAGTTCGGGTCTCATGGAAGCAAACATATTTCACTTGACCGTAACGGAATTTTAGCTTTTGGATCGAAGGACGAGAGTCATATCATCCATAGCATTAGCGGGAGAATACCGAAAGTATGCGATAGGACAAAGTCCTTCTCGGCACTCTTGAGGACAATCCTCATATTACGTTACCAACTGTAAAGTTTTAACCAGATATTTAACAGCTATTCAATTTTAATAGGGAAGGTGAAAACGCGAGCCATTATTCTACAACTATTATACAAACCACACTTAGACAAAGTTCATAATTAATTGCACTGAGAATTAAACAAGTTAATTCTATAGTGCGCTCCCACTCAAATCAATATCTCTCATAATTGATTATGAATGATTCAAGACACGAATTTTAATTCAACGCCATTGATGGTTAGCATCACTGATGACGAGAACTTCAATTGTTAGGCAAACTTGCTAATCACATCTCTATGTGACTCTTGTTCATCTTTCGATGCGTGTGTTCCGAGCTCATGACTTTCATGCCTGAACGTCAAGACAACCAAGTGATCTTGCTGCGAGGTCTTAACTCACCCGCCTCACACATCCCTAATCGTTCGTACCCATGTCAGCATGGCGCACCCCGAAAAGTTAGGTGCCGTGACGGTGCTACACTTGGGAGAACACTAACTACTTGATATTTTAAGTGAGAGATCACCCTAATAAAAGCGACTACCGCGCAATCAAGAAGGGTGCATCATAAGGGATAAACATCTCAGGCAATTCATAATAGCAAGATATGGTATAGCCCTTTCTGACGGAGAAGTCTTTCATTTCTTCGTCTTCGGCATTCGCGTCGGTGTTCACCTTCGCGAAGATTGCCACCACCTTGTCGATGCACCAAATAATATTGCTATCTCTATAGCTAATAAAATAAGTGCATTACATAAGGTTGACACGCAGGTCATTAAAGTGCAATCATATGGCTCCAGCCATCATGCCGAATCATGACACGCAGGTCATGTTAATCAATTTACATCATATAGTCATCTCATACATAATCAAATTATTATGAACACTGCTATACCACATCACATGCACATGCAAACCATCCTGCAAAACCAAGTTAGACGCCTCTAATCGGTTCATGCGAAATTTTATTTTACGTGGCTTCTAAGGTTTCGAAACAAACCGAAGCTACCAACGTCCATCATCAAGCATGATAATCCAAGTTGCTAGATTAACCTTCCAGGGTGTATGAAACACGAGATAATAAAATCTCAAGCCCCATACTAAACTTCGTCATACGCGTGACCCCCGTGCAGATCACATCTGCATTGCCCTTTCGTCTGTGAAACATCCATCTTTCTCAACTATGGTGGAACCCAAAGAACTGTTAGCACTTCGTTGATCTGTCAATCAGCATACTCAGGAGCAGCATGAAAGGATCGCGGATTGCCAGAACTTTGTGAGATTCCACCATGCCGTCAAGATCAGGACTACGCAAATTCAGGGGAAGCAACAGGAGCATCGGGTAACAGATTTCATCTGCTACCCGCACAAATAATTTTCAGCAATAGATCTCATCTACTACCTAATTATATTGTGCAACACCCATACATCTCTATGTATTCTAGATCGCAACCTGCATCTACGCATAGCACGGCTCTTGATGCCACTGTAGGGTAACGCAGCAGAAAACAAAAATTTCTGACCTACGCACCAGCCCAGGATCACTATGAAGACAGCATACAAGGTTTGATCTTTTTCGTTACCGACTCGTAGCGCAGCGGAAGTAGAGTCGATGACGATCGGCGGTGCAGATCCCCGCAGCTAGGATTTACAACCTCCCAACCGCGAGGATGTATACCCTCATCTGCCCCGCGGACAGCCCTCCGGGAGGCGGTCGCACAGTCCCCCGGACGGTGTCGTGGACAGCCCTTCGGGAGGACCTCCGAAACTCGGACTGTCACTCGGACAGCCCTTCGGGAGGACCTCCAAAACTCGGACGGTCACACGGACAGCCCTTCGGGAGGCACTCTCGAACTAAGACCGAAACTACGATCTCTCTACAGAGTTGCACACATACGGTATCATCTATCCGGCAGGGCTTCGCCGTCCAGAACTAGTTCCCACCGGAACCCAGACAGCCTTTCGGCTCTACGAAACTATTTCGTGGGAGGGAGAGAAGAAAGGCAGATCATGCATGCCATGTGTGTGAGAGTTGGAGTGAGGATGGATAGCTCCTCTCCACCTCCTTATATAGTGGTGGAAGGGGTGAGGGGGGGGCTGAAATTCAGCCCACTAAACATGCACCCACCAAACAAGGAAAACATGTTCCCACCAAACATGGAGAAAACATGTTCCCTTGTCCATGGTGTTCCCCATGGGGCCCCACCTTCCTCCCAACACTCTCCACCATTTGTGGGGGCTGCCCCCCACCATGGGGGGCCCCCAAACACTTTGTCCAGCCACAAGGGGGCTGTCCCCTAAAGGGGGCGCCCCCAAAAACAGCCCAAAAACAGCCCCCACGATCCGTGGGATCTTGTCCCCTCTCGCTGGGACAAGATGTTTTCCGAAACTATTTCTTCTGAAAAATTCCGGAAGGTCCCAGAACATTTCCGGCACCCTCTAAAATTATCTGGACTCGCTCCGGAACATTTCCGGTATGGTGGTTTAATTTAAAAACCATCTTCGTTTACCCGGTAAACAATTCCGGCAGCTCCGAAAACCTTTTTCGGTTTTTTCTCCGAAAAAATTCCAGAAATTACCAGACCAATCTGGCAACCTCCAAAACATTCCCGGTGCTTGCCGAAACCTTTTTGGATCAATGGTTTTATCCGAAACAACTTTTCGGTTTTACCGAAACTTTTTCGGTGTTCTCTCCGGAACTTTTCCGTTGTCTCCGAAACTATTCCAGTGACTTTCTCTCAGACTCCTTGTCTAGTATTCAGCAGATAGATGACCCTTAAGCGTGTGACCCTATAGGTTCGGTGAAGTATAGACATGACCGGAACACTTTCCGATCAATGATCAGCATCGGAGCCGTGGACACCCATATTGACCCCTATACCCACACGAATGAATATTCGAGAGAACCTCCAGTTGCCGTGTGCTATTCTTGTTGCTTCGCGATATGTTACAAATACCCGAGGTGAGACATGTTGGCATCCCCGTGGATCAACAACTTGTCCACTATGCCAGTTACCTCGTTACCGGTATTGTTCTCTTTTCTCGTTCCCGTGTTCCGGCATCCCCGTGATCAAATCACAAAGTGTCTGGCCAGACGATGATGGATACCGTAACACCGAGCGGGCCCAGAGATATCTCTCCATCGTCGGAGGAGCAAATCCCAATCTTGAGCTATCAAGTTACTTGACATACTTTTCCATGAACCCGTAAGCCGCCGTAATAGCCACCCATTTACGGATGACGTTTAACAAACCCCAAAGTTCATGAAGCAAGCATGAAGAAACTCGATACTCTCATGGTCTAAGGAATTATGCAAACTTTAACTTCTCTGTGTTATTAACCATTAACTAGTGACGAATGTATCTCATAGCATAACATCAATCGGGTCGATTCAACACAAATGTTCTTCTAACATTGTACCCTCAAAATTGCCGGCATAGTCATGCCCATGATCAGGAAAACAGGATCATCATGCAATACTTGAGCCAGTCTTAGAGGCTTGATTAGGAATACATTTTACCGTTTATTATCCCACACGTGCACATGACTTTCCCTCCAAGCCTCGTTTTATTTGTAGACTCGAGAATCATTGCAGTTATAGCATGGAACATAAACATAATTATGAACAGGGAGATAATCAATAACATTTATTATTGCCTCTAGGGCATATCTCCTACATAGCTCCCCTTATGGCAATGGCGGCCCCAACTCGTGACCTATTCCCTCCTTGAATCTCGTCCTGACGGCTTTGGGATTGTTCGGACATTTGCCAGGGAGAAATCCCTACTCGGCTTGTTGATGCTGGTAGCAGCGACACCTGCGGGTGCTGTCCCCTTGCGCTGCCACGGCCTTTTTTCTATGTCCTTATTCGAGCACCGGGGGAAAACCCAGGTCCATTTCCTCAGACCAGACGACAGCGACGTCATGGCATCGTTTTCCCTCATGAAAGTGTCGTCTTGCTTGCTGGTGGTGTGTCTGGTACTGGATTTCAAGCTTTGGGACATCGTCTTCGTTTGGGTTGTTTCTTTCGGACCGGGTAGTTTAGCGTTGTGTTGTAGCTTCTGCTAGGGCCGAGCATCCCATCTCTCTCAGCTTCGTGCACCATGTACAACATCTTGCGGTTGTGCCATGTGATGTACCCCCTCTTTTGTTCTCACTTCAACTTCTTCTATCAATTAAATGATACGCAAGCTTTGCTTTTCACGAAAAAAATAAATAGCTACTAGACATATATTAGTGTGTTCATTTCATTCATCTATTTAAATAATAAGCATCCATGCCATATTTACAATTGTAGATAGTAGTCCACTTTCTTTTCTTCTATTTTTAGTACCTCGGTGTCCATATATAACTCTTAGAGGCTTACTGGGCAAAGGAATCACATTATTTGAAATGTCCATACATAATATTACAATGCCGCATGCTGGTATGTCACTTAAAGCTGTGTATGTCAACTCTTCATGAGCAGGATCAAAATAAGCACGAGGTACAAACCCAAACAGAAAAAAATACAAATAAAGATACAGACTACTTTTATGTATATTATAAACTTCAGTGACATACAGTTTAACAGAACACGTGCTAAACTGGGAGATTTCGGCCTTCTGGGCGACTACCAAAGGGAGGATTTGCTCCACGATTGCTGGCTATCACTGGTCTTCCCGCGAAGAATGAGATTCATTATGTGATGCATGTCCTTCGAAATCTTGCAATATCACCGCCTCTTCGGAAGCTTTGCCCATGTACGGGTTGGCTAAGCTCACATATAAATACAACACATGTAGGCCGTTAGGCATGCTAGAAATGCTTTTTGTTGGTACTATTGGAAGGCACTAGTTGAAAAACTTTGCATGTTGTATGCATCTATTCTTAGACTATAATAATGTATGTTTTAATAAATATGTACAAATAAAATCTTGCTTACATTCTGAGTGTGGATTCCCAGCAATAGCTTGAAGAAATCTTGGCACTGGGGGTATGTCAACTTCAACAAAACCTTCCAGATATTGAACAACTTCAGGCATCTTCGGCCGATCAAATTCATGATCTTGAATGCACCAACAGGCAACCTTGAAAGCTCTTTCCACCTGTTCCAAATTGACATCACCGCGTAAATTGTGGTCCACCGAACTCCCCACGTCGCCCTTATGTAGCTTAGTGGCAACTAGCACAGGGAAATAAACATCATCAATATCAGAAGTACTGTTTCCACCCGAGTTCCTCCTTCCTGATATGAGTTCCAACAAAATCATGCCATAGCTGTAGACATCAACTTTTGATGTAATAACAGTTCCGCTAATCCATTCAGGCGCAAGATATCCTATAGTTCCTCTCATTGTTGTGAGAACTCGACTGAAATCCCTTCCAAGAAACTTCGCCATCCAAAAATCTGCTATTTTCGGAACAAATGAAGCATCAAGTAGTATGTTCTCAGGCTTAATATCACAATGTATAATGCAATCCTGGCAGCTATCATGCAAGTAGGCCAATCCTCTAGCAACTCCAAGAGCTATCTGATACCTTATGGTCCATGTCAATTCCATTTCTGTATGATTACTCTGAAATAAATGACAATCAAGAGAACGATTTTGCATCAGTTCATAGACAAGCAACCTACTATCCCCCTCTGTACAAAAGCCAATTAGTTTAACTAAATTGATATGTTGAATGATTCCAATTGACCTCACTTCAGCTCTGAATTGCTTCTCTCCTTGACGAGAACCATTGAGCCTTTTAACTGCTATGGCACAAGAATCATTTAGAAACCCCTTGAATACAGAACCAAAACCACCTGCCCCTAGCTTCTCTGAGAAGTTTTTTGTTGCATGTTGCAAGTCAAGGTATCTGAATGAAGTAATGCCAACACTATCTTCAGGAAAAATCATCCTGTGAGCAGACAACCTCCTTCTTCTCCTAATCATTAACAGAAAGAAGAGTGACAATAGACCAAAGAATGCAAAACTTGCACCAACGGACACTCTAATGATCAATGATCTTCTGTTGTTGTTGTTGTTGTTGTTGTTGTTGTTATCCAAGCTCGTTTGCACTTCTTTGGCGGCAAGGCGAAGGTAAAGAGTGGCTCTATTACTATTAATAGTGTCATTGCAATTTTTTTGTATCATATTTATTAACTCGCTATTCCAGACAAAGCATTCATTGTTATCATAGGAGTATGCAGTGCAAGTGCAGTCTCCTAGACAAACTTGTGCACATCTGCCTGCATTTCTAGCATCCTCTATATTGTTGCCATTAATGGGTAATACAACACAGGTAATAGGGTGGAACATGTCTTGTATACTTATGGTTTTGCTGATCCCACAATTTAATGGGGTATTTCTCACACAACCTCCTGTTCGTTCATCTAGCTCCCAATCTTTGGGTGATCTAATGGAGAAGCCCTTCATACAGTTGCAGAATGGAAGTGTATAATCATTACAGGTGCTGAAAGGTCCGCAAACATCAAACACATCACACTGAAGTATGGGGTGAGCATAGACCATTCTCCAACCCTCTGAGCTTTCAACCCAAATGAGTGACTTTGTTCGACCTGAGACATCCAGCACAGTATGATAGTAACCAAATAACTCATGTGATACGTCATATGTGAAGTACTTCTCTTGGTCATTGTTGACAAGTGTAAAATTTATATAGTTTTTGTATGCCATCATACTCATTACCGAGGGAAAATACTGGCCGTTCCATATCCCACTCGACCAATATGGTATGGACGAGTCCCTTAGTGTATATATGAACTGATATGTGCCATTTGGGTCTAACTGGTCGATATATTTTCCTGGAGCTAGGTCAATGGAATTCTTCCTAGGAACTAGACGACGGTTCAAACCAGTGACCTTGTCCCAACCCAGTTTCATGCCAGGGAGGAACGTATCAGTGGGGTAGTCAAAGCTCTGCCACAACACATTGGTTGAGTTGGAGGAACTCTGCAAGATGAAGTTTCCACTATTCAATAGCAGAGCAATGGTGTTGTTGATTGTGGCATTTGTTTGGGCGGACCAGATGGTGGATTTCGTGGTTTGGTTCAAGATGACAAGATTGCCTTCACCGGTGATTGTTAGCACCGATGAGGCGGGGTCTATGATTGGGTTTTCACCATTGGCGACCCATACTGGAGTTAGCTTGGGGACCTTGTTGAACCATATTCCTAGATACCAGTTGAGGGTGTTTTGGGAGGACTTACTGCCTGTGTGGAAGAAGCCAAGTGCAAATTTGCCATTGCTGGAGACGATCGTGTTGTTCCCGGTGAGTGCTTCTCCGGATGCAATGGTGTCCGTGGCAGCACCACACGGGGAGAGATGCGATGACAAGAGAAGCCCGAGAAGGATCACGACGAGAGACATGCTCAACGATTGGTGGAGGTAGTGTTGTCAAGAGGTTTAGGATGGATGCTATGTTTTGTTGGGAAGTGAGTATAAATACACTGTGAAGCCCAAACGATGAGCACTGCGTACCCTCGACAACAAATTGTTCAATATTCCTAATGTACTAGTTAAGTTGGGAACATATAGCTTGTAAAATCCAGGCTTGCTGAAGAAGGTGTATTAAAGGGGTGTGGTCAATGATTCTAAGTGCTAGCCGGCTGTAGGATTACGCATTGCGGCTGCTATGCATATTTTAGCTTCATTAGTTTCAGCAGTTAGAATGATTCTAGTCGTCTGTATGCCTTACGCATATGCTAATACTAGTACGAATGGACGGCTAACACTGTTTAATTTCAGCAGTTTGACCATTTCAGCTAGCCCGCCGGTGCACAATCTATTTGTTGACCATTTCAGACGCGCTGCTCTCACACAAGAGAGGAGAAAAGACACACGTACGGTGTTAGAGGCTGCCGCAGCGGTGGTATTATTTGACAAATCTGGCCCTTTGTTGAAACTAATGCCACGTCTGGCCCTTTAGCGAAACTATTTGCAAATCTGGCCCCTGAGGTCGGCGCCAAAGAGGATGGCGTCGAACTTGTGCAGGTCGGCGCCAAGACATTTCTGCAGTGAGATGCTTTGAGGGGTCGGCTCCAAGGAGCTCGGCGCCGACCTTGCTTCGGCGCTTGATTCTGCTGGCGCCGACCTACATATGTTCGGCTCCATCCTCTTTGGCGCCGACCTCAAGGGCCAGATTTGCACATAGTTTAGCCAAGGGGCCAGATGTGGCATTAGTTTCGACAAAGGGCCAGATTTGTCAAATAATACGCAGCGGTGCAGGTACGGTGGATGAGCTGGAAACACAAGGCCGACGATGTGCCGTACGTCTCTCGTTTTGCGGAGTCTTGGCAAAAATGACTTGTGCAGAGCTGATGATGCTAAAAAAAGTATGCTTAGTTTTCTTCACATAAGCAAAAGTGGCATGTTAGCTGGCTATAAGCGTGTGTTGTACTTACTCTTAGGACAACTCCAACGGGTCGACGCATTTCGTTTGCCCGTGTCCGTTTGGTTCGGCGCGGATAAAAAACACGGGCCAATGTGCCAACGCAAACGGACGGATGTCTGTTTGCATGTCCGCTTCGACCATTTCCAGCCAAAATTCAGTCTAGATTTGGGTCCGCGAGGACACGCCTCGGACGCCCGTGGTGTCCTCCCCTAGCCCGCCTGTCGGTGGCACACCGGACATCCCCCCTACCCCCCAAAAAAAACGAGATCGACCTCCCCGGCCTCGTCGTCCTCGCTGCATTCGCGCAGCTTCCAGCCTCTTCGCCACCCCCGGCACCCCCACCATCCCCCGCAGCCACATCAACGTCCGTCGCATTCACCGCTGCCGCCGCCACTAGCATTTGGATCCGCTTCTTGTCGTCGATGGTGTAGCTCGCCGCCCGCAAGCTACCCAGGATCGTCGCCACCCGTCGGCACACCACCGCCACCTCCACAGTCACCGCCGGAGGACATGGGGTTCGCCAGCCCTGTTGCTTGGATGGGCCATGGGCCAAGGACGAGGCTCTTCACCGGCCGAGACTCGGCCACGCCCACCCAGAATGTGTTCCGCCGTTTACCAGACCGAGAATTGTCCACGCCCGCCGTTGTCGTTTCGGTATGGCATTACAAGATCTCTAAATTTGGCACTCATTTTTTGGCATGGTAGGTTATCACAATGACATCAACGTGCTTCAGCTCTCTCCTGTGTTCTCGAGGCTTTCGGAAGGCAATTCCCCATTGGTCAACAATGAAATCAATGGCCACCAATACAGCAAGGGATACTACCTAGCTGATGGTATCTATCCTCCGTGGTCTACATTTGTGAAGACAATCTCCGAGCCCCGAGAAGAGAAGAGTGCTAAAAAGGATGTGCTTTTGGTGTGCTCCAATCTTGCTGGGCTATTGTTCGACACATTGCTAGAACATGGAGCACTAGCATTATGTGGGAGGTGATGACTGCTTGTGTGATCATGCACAATATGATCGTAGATGATGAGTGTGATGACATCATCTATGACCAAGGGTGGGATTACCAGGGTGAGTTGGCTGAGCCCGAGGGCGGAGCAGCAACGTTTGCAGAGTTCCTCCAATTTCATCATAAAATGTGTGACCATGCAACTCCCAATCAACTTCAAGATGATTTGGTCGAGCATATGTGGACTCACATAGGAAACCAATAGTTTAGTTGCTACAATTTTTCTTCCAAATTATTAGCTACAATTTTCAATTTAGTTGGTTGTTAACTATGTGATTTCTATTTATTTGGTTGTAAACTATGTGACATATTTTTTTTAATAATGTGTAATGTTTCATTAGTTTTTTTATTGATGTAAATGTATAGAATGTCCAAAACAAAAAAATGCGATAAATAATTGGAAACAAAATATGAAAAACCAAAACCAAAAGAAAAACAAGAACCAGAAAAAACAAAACACAAAAAGACAAGGAACCAAAAAAAAATAAAGAAACCCCGTTTCAATGGAAGAAGTGCCCAGCGCACACCATGTGGCGGCCCTGGAGTGCTCCACGCTAGGAAAAAATGTGTTCGCTGGGAAGCCCCTCTAGGGCATACCCATGTATTAGTTGCCCCCATGTCTCTGTTACTGCGATAGAGTAGTAGCACTCGCGTGTAGAGTTCACACAAGTGGGTCGGGCCAATAGCAGTTGTGCATAAGCAGTTTTGGAAAGTTGGTAGGTTTTTGGAACCTTTCGCCCGGTTTTGGAAAGGTTCCATGTGTTTTCCACCTAAGATGGCCACGCTCATATCGATCCAGACACGCTTGCTTCTGCGTGCAGTTTAATTCGCTGTTTATGGAGCATTGTACCGTGTGGCTTTACATGCTAGCTAGCTAGTGACAATGCTACCGCTGATGGTAATATATAATACTACTTTTGTTCTTTAATATAAGATGTTTTTACAGTGCGAACTGAACTGCAAAACTAAGAAAAACAATGATATTTTTTTTGCGAATAAGAATAACAATGAATTATTGCAGTACAAAGGACCACGCGCCCCCGCGTCGCTCTCCCAGGAGCGGCTCGGCCGGACCTTGCGCGCCGCCGCGGCCGGCTCCCTCCCGCCTCCTCCCCCACCTCGCCGCCGCCACAGGTCGCCGCGGGCAAAGCCCGCACGGCGTCGGCGGCAGCGGGGTTGTCTTCTGTCGCGCGCGCCTCGACGGATCTCGATGGATCTCAAGCGGCGGCGGCTGATGCGTGTACGTCGGCGGTGCGGGGCGCGGTCCTGTGCCTTGCCTCGCGTGTCAGGGTCGCCTTCAACGCCGCTGGAGGCTGGGGGCGGCGGCCGGTGCTCGCGGCGACCGGATGCCGGGGCGGCGGCCCCGGATCTTGGCGGTGCTCCTGCTCGGCATCGCGACGGTGCTGGCTGCGGACCGGAGCGCGACGGATCGAGGGATCTGGCGCCTTGATCTGGAGTCAACGGGGACGCTCGGGCTCTTGCCTGGGCGAAGGGGAGGTGCGCGTGTGCAAGGTTGCGAGCTGGCGCGGATCTGACAGGGGCGGCGGCTTGGCGCGGCTGCGCTGGGCTCTCGCGAAAGCTGGTGGAGGTGCAGAGGCGTGGAGACTCGAAGGAGGAGGTGGTCTGGCTGGTGATGACCGCATCGGGTGCTGGCCAGACACGCTTCGGCAGAGCAGTGCTACAGGTTCAAGGATGCCGGGGCGGCGGCCCCGGGTCGACGGCTGCAACGTCAGGGACGAGGCAGTGGCCAGGGACGGTGGATTTGGCACTTCATGCTCGGATCTGACCCTGCCAAGCACGATGATTCCCGTGGCATGAGGAGCTGCGATGGATCCTCGTGAAGTCGGGTATGGTGGCTGGCAGTGGGATTGCGCTGCACAGCGAGATTTGCTCGGGATGGTCTTGGGTGCCCAAAGTGCTCTGGAACCGCTTGCACACTATCGGGAGAGGTGGAGCTCAGGCAAAAGCCTTTCTGCAGTAGCGGCGGCGTCTGTGGGCGTCGTTATCTCCTTGGAGGCGCTGTCTCGAAGCTCCTTTCCTCTTCGGGCTCTCCGGGTGAAAACCCAAACTCCAGTTTTCTATAGTGGGCGACGGCGGCGGCTACGCCGTAACCTCCTTGGAGGCGTCGCTTTGGAGGGTCATCCTTTGGCTATTGTGTGGAGTTCTCCCACTGCCATGGGTGGTGTACGCCGGGGCAGCGGCTCCGGGATCTTTGTTGTAAGCTGAGACGGCGGTCTCGGGTTGCGGTGCGGCGGCAACTCCATGAGGCAGGGTTGCAGTCCCATTGCTTGGGTGACGATCTTGAGCTGCGTGGGCGGCAGGATTGTCGGCTCGGTCGACGCGTCCCAGCGGGGGCGGTCGGACGGCATGTCGGGGCGGCGGCCCCGGATGTGGTGCGACGTTCGTGGTCTGCTTGCGGTTGTCCTGAGCAGTGTGGGCTGCGGATAGCTGTATTGTGCGGCATTGCTGCTCGAGGGTGAGCGGTAGCATGTCGGGGCGGCGGCCCCGGAAGGCGGTGTCGGTTGAGTGCGCAGGGCGCATCGGAGCAGTGGATGTCGAGGCGGCGGCCTCGAGAGATTTGCAGCTTCGAGGGCATGGACCTCGTGTTGTGTGGGCGACGTGGTCGTCATCGATGTTGGTCGTCAGCATGTCGGTTGTTGCAGCTATCGCAGGGCTATGGAGTGCTTGCCTTTTCATCGCTGCCCGCGAGTCCCGGGTCTGCTCCTCTCATAGCAGTCGCGGCTTCTTCTTTTTGGCAGTGATGGAAGGTGAGCTTGATCGGTGGAGCGGGTCCTCCCATTGATGTGTGCTTTGGTTGGTTGGCGTTTGTTGTTGTGTTCGACATGTTGTCGATGAGGGTGGGCTTTGCCCTGTGTGTTTCAGTCTTTGGGAGTGGGCTTGACCCTTGTTGTTCCGGTTTTCGTCCGGTTTTCCGTAATTAACTGGGCAATTCTCTTCTGCTTAATTAATAGATGAGGCAATCTTTGCCTCCGTTTCAAAAAAAAAAAAAAAATATTGCAGTGTGGCTGAACCAGATCATCTATCGCAGGTTTATTAACTGCACTGGGAGTATGTGCTATCTGGTGGAAGATCTGTCCATCTCGATTAGTTCACCGCGACGCGTCGATTGTTGGGTGTGCTTCTCGGGTGCTCTCGTGTTCTTGAGCTGAATAGAAGAGCCAGCAAGTGCTTCTTGTTACAGTGCATCCGTGTACCACATATGTCTGTCTGAGAAGTTGTGTTGCTGTGTGTTTTATCTTACCTAAACATTGAGTACGTTGTATACATGGCTTGATGCAGGGAGTAGTATATTTTACCATGCACTATGATAAGTACCACGGCTACAACATTGATACATATACAGAAGAAAAAAGAACGTTGGGGCCAGCCGGGCAGGCCCATGTAACATAGGCCCTGCAACACCATCTGTCGCCCCACCACCGTTCCATCCTCCTCTCCTCTGCTCCAGACACCAGACGACGGCGACGTACGGCGAGGGGACGAACGGCGGGCAAGGACGAAGACCCGTCGTCTTCCAGCCCAGCTATACGGTAGTTCCACTGCGGTTCGTTCCACTGCGACCTAGCTAGCTAGCTCTGTATACTGTAGGAGTGACCAACCAAAACAACTCAGTTGCCGATCGCAAGAGACGAGAGAGGCCGTTCCGTGGCGTGGTACACGCGCAGCCGTCTCCTTCGGTCTCTCCTTCCTTCTCGGTGCATACATGGAATTTCCACGATGGAAACTAGTACTACCAAGTAATCGCCGTACATGTAGCTATCGACGACAAGTCACCAGGCCGGGTACGTCGAGCCATACATCTATGACCTCTACGTTGCTGTGGTGCACAATTCTCGCTTCTCTCATGATCAGCCGTAGGATCCTTCCAAGGGAGCTGCATGTTGCATGTGTGGTTAGCCAAGTCAAGTCAAGCAGAATATGCTCCTCCCTTGCACTAGGGCAATTTACAATAATTGATCACACACTCTTATCTTAATCCTGTCATGTAATCCAAAGATGATGATAAAAAACATGATGTAGAATGGCTTCTTTCCTAATCTTGTCTCTTGTGACTGGATATTTCAAAAAATATGGTGAGAGGTTTGTTGTTAAGACATCTTCAAGAAGACAAAATCTTTTTCCAGTTTCTCTTTTCTCCACCATCTCAGCATTTATTCTACGTAGTATTGCTAAGATAGCACCATTAATTATGCATGCCCTTAGACATCTATGTATGTGTGTATGTAAGTTGTTCCTACGACTCAACCTAGCACAACCTCTAGAAGAAAGAGAGGTGATCTAGCGGCCGCAAGGGTGACAAGCTTTCTGGCACTGGTTTCCATTGGCTCCCCTCCATAGACGACTTCTTGGTCGCCGGATCTCACACATGCGGACGTGTGTAGTTATAGCTTTAGGGCCGTCCTTTGGCATCAAGCTCAGGGTATTTTTTGGTCATGATTGTAACTTTTATTCTTGAGTGGTGGTCCTTTGTGCAAAGACTAGTGTTTTGTTGTCTTTTTAATTTTATCAGGCCGATGTCCAAGTGGCTTGTACCTTGATCTTTATTATAGTAATAACTGGAGCCACATGCTGCATGACCTAGCCGGCCTCCCGGGTCACCCCTGGCGACTCCAGAGGCGTCAGCGCCACCACACCCAAACCTCCCCCACCAGCCATCCAACCCCTCACCGCTGCCAGAGGAAGCCACCGGTGGGCAGACGGCGGCGGCGGGGCGCTCCCCCATCCCATTATACTTTTTCATTTTGCATCTCCCTCATCCCCTCGCCCCTCTACCGCTCCATCACCATGGGACCCCTACGTCCCGATCTACAGCAACCCAGAGTGCACCCAGTTCTTCACACCGTAGTGGGACTGGCTGTGCGGGGCGCTCACCACCATGGCTAGGGACGCGTCCCTGGTTGTGGTGGCGGCTCCGTGTGCGAGCCGGTCTTCGACCAGATCCGATCGGATTTGGTGCCATGAGCCCGATGTGCATCGCGCTCTCTGCTGGATGTGGACCGTGACGACGAGGTGCTGGCCTTCCACACGTGCGGTGTCCGTCCGGTGGCGCTACGGTCCACGGCTTAGTGGTGGTGATTCAGATTGGTCGGCCAGAAGTTGGTTACTGCAAATTGTGCTGCAGCGACTTCCTAAGACTCCACGACAGCGGTGGTTATCGAAAGGTCTTTGGGATGGTCATATCTTTTGATCCGGTGGTTGACTTCGACAATGAGATACAAATTATGGACGACGGCTTGATGCAGAGGGATGGTTGTGCAGTGGCGGCGGTCGCATCACATGTAGCTGCTGGGATCAAGGAAAAATGGTGGTGACAACACATGAGTGACTTCGATGGTGGTGCTACTCGAGCAGTCCGTCTCAAGCTCCGGGGTGAAAGCCCGTGTCAGACTCAGGTGGTCATACCTCACAATGGCGATATTTTTCTTATGTTGTTAGCTTGTTGAAGGCATTGCTTGGATATACTCTGACTGATTCTTCAGGGTGAAAACTTAGATTCTGGCCTTGTGGTTGGATTCGATGATACTGTGCTTGAGAGTCGCTCCCTTCCTGAAGGCGTTGTTGTTGAAGAATCTCGTCGTCCATGTGGTTTCATGAGATGATTGGTGCAGATTTGGTCATTGTTGTAGTTTGCTGAGCAGATCTCATCGCTTTGAGGCTTTTTTTTCCTAGCCTACGCATAGCTTTGGTCTTATATAACTTTGCTAGTTGCTGGCGTGTTTTCGCATGTGTGTGAATTATTGTTGTCTGTGTGCATCCTAACTATGCAAAAGCTGGTTGTGTGCTCATTGTGTTATGTATCTTCTTGATGGTCCATTTTAAGCAAATAAAATAAAAAAATTATATGAATGAAACATGTACTGCCATTGAAAAAAAAACAGCACAACCCCCAGCCCGGCAGGTGATGTCACTCAGTGAAAAGGCAGGTGATGTCACTCAATAAAAAACAACAATGTAGGGCCCGCTAGAGATCGATCTGCTTTGTGTCTGTGTGTATAAATGTTTGCTGGGGACGAGCAAGCAATGCAGCTACGACACATAAACAACACATCATTCTCTGCATGGCGTCCGGCTCGCTGGTGTCCGTTTTTCAGCCCTCGGCATGGAGTGACTTCTTCCTCAGATACGAACCCCAACAACCCAAGGCATGCATGTATTTATACATTTTTATGTGCCACTCACTCGTGCAAACTTCTTTTCTTTAAACACTAATTGGCTTAGCTGGGGTTATGTGCTGTATTTATTGAGCAAGTATCTTACTTTTCTAGTTTCACTCGTAAACACCAAGGCTAGATACGAGGCTTTGGCAATCAATCCCCGTGTCGCGTCTCTCGCGTGATTGATCTGTTGAAATTCCACCCACGGATCGATCACATAAAGAACTCAATGAACAAACGCATACACGAAAACTTTTGCTAAAGGCACATGGCGTGCCTATCTTTTTCTCTTTATTGCTTTTCTCTTTTCTTCTCACGGCGAAGTTACAATAGCTAGCCCTGCTGTGTATATACACACACACACCAAGAGCACCGACTCAAAACAATCTAGACGTGGCACGGACTTGACATCCTAGCATTACTCGGAGTCTCGGACACCTATCGGACTAGGACTTCCATTCTAAGCTAACTCACGTAGGACTAGTACTCTTGCTGTTGCACGTACATAGCTTGGAAACTAACCAAACACGCTACATACTAGTCTAATACAGTACTAATCATCTGGCACCTTGATAGACTTGGTAATCCAGACAAAATAACTGGACACAAGCTAACTCAAGATTATGCTACCATGGTCTACACCCGGCCGTATGTGTACGTGTTGCTGACCGAGGTAAGCTAGCTTATTCACATCATGGTGTTTGGACGTGCTAGCTTCATGCGTCAAATTTTGCAGAGGCAGAGTTTACGTACCCTCAGTGCAATAGTATCACCTTTTTTTTTTTTGCGAGAGCAATGGTATCACCTTGATGCGACGATTGAATAAAACACATTTTATCCTAAAAGGGATTTACTACTCTGTACTCACAATAAGTGTAAAAATGTGTGCGCACTAGAATATGGGGGTTGTAAAAACCGCCACGCCAGTTATAAAAAGGCGTCCTAACAAAATTATGAGCTGCTGGTTACTAAATTTGAACATCAGTTACAAAAGATTGAAGAATAACAAATTCAAGACATATGGCTCACACATGCATTAGGTCTTAGACAAAGCCAATCACAGCATATCAAACGGTGCCAAGATTTTGTCTATACTTATTTTCTATGCAAAAATTGGGCTCCCCGGCTCCCTCCGTGGTGCTAGGCCTATGGCCTCCACCTGACTATCAACACCACTAATTCCTCCTCGAATAAAATCAAAGGATATGTTTAATGTTACCCGACCTTTTTGCTATAGCCGCAAATGAAAAAAAAATCTAATTAAGCTGTCAAATATATTTCTTGAATTCATATTTGCAGGTTGTTAGCTTTAGAAAAGTAAAAATGCTCCAAGAGGCAGTACAATATTTAACATCTAGTTATGCAAAGACAACATTTACACTCGGTACACATCAAAATCGTTGAACTTCTGTCAAATGGTTGAATCGTCATTTACTGTGATAGTATGCT
Source organism: Elymus sibiricus (assembly GCA_039707655.1). Taxonomy (NCBI): domain Eukaryota; kingdom Viridiplantae; phylum Streptophyta; class Magnoliopsida; order Poales; family Poaceae; genus Elymus; species Elymus sibiricus. The sequence continues at coordinate 18,008,672 of CM077666.1, read as the reverse complement.
ATAAAGCTTCCATATTGTCCTGTACATTTAATTGATACGTTAACGACTAGTTTGGATAATTATAACCAATAAATTTATGCAGAGGTCAGGGGAATGGATGAAGATTAGAATCGATAAACTGAAGGAAGATGTTCACATGTTGTTTAAGACTTGCAGTAATAGTTTAGAGAGAATGAACTTGGTGGATGCAGTCCAACGCCTAGGAATAGAACACCTCTTTGAAATACAGATAGATACTGCACTAAGTGACGTACATGAAAGTGAACTCAGTAGCTCCAACCTCCACGAGGTAGCTCTTCGGTTCCGCCTTCTCAGGGAACATGGCCTTTGGGTATCTCCAGGTATCCATCTACACATTTTAACATTGAATACCTTGCAAAAACACTTTATGAAAATGAATTAACATGAATATATCTTGCAGATGTATTCAAAAAGTTTAAGGGCGAAGATGGGACCTTCAATGAGTATATAACAAACGATCCAAAGGGACTCCTATGTCTCTACAATGCAGCATACGTGTTAACCCATGGCGAGCCAGAACTCGAAGAGGCCACCTCTTTTGCAAGGCATCATCTAAAATCAATGGCACCCAGCCTTAGATCCCCTTTAGCAGAGCAAGTCAAGCGTGCCCTTAATGTACCACTACCAAGGACCTATAGGAGGTTGGAGGCGCTGCGCTACATGCCAGAATACGAACAAGAAGCAGGGCACAATCCAATCCTTCTAGAGCTCGCAAAGCTGGAATTTAACCTCCTCCAGGCTGTCCACTTGAATGAGCTCAAAGCTATCTCTGAGTATGTTCATTGATATATACCCAGCCAACTATATCACTATATATACATACGTTTGTGTACATGCTTCATTGGGACTACCTATCAATTTTGTTAGTATACATGGATTTTTTTTCAGGTGGTATAGTGATCTTAAGGGATACGTGCGGCTAAGTTTTGCTCGGGATCGTGTGGTGGAGTGCTATCTTTGGGGCTACTTTTTGTTCTACGAGGAAGAGCACGCGCTCCCACGAATGATCTTTGCCAAGTTATTTTTTCTTCACATACTGTTGGATGACACCAATGATGTTGGTGCCACCTTGGAGGAGTATGGGAAGCTCGACGCAGCCATACAAAGGTTATCTCTCTCGCCAATCTCTGTATCTGTGGTGAACAACTATTAATTCTAACGACAATAGATGAATTGGTGGTGCTTGATTGAACTAATTAATTTGTCACGCAGATGGGAGGAGAGCGCCGTTTCTCTTGTTCCAGGATATCTAAATAAGTTCTATAATAAACTGCTAATCTGCTTTAAGGAGTTCGATGATGAATTGAGACTCAACGGGAGATACTCGATTGATCACATCAAGAAAGAGGTACAAAATTATCTATCTTAATAACATTTTTGATTTATAAGAAATATATTGATTGCACATGAGCGTAACAAATGTCCCATCACAATCATGTCGTAAAAAGCTTTCTGGTGGGCTTTAAACATGTCTAATTAATTTTACCCCGCAATGATCGTACATTATATATAAATTTTTAGGAAAACTAGGTTAGGATGATTCTTTTTCAACCAGGGAAAATAAAATAGAAAGGACCAAAACACGCCTCACGATTTTATTTAACAGAACTCAGAGATTACTCTTTGGCCCCATCCTCCCCTAAAGGAGGTACTCGATGAATTTTGAGTTAGTACTGCACGCGAGAGACTAGTCGTGGAGGATGCTAAAGAGAAAGAAAATGTCTCTGCATGCCTGACCATTTGCTTCTTCGAATGAACAACTTCTTCAACTAATGTACCGCTGCACAACCTGTAAAGGTTGTGGAACATAGAAATTTTATGATCTACTAATGATTGGAGATGTAAGTAGAAAGTGTAGCCGCTAAGAGACTCGTTGCTTCGGGCATGTGGATCGTTGGGACGTTGTCGTCGGGAAAGCATCTAGGTGAATACAGTATTTATGGTCTCGTACCAAATAACAGAAACCTTACATATACTTCCTTGGTCACAAAACAGTCAGTGTTGTAAAAAAATTGTGCCAAAGGCACATGGATTGGCATTTAATTTGCGCAAAAAACATGTCATCGTGTTTATCTTGGGGAATCATTTCTATGTCTATTTTGAAAGCATATTAATATAAAAATTAGTTGTGCGTTTAATTAATCGCTACCTTTGCTCATGCGCATGCATGCAGTTCCAGCAGCTGTCTAGTTGTTATCTCCAGGAAGCTGAATGGTTGCACAAAAACCACAAGCCCAGGTTTGAAGATAGATTGCATTTGGGTGCCATGTCCATAGGCGCGACCGAGCTATGTGTGTATGCTATGGTTTGCATGGGTGATGAAATGCCCAAGGGAGCACTGGAGTGGGCACTTGGATACCCTGATGTCGTCATGGCATGCGCCAAGATTGGGCGCCTAATGAATGACCTTGCTGCTTCATCCAAAGTACGTTGGTAAACACACATATATGTGCCATTAACCATGTTTATTTGTAATTAACTAATCTCTGGCATAGTATTGAATTAGTAGTTAAATTAACGGAAACGTGCATGCAGCCCCGGAACAACATGGATGTGGCGAACTGCGTGGAGTGCTACGCCAGTGAGCACAAGGTCACAGAGGAGGTCGCCTTTGCTGCCATCGACTCGATGATAGAAGATGAGTGGAAGACCACCAACCAAGCTCGATTCAAACATGGTCATGAGCTGCTGCCTGCGGTGCAACGGGTCATCAACTTCACTCTCAGCGGGCCGGTGTACTACGGTGATAGGAAAGATGCCTTTACCTTCAGCTCACATCTTGAAGACATCATCAAGAGCCTCTTTGTCAAGCCCATTCCCATCTAGCTACTACTCTGTATACCTCATGCAGGCATGCATTAAGTATTTGTTTTCTTATGTACCTTCAATTTCTGTTTGTTTTCCATATCCCGTGTTTAATTAGGCCGGTCATGTGTCATGTGTGTACACCTTGGATGCGGAGGTCCGGAAAAAAAAATGTAGGCGTACACGAGCTCATGTGTCCCCCCCCCCCCCCCCCCCAACGATCGGTAAATTCTTTAGTACCTACGAGTAATTAGCGTCAAGATTACGTCAAAACACATCGTTGGCCCCCCTTAATAACTCGAGTAAAAACCTGGACGAAAGAAAGGAGAAAAGGCCCATAAGAAAGCCCACTCGTGGTAATGGCCTGTGTTCCTAGTAGCAGCGGCATTACGTGAAAAACCTTAGCCCCTGGCGTGATTATTAGTGCTGCTGCCGGCTGTCGCTCCGGTGCCTCTGCCCTCCTGCTCGTCATTAGATTCGACTCTGGTTAAATCAGGCGACACGCGACAGGTGATCCTACGTACAATACTATAAACTCCAACTAGCCAAGGTTAGCACGTACTCTTTACTAATCTATCTGAACTCTCATCTTATATGTGTCAGAAATTGTTCATCCGATTCTAGTTATTTTGATTGCATGATCTACTATGCTAATTCGTTTTTAAATTCTTTTGATTGTGCAATCTGTGACGCGGTCATGAGGAGAAAAGCCCCCTTAAACGCCATAAGAATTTATTCGACTTTAGGCATGCTGCTTAAAATTCTCAATCCACTGACATTGTTAAAGTGGCTAATGTGCTAGTTCCAATTGAAAATAACTTGATTCGAAATTTCATGATAATTTACACTTTAGGCCCTGTTTGGATTCCCGTTTTTCTTTTAAATAATACACGTCTCCGCCCGTCGTTTCATTTCCACATGTAAGTTGCTCAGCGGCCGGTAAGATACGGGTGTAAGTTAAACACCTCTGTATCGAAATACATCGATTCCAAGCGCGCCCTTAAGGGAATTGGCTAGCAGCTAGGTTATCCTCTAATGAAATTGTTAATAATTAATTTTAATCTTTTTGGCAATTCTAGGGGCAAATTTGAACTAATACAAATGTAACCATTTTTTTTAATTGCGTCGGAGTGACATATTATACTAGTATTATGGAATTATTTTTTCGCACAGGACGGTTTTCTTTTATTATCCTGGCTTCCCCCCCCCCCTATACCCAAATCCTGGCTCCGCCCCTGTTTGCATGTATGGAGCCTGATTAATAAATTAGTAGTGTGTTTGGTTTGGCAAATCCACGGTCCAGTTCTTACTGAATCGTGCGCTCAGATCGCTAAATTTATGTGGGAGACGATGATTGTACCATTTTCTGGCTTTGCTCATATGTGATTCAGATTTTCAGTGACTGGTTGATACAGTATGTAAACGAGCCCTTCAGTCTATTCAGTTCATAAGTTGATTCTTTTATAATGGAGAAGTTATATTATCTCCTATCTTGTAACTTTTCCCTAAAATACTTTTGAACGCCAAATAAATAATCAAGTTCTATTATCGCCTTTCTTGTAACTTTTTCCAAAAGTAACTTTGAACTGCAAATAAATAATCCAATAATATTTAAGCCATTTCCAACTGTTTTACAATGGAGAAGTCTATTATCTCCTTTCTTGTAACTTTTCCCAAAAATACTTTTGAACTCTAAATAAATGATCCACTAATATTCAAACCATTCCTACCCTTTTAAAATGGAGAAGTTATGTCATTCATTAAGACGTGTCAGTCTACTTTCCTATTGTGAGTGTCAGAATCAAATTATCGCCACAGCATCAGTATGAAATAAATGGGACTTTGGGTCAAGCTACTGATATTAAGGTGATCAATTTTTTTCATGCAGTGCTATGTTACTAGCAGTATCAGGTGTTCCTGCATTCCTAATTTATGTTTGCTTGCTGCTTGGTAGGCTTTCTAACTACTTGTGTTTACATTTTGTCCAACACTCATAAAGACTGAGGTGTACCTGGAAAGTTCAGTTTTAGGGATCAAAGTTTCATCTTGGCATAATTATGGAAAACAATGAGTTGTCAGTGTGTTGCTATTAATAAGGTTTGCAGTTTTTCAATACAGTCGACAACTCGATATTCTTCTGATACCAAGTATTCTTGTATTCGTCATAACTGTTGTTGTTTAATGATATTTATTGTCATATAGGATCTTCACAAGAATAGCATGTATACCATAGCAGTGCATGTGTGGAGCCAATTCAGATCCTAGGGAGTAGCAGCAGTCTGAAGGTAGTGAATCTGGGAAAAGTATTACAGTGGATGAAATGCATTTCAGGACATGTGAAATTTTGAATTTGTGCCATTAAGGCACTAAGATGCATGATGGCAACATATTCATACTTAACACTAGTTTATTATGTTGTTCCATCTCGGTTATTGTGTTAGTATGTAAACTATCTTTATCAATTTTTTCCTTTTCTTTCCTTACTAAGTCACTAGTAAACACTTGTACAAAATGTATTTATTCATCTCAAAAAGATTATTTGTCCCCCAGCCCAGGACATTGTCTTCTAACCTCTAAGACTTCAGAAGATCTCCCCTTTCGAAGCATTACTCGTCACCGACAGATGGGTAGAGCACAGTAAGTTTATGAATTTGTACATACTATGGCATCATACAACCATTGTCTCACAGTTTTGAATTGTCTGAGACTGAAATTTGAAGTACTGTGTTTATTAGAATGTACAGTGCAATGGTACATGTTTATCTTTTCCTACATGAACACTCTGCTTTTCAGCTCTAACTAGCTATTATAAGAGGGCAGGAGTATCTCGAAATCCTTCACCAATTTCTCAACATCACCAATGTGTGTTCTGACCGTTTAGTACTGCTTACTGTAAAAAAAAATGTAGTACTGCTGATAAATTTCATTTCATTTTATGGCACTAAAAATAGGCTGTTTCCTGGTTTTCTTATTTATTTTAAACCAGGATAGTTTTTCCACCTGTTTTTTGGGTTTTCTTATCTATTTTGCTTTTTGTTTCTTCACCGATTTTTCTTTTTTTTCGTTTTTCAATTCACAATTACTTTATGAATTTACAAAAAATATTAGAATGCATGAACTTTTTTCGTATTTGTGAACATTTTTCAAAATTTTGTAATTTTTAAGAAATGCGTGAACATTTTTTAAAAATCGATTTTTTTTAAACAATTTGTGTGCATTTTTAATCTCAATGGGAAAAAATATATTCGCAATTTTTTTTCGAAATTCATAAATATTTTAAAATTTTGCAAATAAATAAATTTGTGAACATTTTTTCAAATTCATGAATTTTGTTTCAATTTGCAAATATTTTAAATTCGTTAACATTTCTAAATTGACGAACATTTTTTTAATTAAGAATTTTTCTAATTAAAATTAAAACGATCAAAAACAAAAATGAGGTGGAAAATTTTCGGAACAATATATGTGTGCTTGCTCAGTGGGCCAGCCCATGTAAGGGGACATGTGAGCGATGCTTTGATGTAGTGCGCGCTATAAGTGACACACAACAGTGCCCGTCTTCACCCAGAAGCCAGGAGGGACCTCATATACAAATATTCAGGAATTGGAAAAGGTTCATCATTTTTTGAAGAAAAGTTCACAAATTTGAAAAAAGTTCATCGATTTTGAAAAAAGTTCATCAATTTTGAAAAAAAAAGTTCAATAACTTGAAAAAAAAGTTTATCGATTTTGGAAAAAGTTAATTGATTTGCAAAAAAAGTTCATCAAATTTGAAAAAAATTCATCGATTTTGAAAACAGTTCATCAATGTTGAAGAAAAAATTCTCGGATTTGAAAAAAAGTTCATGAAATTGAAAAGAAGGATAAAAGTTAAAAAAAGAGAAAATCAAAAACCAAATGAAATAAGCCAGGGTCGTGCGTCGACAATAGTGCGATTACGACCCAGTGCTCGGTGCTGCGCAGAGAATTGAACAAAGTAACAGCATAAAGGAGTGAGCGACATACGGTTCAAAGTATGGCACGAGATAGGTGTCCTTATGCCGATGATTCGCAATCATGCACCGGCAGAGGTACTCCGCGATGAGTTTCGGGCCATCTGGGGATTCCACGTTGTGCCAGTGCATGTGATAAGGATCAAGAAAGGCAACATTGCTATGCTGAAGCCGATGAGGTGGTTCGGCATGCGCTGGTGCGAACCCTTACGATTAATGAATTTCCAGTGACTACACGATGAAAAAGAAAATCGTATGCGAGTGTTCAATTATGAAATAACTTGTAAGATCATCGTTTACCTATGTCTTGATGATGCTAGGCTATGTGAGTAGGCATATATTGCTATTTTTGCCGGTTGTGGATTTATTATTTGATATTTTTGTACTTCACTATGGAGCTTGGTACTCGGATTTTACTAAATATATGATTGTCTGCATCGCACCGATACAGAGGCCGGGATTGATCATGCATCCTTCTACTAAAAAAACTAGATGCTGTACCGCGTGTTGCCGTGGGAATCGATTGCAGTATGTTCAATGAGATTTGCTTGCATGAAACATGCATATTTGGATTAATAGTATACGAACTAAGACTTAAATACATAGTATATATTGTATTTTACTATTGTAGTTGAAAAATGTTATTGAATATAATTAGTATAATATAGTGGGAAAATAAATCTCATGCATGTTGAGTGCCTTTTGTTAGGTGGCATGTGTGGTGAGATGGGATGTTCACATGTTAAATTAGTAGGGATCAACTAATAATGAAAAACATTTTACCTTGCATGTTGTGGTGGGTCTCTGATGATGTGACACATATGATGAGGTGACATGTGCGTATGTTGAGATAAATAGAAGTAGTGGGGATGAACTATTTAGGTATATAGGATGTGTACATCGAAAAGTTAGTCTGCGTCGTTGGACGATCGGAAACTATGGGCAATACTAGATTGTGTAATCATTTTCCATCCGGTGTCTAGCAAAAACCCACCTACATCTGGGATGAGGGCAATTTTGGTTACATAACTAATTAAAATGGTACTAAAATGAATATATGCAAGCAAATTTGTTGGTCCAGATAAACTAACATTTACCCATTCGATGCACATTTGTATCTTAAAACAATACAGATATATGTTTCAGAAAGTGCAATCTCATTATACATTTGTATCCCTAAAGTAGTACACATTCTCAAAATATAGAAAATGCAACAACACCACTCTAGGGTTTTTTATAATGCAGAACCACATCTCTGGGTTTTTTAGTTTTTCTGAACATAGTACAGATGCAGGCGCTCATAAATACACACATACACTCACCCTTATGACCGCAAGCACACAAACCCTACCCATGTGAGAATCTCCGAGGGACTGAGAAGACACATCATCTTGAGATTGACGAAGACCACAGACGCCTTCGGAGTCAACGGGAACTTTTCCTCCCGCTGAATGCACATAGCCAGAAAGCCTGAAATAAATTCAGAAAAATGTGACCACCAATGCCAAGTCTAGGACTTGAACTTTGGTGGGTTGGTTCCACCCATGTCTTCCTTACGTGGGACCCACCTATTTGCCACGTCATCAATAACAGAAAGGAGATTCAGTTGACCCTTCCAACCGTTGTGGGACCCACAACTTTGTGACATCCTCAACAACGAATAGAAGGCCCACCTGTAGTGCTCGAGTCCAAATGGTACACCCTTCCCTTGTCCGGCAACCGCCGCACACTGTACAATCTGGCAGAAGCCCGTGTGCCCGTTTCCCTTCTCCCCGCACCCTTTCCTGCCCTTTTCCCCCTCTAGAACATGCCACTCACGGGTATATAAACCACACATTGCCCCGTCGTCGCCGCCACCACACTCACCTATCTTCCTCAGTGTGCACCTCGCCTCCGCTATGTTGCACCGGGGTTGGGGTAAATTAACGAGCTGGTCAGCTTGTTAAGGCTCGGTTGATTAAGCTCCTTAAGATTAACGAGAAAAAATCTTTAAAGCTTGCTAAGCTCGTGAGCGCTCATGAGTACTTGTCAACAGGCATCGCCTCCTTTTGCTTCTGCTACAGTGTTTTTTATTGAGGAAGAAAGTGACTATATCAGGAGGTAGCTAGTTATTGTCTTCTATGGGCTAGACTAGGTCGATCGAATGGAATAGACGGGTTGAGATGCCAAAAAAAATGTTGCCACATAACATAAAAATATGTGTTGTGTTGTATTAGCGAGCTGCTCGTGAAACTCATTAGCTCGCTCGTTAAGTTTAACTAGGAAAAACTGGGTCTGCTCCTTAAGAAACGAGAGTTGCGAGCTTTTTGTCCAGCACGACCGGGGGCCTCGTCTTGGGCCCATCCCGGTCAAGACCGAAAAGGAGCGGGCCACCGGTGGGTACTGGGAGAGCGCGTGGCGGTGGTCCGAGAAGGCCGAGCCGAACCTCTTCCTGAAGCTGAATCAGTCGCTGGGGACGAGCCCCCAAGAAGCCCAAGTCGCCGCAGCAAAAGCCTCCCCGTGTTGTGAGGTCATTTCGAAAAGGCGGTAGCCAGACATCTAAAATGGCTTCGTTGGAGCGAGGGCAACATACCAATTTTCTTTCATTTGCATGGCGAGACGGCGGGGGTGAGGCCACGGGTTGCGGCGCGGGCGGTTTGACCACGTCACAGGGATCGCAATAATCCTAAACCTACGAAGCATTTACGTACTACCTCCGTCGTAATTTATTAGTCTTCCTTGTATTTAGGGTCATATTTTGACCCTGATTTTAATAATAAAATATAAGTTATATATAGCAAAAATAATATTATCGGAAACTATGTTCAAATACAAATCTAATGATGTAATTTTTTATGACTTGCATCCACATTTTCTTAATTGAATTTATGGTCAAAATTTTGCACAAAATACGAAGGGACCAATAAACCGACAGAGGTAGTAGGTTTTAGGAAGTAGCGCGGGGCAAAAATGGAGTGACGCTAATCTAATTTTCAGGGAACTTGACTTGCACATAACATAATGGGGCACCTTAATTATTCACCGGAAAAACTCAACCACAACGGTACATAACTACACCACACATACGTACGTACGTGCCAGCAACACCAAGAATTCAGTTCATAGTTACTCATGCGTGCGATGCATGTGCGAGCTGGTCCAGCTCGGCGACCAACGCGGCGGCGTGCTCCGCCCTGACGCACTGCGCCAGCAGCCTCTCGCCCGTGGCCCCGCAGGACAGTAACGCCACGCACGGCAGCGTCGACTGCTGCCAACGCCCCACCACCCTCGCCGGGGCGCCACCGCCAAAGTCGGCGTCCTCGAACCTGATGGTCCGCCAGTTCGTCACCATCAGCGCGTTGTACCCGAACGCCGCTGCTATCTCCTCCTCCCCCATCCCGTCCACCGCGCCGCCGCCGGCTCTCATGCCTCTCAGCAGATCCGGGACTCCCTCCTTGGCGCGCTTGATCAGGTCCACCAAGCCGTTCATGCCCTCGTCCCCGGCGCCGGCCACCTCTCCGGTCGTCGCGAACACCAGCTGTGCGACCGCGCAGTTTCCATAGTACCCCGCCGCCGTGCCCACGTGCTTGCGCACGTTCACGAAGAAGGCCAGCGGCGCCGGCGTGGACATGTCATAGCCGTCGGGGTCGTGGCCGATGATCGCGCGTGTGCGGCACCGCCAGACCACGGCGGCCGTGGCCTCGAACGTTGTGCAGTACCCGGCGACGCCAGAGTGGGCGGCCTTGTAGTCGGACTTGATGCGGTCGATGAGCTTGAGCGGGACGATGATGTCTTGGTAGATAAGGCTCTGGCCGCCCAGGTCCAGCATCAGCGACTGTGTTGACACCTGATTTTGACACGATGCAAAATGCAGTAAAGGTGGACTCAAGCGAAAAGCTTGCCGGTTTTGAGTGCTTGCCGAAGACCCAAACAGAGGCAGGAGACGGCCCGGCAAGGAGGCGATCCGGCAAGGAGACGGCCCGGCAAGGATGCGATCCGGCAAGAGAAACTTTGAAGTTTGGGCCATTGCCATCCGATCTCATCTCGAAAGCCGAAATTGTGTTCGAAGTACTGGGATTTTGTATCCAGAACACTATTCGGCTGATTACGCCTTCAAGATGATCTCATATGAGAAAACTTTCTACATGAATTGTCTTAGTCTCGTCGAATCGGTCAATTTTCATATAAAAATCGTCTCAATCCGAATTCGTATGCAAAAGTTAGAGCTATCTGAATGCAGCCATGTCAAGAGGCGAAATAAGACGCGGGAGACCAGACACGTCTTGGCGAGTGTCTGATGCAATGCGTGAGCAATTAGCCATTCAAGATGGCCTCGAATAGAAAAACGTTCAACATGAAAGTTGTTCGTAACGTCGAAACGGTCAACTTTGCTTTTGGGCACATTTTCATCCGAGGTCGTTTACGGCCACAAAAAAGACCCGCAAGGCACAGCCAGAAAACTTGCCGGGATGGAAACCTTGCCGGGATGGAAACCTTGCCGGGGTGTGAAAGCTTGCCGGGATGGAAACCTTGCCGGGGAAATCTTGCCGGGATGGAAACCTTGCCGGGGTGTGAAGCTTGCCGGGGTGGAAAGCTTGCCGGGAAAAGCTTGCCGGGGTGGAAACTGTCAAATCCGACCAGAAGCTGAAGATGGGCTCAAATAATTATCTAGATGGCCTCGGATGAAAAAGTGTTCAACATGAAAGTTGTTCGTAACGTCGAAACGGTCAACTTTGCTTTTGGAGTCATCATCATCCGACATAGTATACGACCTGCAGAGACGCTACAAGAGTCGGACGGTCCAGTCAGCTGCATAACCGAGTCTGACTCGAAATTAAAGATGACCCCGTGAAGTATTCAAGATGGCCTTATTTGGAAAAGTGATCAACATACGGATTATTGACCTCGTCGAAGCGCACAAAATTCGTGTTTGAACCATCTCCATCGGAGGTCATGTGCAGATTCCACGGCCCACGCAAGGAGCAAGACAGAAGATTGGACCAGATTCAGGCTGAATCAGAGCGGAACCAGAACTAGGACTCTAGGACGTGAATTGATGTAATTTTCTTGTAAGGAAAGCCTAGATGAATCCTTTGCTTGCACGGGAAGTCCAGCCGCCTCTTATATATATTGGGGGTGACGACCGATTGAACAACACACAATCGAACAAACACATCTACTACTTTTTCGTGTTCATCTATCTCCTACCCTTGTATCTTTCTTCTCGTTCTTCGTTCGTTCTTCTCTTGAAGGCCAGCGATTCACGAGGCTCCAGGGGCGTTCAGAACGACTTGGAGCAACCAATCGTCGCCGGGTGCTCTGACGGGGTCCCTCCCGAGTAACCGGGGCGTCTGGTGTCAAAAGTGTCGGCCGGATTGTCTTGCGTATCGCGCTTCCGGCAGGCCTCCCGCGGTGCGAGTTGCGGAGCATCTCCCTCGGCGCTGCGGGTACACGGTGACGTGTTCGTGTGTCAACACACTTTTTGGCGACTCCGCTGGGGAACTTTGATCCATCATCATCATCCATCATGTCCAATCTTCCCAAGCCCTCGGAAGTTGATGCCGATAACATCATCAAGCCCAATCTGGAGGAATTATCGGCCGAGCATCGCCAAGCTTATGAGGAGTACAAGAAGGCACGTGAAGAGAAGGAGTTACAGGAGTTCCTTGGAAACTTCAAGAAGGATCGCCAAGGCAATATCACTCCGGTTGGAGAAATCAAGTTCCCTCCTCTTCAAGCCGAACAGGTTAAACCCCCTGTAAGTACTACCTTTTCTCCTGAGCAATGGGCTGAAATTGAGAGCCGTATTTCTGATAGCAATAATCTGATCTATCAAGCTTTCTTAGAAAATAATAATGCTCAGAAGAATATGCCTAATATGCCTGCTAGTATGGGAAACTCTAATTCAGCTTTGCCTATCTCATCGGCGCCCCCCATGCCGATGAATTATTTTCCTACCCATACCAATCAAATTGTGGCTGCACCACTTAATCCTTTTATGAATATGCAGAGTTCGGTGGCAACGCCGAACCAAACCTTACCTATGAGTGGAAACACTGCTAGATCATTGCCGAACTATGGTTCGGTAAACATGCCACAATTTGCACCCGTAGTCGCTAATCTTCCTATGCCAGTGCCACAAGCTTCATCGTCTACTATGGACGATGATTTAGCTAATTTTAGAGAGGAGATGGCTAAAATGCTTCGAGAGAATTTTGGTGTTGAATTACCTAGGAATCGGATTTATCAAAAACCGTATCCCGAGTACTTTGATGCGATTCCGTGCCATCAAGGATATAAAATTTCAGATTTTGTTAAGTTTAATGGAGAGGGCACGAAAACCACATGGGAGCATGTTAGCCAATACCTAGCACAATTGGGTGAAGCAGGCTCGATAAATGAATTGAAAGTGCGTTTATTTCCTTTGTCATTAACTGGTACTGCATTTTCATGGTTTTCTTCTTTGCCACATGGCTCTATTCGTGTTTGGTCACAACTAGAGCAAAAATTTCATGATCATTTTTATAGCGGCGACAATGAACTTAAGTTGTCACATCTTACATCGGTTAAGCAGAAGCATGATGAATCGGTTTCCGATTACGTCAAGAGATTTAGAGAGACAAAAAACCGGTGCTATAGTTTAGTGATAACTGAGAGAGACTTGGCTGATCTTGTGCTCAATGGTTTGAGAACTCATATTAGAGAAAAGCTAGAAGGCTATGAATTTATGAGTATCAACCAAGTCTTACAGAGGGCTTTGGCTCATGAAAGCCGAAGCAAGGACCTCAAAGAAGTGCATAGATATAAAACTGATCGTCCAAAGATGAATATGGTTGAATATGATAGTGATCATTCGGACGATGAGGGTGATATTTATGCTGCTGAATTTGTTTGGCCCTCGAAGGCCAAACCTTTTACTTGTCATGATTTAAAGCCGATTCATAAGAATCGTGATGATGAGATGAAGTTTACTTTTAACATTGCTAAATGTGATAGAATATTTGATGCTTTGCTACAAGCTAAGATTATTAGAATATCTCATACTTTACCGCCGTTTGAAGAGCTGAAACGGCGTGCTTATTGCAAGTATCATAATTCTTTTTCTCATGCTACTAATGATTGCAATGTTTTTCGACGACAGATACAATCGGCCATTAATGACAGGCGATTGAACTTTTTTGAAATGCAAGTTGATAAGCAGCCCTTCCCAATGAATACTCTGGATTTGGAGGGTAAAAAGTTAGTCATTCGGCCGGAGGTGGCCGAATCTGCTAATAAAACTAATGTTGTCATTGGTGAGCCCAGGAAAAACAGAGATGGCGACAAGGTCTTGGGAAGGCAAGTTGTGTTTGATAAGCAACCCGATGGTGGGGAGATAATCAAGATCACCGTCAAGAATCCTGCACTCGGGGGGCAACCGCAAGAGCAAGAGAATACCCGTGTTAAGTTTGTCAAGCCCAAGAGTCCGGAAGTTGGCAAGTGGAAGCTGAATGAAGCCAAAGTGCAGCGCAAGAAAATCAAGCTAACTTTTGATATGTTGTTGTCCAAGTATGCTAATCAAGCGGCCGGTTCTAGCTATAACCGGTCATCAAACTTGAAGCGCCCAAGATCACCTTCGAGACAGGAATTTCAGCATCACACAAGACCATATGGGTCATGGGCGCCAGGACCGTGGATGGCGCCACCTCCCTATGCACCATACTACATGGGAGGATTCAATGGAGGATGGGAGCAGCCCCCAATGGCCCCTTATGCTTTTCATCCAGGATGGGCAGAACCAAGGAGGCCTATGCGTGAGAAGTTTCCTTATCCCACACGAGGCCGTTTGAACGATGGGGTCAATCGGCCGATGCAGAATAATCAAGAAAGGACCAACAAGCAAGTGTGGCGTGCCAAAACATCAAGTGCAGCGGTCGAGTCTGGAAAGGGCAAAGAAAAGGTTGATGCCGACTCACTCATCTTGGGCACTGCGACATTCGCCATACAACAGCCGACTGTGCGGAACAACCCTACTGAGCCGATACTTGCTATAGCTCCAAAGCACTCGGCTAATGATCATGAAGCTAGCACAAGCAAGGCCAAGTTTAAAGATCCAAAGTACATGCAACCTAAGTGGTGTCCTCCAGGGCTAACAAAAACACAAAAGAGGAAACTACAGAGGTTAAGGAGTCACGAGATGGCAGAACAGGAGGGCGAGAAGCAAAGAGATGAGTGGTTCAATGACATTCGGCCCATGGTACCTACAAAACAAGTATGGGTGCCTAAACAAATACAGAATGCGGTGGTTTCTACATCTGCCACATCAACACATGTACCACCAAAGGAGGACGATGCCATTACTATTACATCTTCCGCAACACCTATCGATTTTACTCCGCCCGAACAAATTTCAGAACCAGTAAACACGCCCAAGGAGGAAAGCGACATGGTGGATTGTGAGCCTACACCGGTGCATGAAGGTATGGATATCAACATGGTGTTTTACTTACCCGCTGAGTTTCGTGATATAGATGAAGAAGGGGAAGTGGCTCAGCTAGATTTTGGCCCTAAGAATGCAATATTTGAGAAGCCAAAAGAGCCGGTGACACACTTGAAACCATTATACCTCAGAGGCCATATCAATGGATCACCAATTACTCGAATGCTTGTTGATGGTGGTGCTGTGGTGAATCTCATGCCTTATTCAGTCTTCAAGAAATTGGGTTTGCCTGACGAAGGATTGATGAAGACCAATATGGTGCTTAATGGATTTGAAGGCAAAGAGAAAACCGAAGCCAAAGGTGTGATGTACGTGGAGCTTACGGTTGGGAGCAAAACTTTGGCTACCGCATTCTTTGTCGCCGAGGTACAAGGTAATTATAACATCATCCTAGGCCGTGATTGGGTTCATGCAAACCAATGCGTGCCATCCACTATGCACTAGTTTTTAATTCAGTGGGTTGGTGATGAAGTGGAAGTCATTCACGCGGATAATTCGGCTTGTGTTGCTTTAGCCGATACACCGGTAGATTGGCAACACCCCAATGCTGCTTGCTTGACGGGACGGGACTTATCAGAATTTGATTTTCTCAGCGCCACCAAAAGCGGTTTTGTACCCGTTTCTCTAAAGCCGGTTGGTAGCAATCGGCTCCAAAGCATAATGTATTTAAATGGGTGCTAACTCTGAGTGGTTGCAAAAACGGCTTGCAGAATATCGGTCCAATGGGAGCGATATGTATGAGTCTGTAAAGGAGTTAGATGATATGGATAAACTTGGACAAGGTTTTACGTCGGCCGATCCATTAGAAGAAATAGATATTGGAGATGGTTCAATTCCTAGGCCGACATTTGTAAACAAAAATTTGAAAGACGATTGTAAAATCAAGTTAATCGAGCTATTGAAAGAATATGTTTGTTGCTTTGCTTGGGAATATCATGAAATGCCAGGTTTAAGCCGAGAGCTAGTGGAGCATCGGTTGCCTATAAAAGCCGGTTTTAGACCGTACAAACAATCGGCTAGAAAGTTTAATCCGAGAATATATGACCGGATCAAGGAAGAGATCGGTCGTTTGCTTAAAGCTAATTTTATTAGACCTTGCAGGTATGCCGAGTGGATTTCTAATATTGTGCCAGTGGAAAAGAAAGGCTCCGGCAAGTTGAGGGTGTGCATTGATTTCAGAGATTTGAATAGAGCTACACCCAAAGATGAGTATCCTATGCCTATAGCCGACATGCTTATTCATGATGCTTCTGGACATAAGGTCATTAGCTTTCTTGATGGCAATGCGGGGTACAACCAAATTTTTATGGCCGAAGAGGACATGTCCAAAACGGCTTTTCGGTGCCCCGGTTTTCTTGGTTTATTTGAGTGGACAGTGATGACCTTTGGATTGAAGAATGCCGGCGCCACGTATCAGAGGGCTATGAATTTGATTTTTCATGATTTACTCGGCGTTATACTTGAAATCTATATTGATGATATTGTTGTCAAATCGGATGCTTTTGAATCTCACTTAGCCGATTTGCGTTTAGCTTTTGAGAGGATGAAAAAATATGGACTGAAGATGAATCCTTTGAAGTGTGCTTTTGGTGTGTCGGCTGGCAAGTTTTTGGGTTTCGTTATTCATGAAGATGGCATAGAGATTGATCCCAAAAAGATAGAAGCTATACAAAAAGTGGAGGCTCCAACATGCAAGAGAGATATGCAAAAATTCCTCGGCAAGGTTAATTATTTGAGGAGGTTCATAGCCAACTTGTCTGGGAAGGTTGATGCATTTACTCCTATACTTCGGTTGAAGAATGATGTTGATTTTACTTGGGGGGCAAAGCAGCAAGAAGCATTTGATATGATCAAGAATTATTTGTGCACTCCTCCGGTGATGAAGGCGCCCAAGCATAGAGAGCCCTTTAGACTTTACATTGCAGCCGAGGAAGGTGTTATTGGTGTTGTTTTGACTCAAGAAACCGAAGGAAAAGAGCATGCTATCACTTATTTGAGCCGACGTCTATTGGATGCTGAGACAAGGTATACATTCATTGAAAAATTATGCCTATGCTTATACTATGCTTGCACAAAATTGAGACGTTATCTAGTGCCAAGTTCTTGCATAGTAGCTTGTCAAACCGATGTCATTAAATATATGTTGCATAGACCAATTCTTAGTGGTAGAATTGGTAAATGGGCTTATACTTTAATTGAGTATGATTTGGCTTATGAATCTCTAAAATCCATGAAAGGCCAAATTGTTGCTGATTTTATCGTTGAGCATCGGATTAATGACGAGCAAGATATTGATATAAACCTTGTCTCGTTAGTACCATGGAGATTATATTTTGACGGTTCAGTTTGTAGAAACGGCCAAGGTGTTGGTATTGCTTATATATCTCCTCATGGTGCTGTTTTTGAAGCCTCATGCCGCTTAGAATATTTTTGCACAAATAATCAAGCCGAATATGAAGCATTGTTATTCGGCTTAGAGATGTTGCTGGCCATAGGTGCTACACATATTGAGGCTTTTGGTGATTCGTTATTAGTAGTGCAACAAGTATCCAAAGTTTTTCAATGTTTAGACGAATCACTTAATGTTTATCTTGATAAATGTCTGGATATAATTTCTACTTTGGATCATTTTAGCATTGCTCATATATCTAGACATGATAATTGGAGAGCAAATGAGTTAGCACAGCAAGCATCTGGCTATCATGTCAATCATGGCATGTTTCATATCTCTCAAGAGCCGATGTCTTGTCTTGCTAATATAGGGGAGGCCGAACCAGAGCCCACTGATTCGGTCACTAACAATAAATCTAGTGCAGGTGAAAATCATGATTGGAGAAAGCCCATTAATTATTGATTACTTGTACAATCCGAGTGAAAGGGTGGACAGGGCTGTTCGGCGCATGGCTTTCAAATATACAATAAGAGACGGTGGTCTTTATCGCCGAACGGTTGAAGATGTTCTTTTGAAGTGTTTGGACGAGGATCAAGCAAGAGTTGCTATGGGAGAGGTTCATGAAGGAATTTGCGGTACTCATCAGTCGGCCCCCAAGATGAAGTGGTTGTTACAACGTGCTGGATTTTATTGGCCGACGATGATCAATGATTGCTTCAGGTATTATAAAGGATGTGAAGCTTGTCAAAAGTTTGGTGATATTCAGTTAGCTCCCGCTGCTATGTTACATCCTATTATCAAGCCGTGGCCCTTTAGAGGTTGGGGATTAGACTTTATTGGAGAGATTCATCCTTCCTCTTCAAAGGGGCATCGGTTCGTGTTGGTGGCAACTGATTATTTCACTAAGTGGTCTGAAGCAGTATCTCTCAAGAATATGACGCATACGAAGGTAATTCAATTCATAAGTGAGCGCATTGTTCATAGATTCGGTATTCCGCAAACATTAACTACGGATCAAGGTTCATCTTTCATGTCTCATCAAGTTAGAGAATTTGCCGAATCATATAAGATAAAGTTGCTCAATTCCTCCCCGTATTATGCTCAAGCCAATGGACAAGCTGAGTCTAGCAACAAAATTTTGATCAAGCTCATCAAGAAGAAGATTGAAGATAATCCAAGAAGGTGGCATGAATTATTGTCCGAGGCTTTGTGGACGCATAGAATCTCAAGACATGGTGCGACGAAGGTAACTCCATATGAGCTCGTATACGGTCAAGAAGCCGTTTTACCGGTAGAGGTGAATTTGAATGCTTTGAGAATAGCCAAACAAAATGATTTATCCGCAGTGGACTTTTATAACTTGATGATGGACAACGTTGATGAGGTTGCCGATAAACGTTTGACTGCATTAAAAGCCATAGAAAGGGACAAGTTGAGGGTAGCAAGAGCTTACAATAAGAAGGTCAAGTTGAAGAATTTTCAGATTGGTGATCTTGTGTGGAAGGTGATTCTACCGATTGGTTCAAAGGACAGAAAATTCGGGAAGTGGTCTCCAAGCTGGGAAGGTCCTTTCAAGATTGCAAGAATAGTTCCCGGAAATTCATATTTGGTGGAATCCATGCAAGGAACATTGCTACCTCGAGCTCTCAATGGCAGATATTTGAAGAAGTACCACCCAAGTGTGTGGCAAGAAGCCTAAATAGGCAATGGCCGATATATAATTATCGCCCTAAGCACATATTAATGGCCGATGGAGTGTTGACATCGTCCTTAGAACAAGCCTAATGCAAATTATTTTTCAGCACACAAGTTTTGCCGAAAAACAGGGGGGCATGTGTTGACACCTGATTTTGGCACGATGCAAAATGCAGTAAAGGTGGACTCAAGCGAAAAGCTTGCCGGTTTTGAGTGCTTGCCGAAAACCCAAACAGAGGCAGGAGACGGCCCGGCAAGGAGGCGATCCGGCAAGGAGACGGCCCGGCAAGTAGGCGATCCGGCAAGGAGAAACTTTGAAGTTTGGGCCATTGCCATCCGATCTCATCTCGAAAGCCGAAATTGTGTTCGAAGTACTGGGATTTTGTATCCAGAACACTATTCGGCTGATTACGCCTTCAAGATGATCTCATATGAGAAAACTTTCTACATGAATTGTCTTCGTCTCGTCGAATCCGTCGATTTTCATATAAAAATCGTCTCAATCCGAGTTCGTATGAAAAAGTTAGAGCTATCTGAATGCAGCCATGTCAAGAGGCGAAATAAGACGCGGGAGACCAGACACGTCTTGGCGAGTGTCTGATGCAATGCGTGAGCAATTAGCCATTCAAGATGGCCTCGAATAGAAAAACGTTCAACATGAAAGTTGTTCGTAACGTCGAAACGGTCAACTTTGCTTTTGGGCACATTTTCATCCGAGGTCGTTTACTGCCACACAAAAGACCCGCAAGGCACAGCCAAAAAACTTGCCGGGATGGAAACCTTGCCGGGGTGTGAAAGCTTGCCGGGATGGAAACCTTGCCGGGGAAATATTTCCGGGATGGAAACCTTGCCGGGGTGTGAAGCTTGCCGGGGTGGAAAGCTTGCCGGGAAAAGCTTGCCGGGGTGGAAACTGTCAAATCCGACCAGAAGCTGAAGATGGGCTCAAATAATTATCTAGATGGCCTCGGATGAAAAAGTGTTCAACATGAAAGTTGTTCGTAACGTCGAAACGGTCAACTTTACTTTTGGAGTCATCATCATCCGACATAGTATACGACCTGCAGAGACGCTACAAGAGTCGGACGGTCCAGTCAGCTGCATAACCGAGTCCGACTCGAAATTAAAGATGACCCCGTGGAGTATTCAAGATGGCCTTATTTGGAAAAGTGATCAACATACGGATTATTGACCTCGTCGAAGCGCACAAAATTCGTGTTTGAACCATCTCCATCGGAGGTCATGTGCAGATTCCACGGCCCACGCAAGGAGCAAGACAGAAGATTGGACCAGATTCGGGCTGAATCAGAGCGGAACCAGAACTAGGACTCTAGGACGTGAATTGATGTAATTTTCTTGTAAGGAAAGCCTAGATGAATCCTTTGCTTGTACGAGAAGTCCAGCCGCGTCTTATATATATTGGGGGTGACGGCCGATTGAACAACACACAATCGAACAAACACATCTACTACTTTTTCGTGTTCATCTATCTCCTACCCTTGTATCTTTCTTCTCGTTCTTCGTTCGTTCTTCTCTTGAAGGCCAGCGATCCACGAGGCTCCAGGGGCGTTCAGAACGACTTGGAGCAACCAATCGTCGCCGGGTGCTCTGACGGGTCCCTCCCGAGTAACCGGGGCGTCTGGTGTCAAAAGTGCCGGCCGGATTGTCTTGCGTATCGCGCTTCCGGCAGGCCTCCCACGGTGCGAGTTGCGGAGCATCTCCCTCGGCGCTGCGGGTACACGGTGACGTGTTCGTGTGTCAACAGACTGCTTCGCGGCGACCACTGGCGGCGAGAGCAGAGGGAGGGACGCCGCGCGGCCGTCCCTGACCGGCGTCTGACCGGCGTGACGGACGGCACCGACGCATCAGATTCAGCGCGGGTGAGCTCGCCCACGGCCTGCAGGAACTGAGCGATGCCGGTGGCGTCAGCCAGCGTGTGGTTCCACGTCACGCCCACGGTGAACCAGCCGCCGGCGAACTCGGTCACCTGCATCAGCAGCATCGGGTCCGTGCTCCGGCAGCCCTCAGGTGCCGGGTAGTAAACGGCGAGATCGTCCAGGAGGCTGGTCGTGAAGGGCGCGTGCAGGATCCCGTGATCCTGCAAGGTGTTAGCCTTAATCTTGATTTCATGTATTTGCATGTTTGAGTTTTGCATGTAGATTAGTCTAGGGTGTCAAGTGTCCGGTGAAGCTTCATCTGTACGCGTGAAGGAGACGAGATGTCAGGCTGCCGTGCGATGCGGCGAGCACGATGAGGTGTCGATGTTGCTGTGTGATACGGCAATGCCGTGAGATGCGTCAAGACGCGCCGGTGGCTGGAGCGTGACCGGCTACAAGCTCAAGTTGAGCCGGGTGATCCGGCAAGTTATTGCCAGTTGCAAGCGTACTGGTTGGGTTGAGTCCGTGGCCGTCGAGGAGGCTGCTGAACTTGGCCGTGTAAGTAGCCAGTGCTAGTTAGGTGCATATGAGTTTGTTAGCCGCATGCAGTATGCGGTTGAGCCCAAGTCATAGCTTCTGGAGAGATTCTAGGAGGAGATAAGGTCGTGGAGATTGGTTAGCTGGGTTGTGCTCGCATGTGAGTTAGTGGCCGAGTATGGTGGCTGGGTTAGTGGGTGCGTTGGTGTCACTTGTACAGACTACTATTTAAGTTGATCAGATGAATGAAACAAAGGCAAGGCCGTGAGGGCTGAGCACCAAAGATGTAGTCAGTGTCTTCACCAAGGAGAGAGCCTCTTGGCAAAGCGGCAGTTGGTCTTTTCCTTGGTGTATGTGTGCGTGCGTGTGTGTAGAAGTTCATCATGTGTGTGTGTACTTGTGAGAAAGTACAATAGAGATGATAGAGATTGAGAGGAAAGAGAGCTGCGAGAGGCAGCCGAGAGGAAGAAGAAGAGGTGCTGCGAGGAGGCGGCGCCAACAATTGGCATCAGAGCCTTGTCGATCCGAGACGGTGGCGACGGCGCGGTGGACTCCATGCGAGATGGAGGCCGGCGACGTAAGGAGGCCGACGGCGGTGCGATGCCGCTGGTGACCGGTTCCGGTGCGAAACCTCTCAATGGAGACGGCGTGGTGATCGGCGTCGCGAAGGCGTCGTCCACGCCAAGAGGTGGCCGTTGCGAGTGACAAGCCGGCGTGGTGATCGCCGCCGCGATGGCGTCGTCGATGACCATATGGTGCGTGGTGGTCGGCGCTGCGAGGGTGTCGTCCACGACATGATGTTGTGTGGTGATCGGCGTTGTGATGACGTCGTCCATGGCAAGGAGAAGAAGAAGAGGTGCTGCGAGGAGGCGGCACCAACACAAGGCACATCCCGCCGACGTGGCGACGAACGGCACACCCTCACCGATGCACGCGACGTGGAGGAGCACGCCGTCATCGGCGGCGGCGACGGCGAGGCCGCCGGTGATGGTGTGGTAGTGGGCGAGCGCCCGGGAGAGGCCCTTCTTGATGGCCTCCACGGGCTGGTGAACCGAGCCGTCGAAAACGAGGAGCGCCGTGACCTGGAAGTCCACGTAGGTCGTGTCCCACGACGAGAGTTGCACCACTTGCGTCGCCGTCGTCTTCCCGGGCACCTGCGCCGGCTCTGTCGATGGCAGGACCATCACCGGCGGGGACTTGCTCACCACGAAGCTCATCGTGATTGCTAGCTAGCTTAGCTAGTCTCGGTGGTCTAAAGCAGACAGAGGCTCGTCTCTTGATGTGGAATGGATCATGGTTATCATAGTCGTATATATACAAGCGGAGTATGTACTTGGCGCTGTCGCAATTAATTGATTGGGCCGGTTCACTAGTGCCACTTGAAATACATTTACTATACTTAATTTGTCACACTTGAAATGCTTACTCCCTCCATCTATTACGAGAGGGAATTAAAAGCATGACACATCGGTTAGCTAATCTGGCCTTGTAATTATGGAAATATGAAATTTGAGGTTAGGCCTTGTAAAAATGGATAGAGGGAGTATGATTTTCTTTTGAAAAGCATGCATGTGTTATTTTTTTTCATTCTTGTGTTTTTAGTCCCGCAAATCAACTAGGGAGGCCTTATTTTGTGACTAGGATTAAGTCGAATTTTTTTTAACGGATTAAGTCTGAGTTTTGGGGTAGGCATACGCGGTTGTTATAATCCTAAGTTTTGTTCTGAATTTGCCATCTTGAAAATATTTTCCATCTTGAAAAATATTCTCCACCGTAGGAATGCAATTTCTCTCTTTTTCATTTTTTCGGATGAAAAGGGAGTTTTATTCCAAAGGTGTAGAGTTACAATCTGCCTAAAAAAGTTCAGCAATACATGGATGGCCTCCGCGCAGCCAACGAGCCGTGCTACGATCAATTCTTTCATAATTTGCCAGACTATCTGCTACTCTATTTTGTTCCCTAGAAATTTTCATAGGAACAAAGTCCCTACCAACCATCATGCCCTTGATCTCTAAGATGAGATGCCCATAAGCTGCCTGGTCCAATTCATTAGAGATAAAACAGATAGCGCCGTCGTTGAATCTGATCGAACAACCATCGGAAGAGGAGAATATTCGACAAACAGTGACATCCCCTCCATTATCGCACGTAACTCCGCCTCAAGACCATCGTTGCAATGAAACAAGTGACGGTATCCAGAGAAAGTAACGCTCCCGTCCCCGTTCCGAAGTATCATGCCTGATCCTGCTGAAATGTCAGTTCCCGAGAAGGAGCCATCCACCGATAAAGCTACCATGCCTGGCATCGGCGGCGGCCATGGTTTGCACACTGCTCGGGCATTTTTAATTGAGACCATCAACCACTCCTCCTACCGCATTTTTCTTTTCACAATCTCCTCAGTACTATACTTGTTTGCCTGCTGAATTGAAATAAAATAATTGTCCAGGAAGTGTATTGTGGCCTCCATCGGAGCAGCTTCCTTGCTATGGGCGAGATCAATACGAACCCGCCACACTCACCAGATCAACATGCTTACCATATCCCGCACTTTGTGAGAACAATTTGCAAGAACATTCAGCAGCCATTCATTATCACTGTCTACCAACACTACTGGAAAATTCGTCGTTACCGAGTGCAAGTACTGGTTCTCCGGCAAAGGCCACCTAGACCGCATGCCAATCCACAACTCCACGGCCTTGTCACACACAACTTGTGCATGGAAAGAACTCTTGTCTTCCCTTCCACAAAGTGGGCAAGTAGCACTAGTACGAAAGTGCCGGTATTGCATGCTATTATGGGTAGGCAATTCATCAGTGACCGCCATCCATGGTTTCATTTTCCGCTTGCTCTCTTGTCTTTCCGAATATTCTCCCTACCCCGGATTAACCTTGTATTGCGTGGTGTATATATTTGCGCAAAAGCAACATCACAAGTTGTCCAAACCAACTACCCCCCCTCTGAAACTCCAGGAAAGACCCCCTGAAACACCTCCCAAAACCATGATTCAACTTAGGTGATGGTTCGGTTTCTAAGTAGTCTATGTTGAAACCTTTGCGAAACTTTCTCAAATTTTACCACAACCTCTTGGGATCTTATAATAATACCATGCCAAATTTCATGTTTTCAGACTTCGTTTGCTTTTTCTAGAGTTAAAAATCAATAAGCTCCATGTTTGGAGTTGAGTCTTGGCACACTGATGTTTGGAGTTCCTCTCATTTTCTTGGATAAGTTCGAAACATAAACTCATTAACACAAATAGGATTGTTAACCCATTTTTCCAACTTTTTCATGCATTTGTAGTTCAAATTTAATTTTTTTCCTTGAATACATAGAAATAAACTTCATGACTTCAATATGGCAAATGAGTCCGAAAAAATGCTAAAGTTTAACATGGAACATGTGATGGTGTATGTTTAGTGTAGTAGAAGTTTCAAGGTGAAATGATGAAGCAACCGCGACTTTGCCTTCAAACCTGCCTAGTTTCCTCTCAAAATCATGATTCCTTCTCGAAAATGGTTATGTTCCTAAGGAGTCTACATTGTCACTTTGGCGAAACCTTCTCAAATTTTCACCACAAACTCTTGGGATCATACAAGGAGTATGTATAAGGACAAATAAGAATGCTAATGTTTAATTTATTAAGAGCAAACTACTCCTTGTATGCAGTTGAAAATATTCAGGCAACGGCTGATTTGCTAATCATGTTGAACGGAGGAAAAATTTAATGAAAATAAACAGGGTGAGGGCTGGACATTCTCGAATAAAAATGGGTACGTGGCATCATTTAAAATAAGCTGATACCGGAACAAGACAAACAAAATTATGTGGACGGGTGACCTTCAAGGGCCAACAACTGCCTGCTTACGCCTAATTAGTTTACATGCTTCTACTAACCATGTGCATATCATGTTGATTTGACATGTTAGCATTGGAAAATAACAAGAGTAGTTAATAGCAATGACCTTATAGTACACAAATGAATAGAACACGTTTTAGTGAATATCCATTTCTGAGTCTGGGCTCATCTGCACCCACTGAACAGTAAATTCCAAAAAAAAAAATCTGAAGTTTTATTTTATGGAAGATGTTGCAGTGCATTCGTACATCTGAGCAGCTCTCAGCAAAAAAACAAAATCGGTCCGAACAGTACATGAACAGTAAACAGCTGTTTCACCGACCCCAAATTTGTCTTTTTTGCTGAGAGCTACTCAGATGTCCAAAGACGCTAAAAATTGGCACATACCTCACGTATTGAAACATCTTCCATGCATTAAAAAAATCAGATTTTTTTTGAATTATTCTTGTATTCTTTTTTATTTTACTGTTCATGGTGGAGCAGATGATCTCGGGAGCCAAATCGTGGCTCTCACATTTTAGTTATATTATAAGATTCTCTTATGAGGGCCACAACTTAAGGACATGTGTGGGCTTTATGTCCATGATACAAGGGCCCACCTTAAGGGAAGGAAGTAAAAACTCTGGAAAGCACCTGCATGGTAGACTCAAGTCTTTTTCTTTTTACGAGAAAACTTCCAATCTATTCATTTTCAATCATGGTAGACGCAAGTCTTGCTGTACAAAGCATGTATTGTATGACAATCACTATACTTTTTCTTCCTTTTTCTTGTTTCTGTTCTTCTTTTCTTCTAAACAGTACGACAAGCTAAGTGATTTGTATTGTTAAAATATCTACTAATTAAAGCTACCTATATAAACAATACATATTGTTCAAATGGGTGACGTTCAAGAGCCTACTGATCCCTGATTGCGCATTATTAATTAAAGACTACAACTAATCATATGACAGTCGTATTAAATTGACCACCTATCAGGAAAATAGAAGAGTTAGCCTGAATACTCTAAACAAGGCCACGTTAGGTGATACATACATATGAACCCGATCCCTCTACTAGAAGTATGTCAACAAATAATTATATTACTCCAGAAGATTTTTTTTTTTTTTGAAAAATACTCCAGAAGATGGGGGATATTATATCACGAGTCACACATGCATGGATGATTTTAAGAGCCACCTAATCTCCAGTTGCAGGGGCGAAACTGGAGCGAAAGTCACCCTGATGCACCGCTTTAACACGCCATATAATTTCCAAGCAACAATGTACTACCTCTGTACACTAATATAAGACTGCAGTTCAATTTAAACTGCAAAACCGCCTTACATTAGTTTTACACAGCGAGTACTAAATAAAAATGTATTTCATGACTTCTAGCATATGTTAATGGACATAATAAAAGGCATGTGTTAATGGACATAATAAAAGACGATGTACAAACACAAAATGTAGAACTCAAAATGCTTACTATAACGATGAAGCAAAGAACAAAAACTTGTCTGGCCGAATGAGCTATATCCTATTTAGGAGTTAAACCTTAGCCAATGCTGCAAAACCATAAGTATGGCTTACATGTATAATCTACTGCAACTGTGCTAAAGCCTACACGTTTCAATCATAATGGCAAGGGCAAGATTTGAGAACGAATAATTATTACAGAAAACTTTAGAAAAATTATTGCACTAGGAGCATTGATCAGTTCAAACATTTCTGTCTTGGTGGCCGGTTGCAGCGTTGTCATGTCGATCGGCCATCTCGGCAGATAGGCTCGGTAGGGCGTAGGCTGCGCTCCTTGACTGTGTAGATCTATGGCCCTGGTCGGCAGTCGCGTGAGCGTCAGGTGTGTGTGTGTGTGTGTGCGCGCGCGCGCATCCGTGCCTGGATCGAAAGAAGGGGAACCGGGAACGGGATCTAGGGAAGGATGAAGGACTATGGTATCCGTGGTCGTGCGGGGTGAGGTAGCCATACACGACAGGAATCAGAATCGATCGATCATAGGGTGTTGGCGTGACTATGCCTCGCTTATAGCTAGTGAGGCAGAAGCCAGCCTTGCGCACTCGGTGCCAGTAAAGGTCGGGTTTGGTGACATTGAGGTCATGATGACATCACAATGATGCCACAATATTTTTCTTTTTCCTTTTCCTTTTTTATATATATTTATATTTTAAATGAATATATTTAAAAACATAAATTTACTTAATTTTTTAAAAAATTTGAGAAATTAATTTTTTTAACATAGTTTAATTTTTTGTTAACACACCTTTTAAAGAGATCGATAAGTTTTAAAAAGATGTTCGTGACAATAGAAAAATGTTCCCGCGATTACAAAAAAATATATGTGAAATTCTAAATGTGTGTACAATATAAAAATAATGTTTCATACCATTAAAAGTATGTATGTAACAATTTAAAGAAATGTTCCCATGTTTAAAAACATATTCATGACATTTTGTTTTTTATACGAACATTAAAATATGTTCATGTAGGTTAAAAAGTGTTTATTGCCACTTAAAAAATGTACGTGACATTATCAAGAAATACTCTCACATTTCAAAAAAATGTTCAGCACATTTTAAAAAATGTTTATATAATGAAACAATTGTTTGCATAGTTCAAACAAATGTTTATTGCAAATTAGAAAATGTACGTGACATTCAAAAGAAATATTCCCGTGTTTCAAGAAAATGTTCACAAAATTTAAAAAATGTTTATACAATGTAAAAGAATGTTTGTGTAGTTTAAAAAATGTTTTTTGTCACTAAAAAAATGTACCATTGCATATTTTGGAAAATGTTTCCGTGTATTTGAAAATGTGTTCATAAAATGTATTTGGGAAAATGTGCATCATTTATTTGAATACTGTCAAACTTGTATCAAAAAAATGTTTCGTGTTTGCACTAAAAATGTACACTGTGTACCGAGAAAAAGTACACAAGGGTTAAAAAAAGGAAAGAAATAAAAACCAACAAAGAAACAAAATGAAAAGCGAAGAAACGAAGCAAATCAAGAAAGAAACAAAAAGTATAACGAAGAAAGAAAGAAAATCTAAAAAATGGTGAAAATACAAAAAAAAAGTATAAGAAAGAAGAAAAACCGAAGTATAACAAATAATATTACCCCCTGTTTACGTATAATTAAGGACATTATTACATGAGATTATATTACTGTTTGGGTCATGCGCTTGTGCATAACTAATTGGCAAGCTTCTACATAATCGTACGTGTGTCCATAGTGTTGAACTTATTGGCTATCGAAAAAAAGGAAGGATAGTTATTCCAAATACTCTCCAAACAGTATGACAAGGTAAGTGATTTGTATTGTGAAAATATCTCCTAATTAAAGCTACCTATATAAACAATAAGTATTATCCAAATGGGTGACGTTCAAGAGCCAACTGCTCCCTGATTGCGCATAAGTAATTAAACACTACAACTAATTATATGGCAGTCCTATTAAATTGACCGCCTATCAGGAAAATAGAAGAGTTAGCCAACTGCTCTGAACAAGGCCACGTTAGGTGATTAGTGTCAAAAACGCTCTTATATTATGGGACGGAGGGAGTACATACATAAACCCGATCCCTCTACCAGACGTACATCAACAACTAATTATATTATTCCAGAAGATGGGGTCCTTCATTAGCCAACTGCTCATAGCTAAAGCATATTTACTTGATAGGCATCGTATGCTTATACCATATTAATCTGATGCTGCTATATCACGAGGCACACATGCATGGGTTATGTTTAAGAGCCAACTAATCTTCAATTGTGGATAATTAATTAGCTGACAGCCAATTGCCCTCTCAAATATGAACTGTGGGAAACTAAACCGTCTACATGCACAAAATAAGAGAAATACAAAACCGTACTACCACTGACCAAAATATCTTTATATTTATCATTTCGAACATTGAGCATGCAACCAATGAAAATACCTGCAAGTGACTATAATCCGTTGATTTTTTGTGGACAGACAATGGACACAAAATTATCAAGTCACAAATTTATGTTTAGTACACAGGTGTATGATTGTTTGAGTATCTACATATCTATATAAATTGAAATGTTTGAAAAACATATTCTGATGGTCTTACTAAGACTATAAAAGTTAAAATAATTAGTCATGTTTAGGGAAATTATTAATACTATTTAACGAGGAGCTAAATGACATGTTATGAAGCGTCGTGCCAAAAGCATGGGCAGTATTTGTTAATTAAGTAGGATTTCATTGGAACCAGCTCCTCTACATGCCCCTGGGTTTATTCCTCTGTTATCTAAACTAAGATTATTCCTCTGTTATCTAAACTAAGATTATTCCTCTGTTATCTAAACATTGAATTAGTCCGACGAAATCCAGGGGATTTCATTGGAACCAGCTCCTCTGTTATCTAAACTAAGAGGGCAGGTGTGCCGTGCCTTCTTGCGATGCTAGCTAACTTGCGGAGATGGGCTATCAAAATAACAAAATCCCGTCTAAGCCCCAACGTAGTCGTTCCCTCCACGGGTGTGTTAAAAAACATTCACTTGCCACTGCTTGATAGAAACTAAACCTGGCGCAGACTGAAGAAACAAAAAAACTGACTTAAAGCAAGTAAACTCTACATAACAGTCTTAAAGCAAGTAAGGTCTTGAACTTCCACATGTTTTCTTTTCTTCAGGGCAGTTTTTTAAGTTGGGCCCCAATGATCTCGATTCATTAAAAAGAGTTGTCTGGTTAATTCCATGGGACTAATTGAATGTTTAGATAACAGAGGAATAATCTTTAATTAATCCCTAGCCTTTGCATCAGGTGATACATGTAACTCTATGACTCCTTCTCGCTAGAGAAGCAACACTGTTTGCTTGTTTCCAAATTCCAGTTACAATTTACTAAAAAAATAATATGTGAGTAGACTGCACAATCAACTATTGGGAATATTTTTTATATCGATTGTTAAGCTTCACTAGATCATTGATGGCGCGCATTGCCGCGCCCTTCCATTTTACAATGAAAATGATCAGATTTTGAGTAAATATATAGGCATGAAATATCATAGTTAATCTTACATAAACTTGCTCAATATTGTTCAGTAATTGATGAGTACAATTGTACAAATGTATGATTTAATTAGAAAATAATAACAGTATTAAGCAAGTGATGAAAACATACAAATCATGTTGTTATTGTTGATCAATGCTTTTCAATGGAGTGCTTCGAGCACAACATGCCTTGCACGATGACCACAAATGGCATAGAATGGCGGTGCTTCTCTTCAGTGTCATCACGTTGCATCAAACGTTGCGACCTATTTTTCATGCCCCATAAATTATCCTGTTATTTTTAATAAAGTAATCTGATCCAAACTATCAGATCTTGTAGCCCAACTTCATCTATACTTTAGCTTCAGTCACAAACAATAATTGCCGGGCACTAATCAAAGAAATGTTCCTCTACCGAACAAAGGCTAGCAGATATTGATGTAATATAATGAATAGATTACCTACATTTTCAGAAATAATGTGCAAGCGTTCATCTTGTGCATCACATTGACAAGATAATGAGCTAACTGACCAAATTAGTAAAGTCAACCAAGCCAAATTTATAAGGTAAAATGAAATCAATTTTACATTTAAATATCACATAATTTTGCTCTATAAGTTCAGGGATGAACTTGATAAAATTGAAGACATGTTCTATCCATGAATAGTAACATGTTTGTTTCATTCGACAGTCTTGTATTCTCTTCCTGAGAAGGTCTTGTTAATAGCTGGTTTGGAAGTAGACCACAAGAAATGTTTCATCTGCAGTTAAGTCACACAAGGTAAGCAAAAGATAAATGTTTGAAAACCCGAGAAAGAACCAATTCCATAGTTCACACAAAATGTTAGATGCAATTTTCAATGACAGAATGACCAACTAATTTTTTTTTCTTCCACTATCAAAGGACTGGCCGATTACATTTGAGCAGCAGCATTATATAGAACTAAAAAAGAACACCTTAATTCACTGGCCATTGCTAATTTTCCAATTGATAAAGTTCTAGTCTTATCAAGTCCTTTGTACATGGAAAACAATGTTTGGTTAATTACAGACCCACGTTAGTATGATCTTCGCTGAAATAAGGCATGTACATATAACTCTCCAGTAATATTCTGTGGTGAAAAGTTCACAAACCACAAGTAATTATCTGATTACAGTATGTTGTATTGAAACTATGTATGCTAACACATGTAGTAGGAATTGGAAGTGGTAGACAATCATTAATTAAGAGGGTAACAAAACCAAGGGTTAGAGATTCGAAAAGTTGTCAATGTACTAAAGTATCTTTGTTAGGAAAAATAACAAATACCTATAATGAACAAATCTGCCTACATAATTCAAAATTTCCTAATTCATCCATAATATCAATCATGGCCAGACAACCGAACTATTCCGCACCACTCAAGCCATCAAGGATGAATTTGTCAAAGATACCATGAAGAACTATAGAAGACATTATCAGGCAGACGTCATTGGTGATATTTGCCAAATTCAGATAAATGTAGGAAGATATGCCTACTGTGTCAGCCCTCTAATATTAGAGTTTGATTGTTACTGCGGAAGTACAAGTTAACGTCTCGTGGTAGGGGTAGAAGTTGCACAGCTGTTCATACGCAACAAAAGAATTGTTGAGGAAACATCAGTGCGATAAATATGAAAAAAAGGGTATGCATAGTACTCTGTAATTAGAAATGATCGATCAACTAATGTATGTAGACTTACAATAGCTGGGCAAAGGACGACCGACTGATTGGGGAAGTCCACACAGCGGGTTCTTACTATCCTTGGTGACGTCGCAGGTGAGCTGTTGCTTCCGTTACCGAACCATCCTGGATGAATCGTGTGGGAGTTCGCCAGCAGCGCAGAACACGGCACCTCCGTCGGCTGAGTGGCATTGATGGTGTAGGGCGGGTATGGAGGGGGAAGTGTACCTTAACACAAAACTGAACATTATATTGTGAAAACCATGTTAGATTTAGAGAGGATTTTTCTATGCTACTTTACATATATAAGCATCAAGCACAACATGTTTGGTGCTCCCAAAATGATGATGTGCCTACAATTAGATTGTCCTTTCATCTGATGTGCTGTTTCAATCTATATGAAAGGCTTTGAGAACCAATCAAGCTAAACAAGTTGTTTCAATCTTTTTCATATAAGCATCAATCTAATTAATAAAAGGTTGTGATGAGAACTAATATCTGTTTTGGATATCATAAAGTGAACATACATACATAGTAGTACATGATAGAGGCATGCTCCTCCCCACACATCTAGGGAGAGGTATGGATAGCGTGTATGTAGGGCAGAAGCGCGGAGGTTGTGTTGGACAATAGCATTCCGAAGACACTTGTTGAACCGGTTTGCAGCCGACAAGCTGACGTGCAGTGGTGAGCAGTGTCGTTCGAGGTCAGGGTCATGCAAGGTGCGTTGTTCCTCCAGGACGAGATCGGGAGAGCCCTATCACCTGTGTGATAAGGAGCAATACATCACAACTGGCAAGTCCGATTTCTCCCAATTTCTGCAATCAGATCCTCTGGTTCTCATCCTATGATCTCCTCTTCCCCCAACACGGAGAGACCAGATCAACTAAGTGAATCCATCAAGAATAGGGGATGCACAAAAGGGGAAGAGAAACAAACCTGTAGAGGATGGACGGAACATTGCTGGTGCTTCACGGCTCACTCCGGCCCATGGATGCCAGTTCCAATCGCCTCTCTCTCCCCCCCTCGTTCTCTCTGCAGTGAAGACTGAACCGACGATCCACCTAGGTTTCGCCTAGGACAAGATTGGGAGGGGTGGGGGCACATGGCAAGGTGGGATGCGGGAAGGGAATGTGGCGGGGCTTGAAGGTGGATATAGAGCTGTATCGCGACCGTCCGCTCGGCATCGGACGTCAACCCACTGCAATGATCAAGAGACCACCGATTTGGTTTCTGGAATAGCGGCCACGGACATACGGCCCAGGATTGGCCCATGCAGGGGCAATGCAATAGTGCATCAGACGACCATGAATGGTCCAGAGCCGAAATCGGACGGTTGAAATGCCTAATAGCGTGAGATTGCTCGAAAAGGGTTCGGTTTTACTGTCCTTAATGCACTAGCCAATGCAACCAAAAGTATAAACTATGGGAGAGGGCCGGACATCATACTCCAACACTCCCCCTCACGTCTATGCTCCTTTGGAGAATATGACGTGGGCAACGGAAGTGGGGGCAGACCGCAATTATTTATTGCGTTTACTGGGTTTAGAAACCTCTTGGTTGCAAGTTTATGTACCTAACCAGTTCACCCATCAGATGGAAAGCACTAGGCAATCCACATATACACTTCAACACCCCCTAGCACGTGTGACGCGGGAAGTCAACACGTGATTAGACTCAGAGGTATAACTCAAGAGACCTATACATGGACAAAGAGGGGAGCAACAATATTTTTTGCATAATTGTGAAAGCCAGGACTTGAACTCAAAACCTTGCTCTGATACCATGCTAAGCTCAATGAAAAAATAGCTTTCTATAGCAAAATGGCGTCAGCCTTAAAATTCGCTATTAGCGTGCTATATCGCGCTATAGTGTGCTATTAGCGAGACATTGCACACTGATTTTTTCAGTGGTTAAGCTTCATGCACTAGCCAACGCAAACAAAAGTCCAAACTATGGCAGAGGGTCGGACATCATACTCCAACACCGATGATCCTCTAAAATAATTAAACGAATGCTAGTTACCAGGAAAGTAATCATAGGGTACAATAGTTATGATAAGAATATAGATAAAACCCGAACATCAAGTTTTTAGACTTTCAACACGAACGTATTTTTTGCCCTTGGATCATTAGCACGAATCTTAGAGCAGGGAGATCAACCACATCTCGTCGTCTTTTATCCCCTTTGCCCACCACTTCGCATTTCTTCCGTTGACCCCCCACAGACCGAGTGAGAGCAGAGAGAGGTGATCCCGACGATGTGGTCGCGAGACCGTCGGCGATCGCGATGGCACGTATCGTATCAAAGTAGAGCCCGGAGGCTGGAGGCAATCGCGGCACACTCCCTTCTAGTGGTCGCGCAACTCTCCGCGTCGAGCTTTTTGCTGCTGCATCCAATGGTGGCCACGGTTGCCGGCACCACATCCTCCATGGACATGGCGTTGTTCGCGAGGCCGAGGCGCGGAGCCGGGAGCCGTCGGCCGAGACGGGGCAACTGGCAGCTGGTGGTGTGAGCGGGCGGCCAAGGGGACAGAGCATGCGGCACGCACGCCGGGGTGGGGGCAGGGTGAACTTACATAACTTTTCAGGCGAGCTGCCGGAGGCTCCTGCTGGTCATGTTGCGGGAGGTGGTTGAGGTGGAGACGGGGCAGGTGGATCCGCAAGTTATCGGCGGCCAAGGGAGCTGTGCAGCTCATGGCGGACGTTGTAGGAGATATGCCCTAGAGGCAGTAATAACAGTTATTTTATATCTCCAAGTTTGTAATGAATGTTTATGTTCCATGCGATAACTGCAATGATTCTCGAGTCTACAATATCCACGAGGCTCGGAGGGAAACTCATGTGCATGTGTGGTATATTAAACGGAAAAATGTATTCCTAGTCATGCCTCTAAGACTGGCTCAAGTATTGCATGATGATCATGTTTTCCTGATCATGGGCATGACAATGCCGGCAATTTTGAGGGCACAATGTTAGAAGAACATTTGTGTTGAATCGACCTGAATTGGTGTTATGCTATGAGATACATTCGTCACAAGTAAATGGTTAATAACACAGAGGAAGTTTACGTTTGCATAATTCCTTAGACCATGAGAGTATCGAGTTCCTTCGCACTTGCTTCGTGAACTTTGGGGTTTGTTAAACGTCATCCGTTACTGGGTGGCTATTACGGCGGCTTACGGGTTCACGGAAAAGTATGACAAGGAACGAGATAGCTCAAGATTGGGATTTGCTCGTCTGACGATGGAGAGATATTCTTAGGGCCCTCTCGGTGTTACGGTATCCATCATCGTCTGGCCAGACACAATGTGATTCGATCACGGGGATGCCGGAATGCGAAAACGAGATAAGATAACAAAACCGGTAACGAGGCAACTGGCATAGTGGACAAGTGTTGATTCACGGGGATGCCGATAAATCTCACCTTGGGTGTTTGTAACATATCGCAAAGCAACAGGAATAGCACACGGCAACAAACAGGTTCACTCGAATATTCATTCGTGTGGGTATAGGTATCAATATGGGTGTCCACGGTTCCGCTATTGATCATTGATCGGAAAGTGTTCCGGTCATGTCTATACTTCACCGAACCTACAGGGTCACACGCTTAAGGGTCATCTATTTGCTGAATACTAGACAGGGAGTCTGCAAGAAAGTCAACGGAAGAGTTTCGGAGAGAGAACACCAGAAGAGTTTCGGTAAAACCAAAAAGTTGTTTCGGAGTATACCATTAAGTCAAATTGGTTTCGGCACATGCTTGGAAATTCTTGGAGGGTGCCAGAATTTTTCTGGGAACTTCTGGGAATTTTCCGGAGAAAAAAACGGGAAATGTTCCGGAGCTGCCGAAACCACTTTGGTTGCTTTTCGCTGATGAAAATCATTGATCTGAAAATGTTTCAGAATGCGTCCACAATTTTTTTAGTGGGTACTGGAATTATTCTAAGACCCACAGAAATATTTTTGGATTTAACGGTCATGGAAAAATGGTTTCATGAATAGTGAAAAGAACTTTATGGTTACTTTATGGAAATCCACCTTTTTGGGCTTTGTCCCAAAATATCTTAGGGATGACATGTATGGATGGGAGCCCCTCATGGGGGGCCCACTAGATGTGGCCGGCCAAGGGAGGAGCTCCTCCATGGAGCTCCTCTAGCCTTCCCATTATGCCCTTTTGGAAGATCCATGTGATGGGTTTTTTGGGTATTTCAAGTGCCACCCTACCCCTTGGGTTTTCCTATAAATAGAGGTGGAGAGGCACTCTCCACACTCACTCTTTCTCACATACACATGCCATGCATGATTTGGCTTTCTCCCTCCCTCCCAGTGAAATAATTTCGTAGAGCCGAAAGGCTGTCTGGGTTCCGATGGGAACTAGTTCTGGACGGCGAAGCCCTGCCGGATAGCTGACACCGTATATGTGCAACCCCGTAGATAGGTCGTAGGTTCGATCTTTTGCCCGAGGGGCTGTTCGAGGGTCCTCCCGAAGGGCTGTCTGGGTTACCGTTCGAGCTTCGAGGGTCCTCCCGAAGGGCCGTCCGTGACATCATCCGGGGACTTCCCAACCACCTCCTGAAGGGCTGTCCGACGAGGGAGTACATCCTCGCGGTTGGGAGGTTGTAAATCCTAGCTGCGGGGATCTGCACCGACGATCTACATCGACTCTACTTCCGCTGCGCTACGAGTCGGTAATGATCAGATCAAACCTTTTATGCTATCTCCATAGTGATCCTGGGCGTGCTCGCTGTATTGAAATTTTTTGTTTTCTGTCGCGTTCCCCAACAGTGGCATAAAGAGCCTTGCTATGCGTAGATACAGGTTACGATCTAGAATACATAGAGATGTATGGGTATTGCATAATATAATTTTGTAGTAGATGAGATCTATTGCTGAAAATTATTTACGCGGGTAGCAGATGAAATCTATTACCCGATGTTCTTGTTGCTTCCCTAGAATTTGCGTATTTTTTATCTTGAAACAACATGGTGGAATTCACAAAGTTCTGGCAATTCGCGATCCTGATTGATCAACGAAGTGCTATCAGTTCTTTGGGTTCCACCATAGTTAAAAGAAAGATGAAATTTCACAGACTAAAGGGCAATGCAGATATGATCTGCACGAGGGTCATGCGTATGAGGATGTTCAGTATGGGGTTCGAGACTTTATTATCTCGTACTTCATACACACCGCAAAGTTAATCTAGCGACTTGAATAATCATACTTGATGATAAACGTTGGTAGCTGCGGTTTAAGTCAAAACCTTAGAAGCCACGTAAAATAATTTTTTGCATAAACCGATTAGAGGCGTCTAACTTCGTTTTGCAGGATGTGCATGAGATGTGGTATAGCAATGCTCATATTCCATTTGATTATGTATGAGATGACTATATGATGTAAATTATTAACATGACCTGCGTGTCATGATTCGGCATGATGGTTGGAGCCATATGATTGTCACTTTAATGACCTGCGTGTCAACCTTATGTAATGCACTTATTTTATTAGCTATAAAGATAGCAATATTATCTGGTGCATCGACAAGGTGGTGGCAATCTTCGCGAAGGTGAACACCGACACAGATGCCGAAATCGAAGAAATACATGACTTCTCCGTCAGAAAGGGCTATACCATATCATGCTATTATGAATTGCCTGAGATGTTTATCCCTCTTGATGCACCCTTCTTGATTGCGCGGTAGTCGCCTTTTATTAGGGTGATCTCTCACTTAAAAATATCAAGTAGTTAGTGTTCTCCCAAGTGTAGCACCATCACGGTACCTATCTCTTCGGGGTACCACATGGATACATGGGTACGAACGATTAGAGAAGTGTGAGGCAGGTGAGTTGAGACCTCGCAGCGAGATCACTTGGTTGTCTTGACGTTCCAGAGGATCGTCCTGAGCTCGGAACATGCCCATCAAAAGATGAACAAGAGTCACATAGAGATGTGATTGGCAAGTTGGCCTACCAATTGAAATTCTCGTCACTTGAGATGGATACATCCTTGGCGTTGAAGAGAAATTTGGGTCTTGTATCACTCATAATCAATTTTGAGAGATCTTGATTTGAGTGGGAGCGCACTTTAGAATAAAATTGTTTATTCACTAGTGCAAATTAATTATGGACAAAGTCTAAGTGAAACTTGTGTTTACCATTGTAGATCAAATGGCTCGCAACACCACGTTCAACTTAGGCCCGATGTTAGAGAAAGAGAAGTTAGCTGCGACTGGAAACAATTATGCGGACTGGGTCCGTAACCTGAGGATTGTCCTTGGGAGTGCTAAGAGAATATATGTACTTGAAACTTCTCTTCCAGCTAAACCAGCGGCAACTGCCCCGAAAGATGAACAAAATGGCTGGGCCACTAAGGATAATGATTCCAACTTAGTGCAGTGCCTCATGCTAGCTTGCATGAGTCCAGAGCTTCAAAAACGTTTTGAATTCCATAATGCCCGCAATATGATCCGGGAATTGGATGCTCTGTACAAGCAAAATGCACGGTCTGAACATTTTGATATTATGAAGACCGTGATGGATTGCAAGATGGCTGAGGGCAGTTCAGTTGGCGAACACGTGGTCAATATGATTGGCTACGCTGAAAGGCTTAAAACCCTGGAATTTCCAATTCCACCAGCCCATATGATGGACATGTTGCTTGCTTCACTCCCCCCGTCTTACGACGGTTTTATCATGAACTACAACATGAGTGGAATGGAGAAGACACCAAATGAGGTGCTCGCCATGCTGAAAACTGCAGAAAGAGGACTGCGGAAAAATCGCAAGCAAGTGTTGCTTGTGAATAAAACCTCCAGTTTCAAAATGAAAGGCAAGTCCAAGAAGGGCAAGGGCGTCGGTAAGATCGGCTCCCAAAGCAACTCTAAGGGCGGAGCCAAGAATGAAACTGAGTGCTTCTACTGCAAGGGCACAAGACACTGGAAGAGAAACTGCAAGAAGTACCTGGCAGATAAGAAGTCCGGGAAAAATGGAAAAGGTATAATTGTTATACAGGTTAATGTCATTGACGTTTTGCTTGCTAGCGAAAATTCTAAGTCTTGGGTATTTGATACCGGATCAGTTGCTCACATGTGCAACTCGATACAGGGGCTTCAGAAGGTGCGCAAGCTGGCAAAGAATGAAGTCGTGATGCACGTCGGGAACGGTGATGGGATCGCAGCTCAAGCCGTCGGCATTATGCCTCTACGTCTCCCTTCAGGATTTACCTTAGAACTATGTAACTGTTATTTTGTTCCGGCATTGTGTAGAAACATTATCTCTGGATCATGTTTAGTACACGATGGGTACTCTTACAAGTCTGAGAACAATGGTTGTTCACTTTATTGTAAGGATATGTTTTATGGATTTGCACCCATTGTTGGGGGCCATTTCATACTAAATCTTGAATGTGGAAATGATGTTTTTAACGTGAATGCTAAACGCCTTAAGAAGGCTGATACCACCACCACATTCTTGTGGCATTGTCGCCTTGGCCACAACGGAAAGAAACGCATGCAAAGACTCCATAAAGATGGAGTTTTACCATCTTTTGATTTTGAATCATTTGACACATGTGAAGCTTGTCTGATGGGAAAAATGACCAAGACGCCGTTCACGGGTCATCCTGAACGGGCGGGTGAATTATTGGAAATAATACATAGTGATGTATGTGGTCCGATGAGCACAACCGCAAGGAGTGAGTATTTCTACATCATAACTTTTACTGATGATTTGAGTCGGTATGGCTATATCTACTTGATGAAGCATAAGTCGGAAACCTTTGAAAAGTTCAAAGAATTTCAAAATGAGGTAGAAAATCATCATAACAAAAGGATTAAGTTTCTGCGATCAGATCTCCAGGGCGAATATCTTAGTCATGAGTTTAGCCAACATCTGAGTGACCGTGGAATCGTTTCACAGCTTACGCCTCCCGGAACTCCACAGCGAAACGGAGTGTCGGAACGATGTAACCGAACCCTGTTAGACATGGTGAGGTCGATGATGTCTCTTACAGATCTGCCGATATCTTTTTGGGGTCACGCACTACTTACTGCCACTTATACATTAAATAGAGCACCGTCTAAGTCTGTTGAGACGACACCACATGAGATGTGGCAAGGGAAGAAACCTAGTGTGTCGCATCTCAAAATTTGGGGTTGTGAGGCATACGTAAAGCGTTTATAGCCAAGCAAACTCGATCCCAGATCAGACAAATGTTACTTTGTAGGTTATCCCAATAACACCATTGGGTATTCCTTCTACCACCAGTCCGAGGGCAAAGTGTTTGTCGCAAAAGTTGGACAATTTCTTGATAAAGAATTTCTTGCTAAAGAAGCAAGTGGGAGGACAGTATAGTTTGATGAGATTAGTGAATCTTCGGCGACAGTTGATATGGCTAAGGAACCGGAAGTAATTCCGCAAACTATCCCTACAACCGAGCCAGAAGTTGTCGCATGTGATGAGGAAACTTCTGACAAGCTTGTATCTGAACCGCGCAGATCAGGTAGGGCCATCGTTCCACCTAAGTGGTTTCATAATGAAATCTTTGTCCTTGAAGACGATGAACCTGTGCACTACAAGGAAGCGATGGCGGGGCCCAGCTCAAGGGAATGGCACAGAGCCATGAAATCCGAAATGGAATCCATGTACGAAAATCAAGTTTGGAACTTGGTAGAACTTCCAGAAGGCGTAAAGCCCATTGGTTGTAAATGGATTTTCAAAAGAAAGACAGACGCGGATGGTACATTACTATCCATAAAGCTAGACTTGTCACGAAAGGGTTCATGCAAGTTCCAGGAGTGGACTACGACGAGACTTTCTCGCCCGTAGCTATGTTAGGTCTGTACGGATATTACTAGCAATTGCTGCTTATTTCGATTATGAAATATGACAGATGGACGTCAAAACGGCTTTCCTAAATGGAAATCTCAAAGAAGATGTATACATGATACAGCCTGAAGGTTTTGTCGTTGATGAGGATGCTGGAAAGGTATGCAAACTTCAGAAGACCATTTATGGTCTGAAGCAAGCATCAAGGAGCTGGAACATTCGTTTCGATGAAGTGGTCAAACAGTTTGGCTTCATCAGGAATGACGAAGAATCTTGTGTTTACAAGAAGTTTAGTGGGAGCGCAAAAGCATTTCTAATCTTGTATGTGGATGACATATTGTTGATTGGAAATGACGTGAATTTTCTTAGCGAAATAAAAGACTCATTGAAGAAGATTTTTTCAATGAAAGACTTAGGCGAAGCGGCATATGTATTGGGCATCGGAATCTATAGAGATAGATCAAAACGCCTGATAGCGCTTAGCCAAATGATGACCCACAAGTATAGGGGATCAATCATAGTCCTTTTAATAAGTTAGAGTGTCGAACCCAACGAGGAGCAGAAGGAAATGACAAGCGGTTTTCAGCAAGGTGTTTTCTGCAAGCACTGAAATTATCGGTAATGAGTAGTTTGATAGCAAGATAATTTGTAACAAGTGATAAGTAACAATAGTAACTAAGGTGCAGCAAGGTAGCCCAATCCTTTTTGTAGCAAAGGACAGGCCGGAACGGTCTCTTATAATAAGCTAAGTGCTCTTGAGGACACACGGGAATTTCATCTAGTCACTTTCATCAAGTTTGTTTGATTCGCGTTCGCTACTTTGATAATTTGGAATGTGGGTGGACCGGTGCATGGGTGCTGTTCATACTTGAACAAGCCTCCCACTTATTATTAACCCCTCTCGCAAGCATCCACAACTACGAAAGAAGAATTAAGATAAATCTAACCATAGCATTAAACATATGGATCCAAATCAGTCCCTTACGGATGATGTCTACTACACAACTTGTTCTTGTAGACTCGTGTTGGGCCTCCAAGCGCAGAGGTTTGTAGGACAGTAGCAATTTTCCCTCAAGTGGATGACCTAAGGTTTATCAATCCGTTGGAGGCGTAGGATAAAGATGGTCTCTCTCAAACAACCCTACAACCAAATAACAAAGAGTCTCTTGTGTCCCCAACACACCCAATACAATGGTAAATTGTATAGGTGCACTAGTTCGGCGAAGAGATGGTGATACAAGTGTAGTATGGATAGTAGATATAGGTTTTTGTAGTGTGAACAATAAAAAACAGCAAGGTAGCAAGTAACAAAAGTGAGCATAAATGGTATTGCAATGCTTAGAAACAAGGCCTAGGGTTCATACTTTCGCTAGTGCAATCTCTCAACAATGCTAATATAATTGGATCATATAATCATCCCTCAACGTGCGATAAAGAATCACTCCCAAGTTCCTATTAGCGGAGAACATAAGATAGAAATTGTTTGTAGGGTACGAAACCACCTCAAACTTATCCTTTCCCATCGATCTATTGAGCTATTCCTATAAGTGTCACAAACAGCCCTAGAGTTCATACTAAAATTACACCATATGATACACATCAACCAACTCTAATGTCACCTAGATACTCCAATGTCACCACAAGTATCCATGAGTTGATTATATGATATGCAGCAAACAACTTCATAATCATAATATTCAATCCACACAAAGAACTCCAAGGAGCACCCCAAAGGTTCTATCGGAGAAAAGATAATGAAAACGTGCATCAACCCCTATGCATAGATTACCCCAAAGTCACCACGGGAATCCGCGAGTTGAGTGCCAAAACATATATCAAGTGAATAAATATAATACCCCATTGTCACCATGGGTATTCATATGCAAGACATGCATCAAGTGTTCTCAAATATGAAATACTCAATCCAACAATAACGAAACCTCAAAGGGAAAAGATTCGATTCATCACAACAAGGATAGAGAGGAAAGAAACACCATATGATCCAACTATATTAACAAAGCTCGCGATACATCAAGATCGTGCCAAATCAAGAACACGAGAGAGAGAGAGATAAAACACATAGCTACTGGTACAAACCCTCAGCCCCGAGGGTGAACTACTCCCTCCTCGTCATGGAGACCGCCGGGATGATGAAGATGGCCTCCGGCGATGATTCCCCCCTCCGGCAGGGTGCCAGAAAAGGGCTGTAGATTAGATCGTGGAGGTACAGAGGCTTGCGGTGGCGTAAAAACTCATCTAGGTTAATTTTCAGGGGTTTCTGAATATATATATGATTTTCAGCGTTGGAATCACGCAAAGAGGGGCCACAGGGGGCCCACGAGGCACCAGGGCGCGCCTTGGGGGGGGGGGGGCAGGCGTGCCCAGGTGGCTCGTGGGGCCCCTGTGGCTCTTCTGCTGCTCCTCCGAAGCTTCCTAGGTCTGTTTCCTTCCAGAAAAAATCGTCAAAAAGTTTCGCTGCATTTGGACTTCGTTTGATATGGATTTTCTGGAAAACCAAAAACAAGCAGAAAACAGCAACTGGCACTGGGCACTAGTTCAATATGCTAGTCCATTAAAATCCATATAAAAGTGCACCAAAATCATACAAAACTATAATAAACATGGCATGAATACTTCATAAATTATAGATACGTTGGAGATGTATCAGCATCCCGAAGCTTAATTCCTGCTCGTCCTCGAGTAGGTAAATGATAAAAGAAATAATTTATGAAGTGTGAATGCTAGCATAGTGCATAAGTTTGATCAATGATAATTTCAATCACTTTGTCTAGCATCAATATATATCATAATCAGTAGCTCATCTCATAAAACTTCTCATGATCGAGTAGCAAGCTATTCACATGTTTAAAGTATAGGCCATAAACTTTCTTGAAAACTAACAAACTATGTTCTCAGTCATCAAACAATTACAATTCATCTTATTTTCAGGAACGGTCTATGTAAGAGCTTTGATCTAGCAAATTCCACATACTCAACCATCATTTAGTCTTCCATGATTGCTGACACTCAAAGCATATTTTTAGAACAAACCGTTTTAGTCAAACACATAGGAAGATAGGGGCTTAATGTTTTGCCTCCCAACTTATTTATCTCAGGGATAATGTCAACAATAATAACTCATGATCATCTATATTCAACTAGATATATGTGCCTGGATCTTTCCCTACCACATAATGCTTGCCAACTAAAGAATAAGTAGAGCGGAATAGGGATGAACATTAATGACTCTTGCATAAAAGTAAATGCAGAAAAGTAAAAGATAGGCCCTTCGCAGAGGGAAGCAGAGGTTGTCATGCGCTTTTTGTTGTTGGATGCACAAGCCCTTAATGCAAAGGAACGTCACGTTATATTGCCCCTTGTGATAGCAACCTTTATTATGCAGTCCATCGCTTTTATTTCTTTACCATCACAAGTTCGTACAACGCTTATTTTCCCTTGCAATAAAAGATCATACATATTTTAGGAGCAATTTTTATTGCTTTTTGCACCGATGACAACTTACTTGAAGGATCTTATTCAATCCATAGGTAGATATAGTGGACTCTCATGGCAAGAAACTGGGTTTAAGGGTTTTTGGATGCACAAGTAGTATCTCTACTTAGTACGAATTTTTGGCTAGCAAAAGATCCTAAGCAAGCACCACATGTTAGAGGATCCATGACAATATAACTTC
Source organism: Elymus sibiricus (assembly GCA_039707655.1). NCBI lineage: Eukaryota > Viridiplantae > Streptophyta > Magnoliopsida > Poales > Poaceae > Elymus > Elymus sibiricus. Next base: position 17,963,804 of record CM077666.1, on the reverse strand, counting down.
TATGTGAATATAAACAAACATAATTCATTACATTGTCTTTCTTGTCCAATGTCAACTAATTGATCAAGCTTGAAAATAATTAATGGGGGCTCACAATCATAAAAGATGTCCAAGATAGTATATTTATATGTGAGATTTCTCTTCCTTCAAAATTCTTTCATGAATTGTTCAAGTGACCAATGCTATGTTTGTTAACTTTCAATAAATTTTACCACTTATACTTCTTGTATGTGAAGTCACTACTCCCCATGGGACAAGCATATGAAGCATATAAATTTCAACTTTATGATATACAATTCATTTCAATAATTTACTCATAAGATATAAGTGAAGAACAAGAGTAAATGACAAACTACTCCAAAAAGATATAAGTGAAGATCAAATGAGTAGTTAAGTAAATAGGTAGCTATGTGAGGACTCTCTCTCATTTAAAAAATTTCAGATCTTATTGTTTTATTCAAACAGCAAGAAAAACAAAATAAAATGACATTCCAAGAATAGCACATCTCATGCGAAGAAGCAAAATCTTAGGCTCAACCGATACTAACCGATAATTGTTGATGAAGAAAGAAGCTTAGATGCTTGAGACTTCTTGGAATATTATCTTGGGATGCCTTGGGCATCCCCAAGCTTGAGCTTTTGTGTCTCCTTAATTCCTCTCATATCACGGTTTCCCTAAATCTTAAAAACTTCATCCACACAAAACTCAAAGAGAACTCATGAGATAAGTTAGTATAAATCCACTCAAAACCTTAACATTCTCTACTATAACAAATCACAAAAATTATAGTTAAACATTGCATACTAAATGCCTCTGCATATTTAATACTCCTATCCACAAATAGAAACATTAAACAAGCAAACATACGCAAACAATGCAACTATAACAGCAATCTGCCAAAACAGAACAGTCTGTAAAGGGGGATTTAAAATTCATACTTCCCTAACTCCAAAAATTCTGAAAAATTACCAAGTGACAGAGAACTCATGCATGCTTACTGTGTAAAAATTTCAGATTTTTATCATGTTCTGACAATGCACAAAAATTCAGAACATAACAGAAAACTGAGCATGGTAAAGGCTATAATTGGCAACACCAAGCAAATATCAACAGAAGAAAATGACACTCCAAGCAAAACTCATATTATGTGACGAATAAAAATAAAGCTCCGAGTGAGGTTACCGATAGTTTTGAAGATGAAAGAGGGGATGCCTTCCGGGGCATCCCCAAGCTTAGACGCTTGAGTCTTCCTTGAATATTACCTTCGGGTGCCTTGGGCATCCCCAAGCTTAGGGCCTTGCCGCTCCTTATTCTCTTCATATCGATATCTCACCCAAAACTTGAAAACTTCAATCACACAAAACTTAACAGAACTTGTGAGATAGATATACCTTCAAGCACTCACCTCCCCGGCAACGGCGCCAGAAAAGAGCTTGATGTCTACTACACAACTTGTTCTTGTAGACTCGTGTTGGGCCTCCAAGCGCAGAGGTTTGTAGGACAGTAGAAATTTTCCCTCAAGTGGATGACCTAAGGTTTATCAATCCATGGGAGGCGTACGATGAAGATGGTCTCTCTCAAACAACCCTTCAACCAAATAACAAAGAGTATCTTGTGTCCCCAACACACCCAATACAATGGTAAATTGTATAGGTGCACTAGTTCGGCAAAGAGATGGTGATACAAGTGTAGTATGGATAGTAGATATAGGTTTTTGTAGTGTGAACAATAAAAAACAGCAAGGTAGCAAGTAACAAAAGTGAGCAAAAACGGTATTGCAATGCTTAGAAACAAGGCCTAGGGTTCATACTTTCGCTAGTGCAATCTCTCAACAATGCTAATATAATTGGATCATATAATCATCCCTTAATGTGCGATAAAGAATGACTCCCAAGTTCCTATTAGCGGAGAACATAAGATAGAAATTTTTTGTAGGGTACGAAACCACCTCAAAGTTATCCTTTCCGATCGATATATTGAGTTATTCCTATAAGTGTCACAAACAGCCCTAGATTTCGTACTAAAATAACACCATATGATACACATCAACCAACTCTAATGTCACCTAGATACTCCAATGTCACCACAAGTATCCATGAGTTGATTATACGATATGCATCAAAAAACTTCATAATCATAATATTCAATCCACACAAAGAACTCCAAGGAGCACCCCAAAGTTTCTATCGGAGAAAAGATAATGAAAACGTGCATCAACCCCTATGCATAGATTACCAGAAAGTCACTACGGGAATCCGCGAGTTGAGTGCCAAAACATATATCAAGTGAATCAATATAATACCCCATTGTCACCACGGGTATTCATATGCAAGACATACATCAAGTGATCTCAAATCTGAAATATTCAATCCAACAATAACGAAACCTCAAAGGGAAAAGATTCGATTCATCACAACACGGATAGAGAGGGAAGAAACACCATATGATCCAACTATATTAACAAAGCTCGCGATACATCAAGATCGTGCCAAATCAACAACACGAGAGAGAGAGAGAGAGAGAGAGAGAGATAAAACACATAGCTACTGGTACAAACCCTAAACCCCGAGGGTGAACTACTCCCTCCTCGTCATGGAGACCGCCGGGATGATGAAGATGGCCTCCAGCGATGATTCCCCCTTCCAGCAGGGTGCCGGAAAAGGGCTGTAGATTAGATCGTGGAGGTACAGAGGCTTGCGGTGGCGTAAAAACTCATCTAGGTTAATTTTCGGGGGTTTCTGAATATATATGATTTTTCAGCATTGGAATCACGCAAAGAGGTGCCACAAGGGGCCCACGAGGCACCAGGGCGCGCCTGCGGGCAGGCGCGCCCAGGTGGTTCGTGGGGCCCTGTGGCTCTTCTGCTGCTCCTCCGAAGCTTCCTGGGTTTGTTTCCTTCCAGAAAAAATCGTCAAAAAGTTTCGCTGCATTTGTACTTCGTTTGATATGGATTTTCTGGAAAACCAAAAACAAGCAGAAAACAGCAACTGGCACTGGGCACTAGGTCAATATGTTAGTCCATGAAAATCATATAAAAGCCATATAAAAGTGCACCAAAATCATACAAAACTATAATAAACATGGCATGAATACTTCATAAATTATAGATACGTTGGAGACGTATCATCGGAATAGCGCATAAACTAGGGTTTAAGCTTCTGTCACTCTAGCAACCCATCATCTAATTACTACTCCACAATGCACTCCCTTAGGCCCAAAGATGATGAAGTGCCATGTAGTCGATGTTCACATGACACCACTATCAACAACATACATATCATCAAAATATCGAACGAATACCAAATTCACATGATTACTTATGACAAGACTTCTCCCATGTCCTCAAGAACAAAAGTAACTACTCACACATCATGTTCATGTCCAATATCAGAGGGGTATTGAATAGCATTAAGGATCTGAACATATAATCTTTCACCAAATAAACCAACTAGAATCAACTACAAGATGTTATCAACACTACTAGCAACCCACAGGTACCAATCTGAGATTTTGAGACAAAGATTGAATACAAGAGATGAACTAGGGTTTGAGATGAGATGGTGTTGTTGAAGATGTTGATGAAGATTGGTCCTCCCACGATGAAAGGGTCGTTGGTGATGTCGATGACTTCGATTTCCCCCTCCGGGAGGGAAGTATCCTGATACGTCTCCAACGTATCTATAATTTATGAAGTATTCATGCCATGTTTATTATAGTTTTGTATGATTTTGGTGCACTTTTATATGGTTTTTATATGATTTTCATGGACTAACATATTGACCTAGTGCCCAGTGCCAGTTGCTGTTTTCTGCTTGTTTTTGGTTTTCTAGAAAATCCATATCAATTGAAGTCCAAATGCAGCGAAACTTTTTGATGATATTTTCTGGAACATAAGAGACACTAGAAGCTTCGGGAGGAGTCCAGAAGACCCACAGGGGCTCCACGAGCCACCAGGGTGCGCCACCCCCCCAGGCGCACCCTGGTGCCTCCTGGGCCCCCTGTGGCCCTTCTTCGCGTGATTCCAATGCCAAAAAATCATATATATTCAGAAACCCCCAAAAGTTAACCTAGATGAGTTTTTACGCTGCCGCAAGCCTCTGTACCTCCACAATCTCATCTACAGCCCTTTTCCGGCACCCTGTCGGAGGGGGGAAAGCATCACCGGAGGCCATCTTCATCATCCCGGCAGTCTCCATGACGAGGAGGGAGTAGTTCACCCTCGGGGCTGAGGGTTTGTACCAGTAGCTATGTGTTTTATCTCTCTCTCTCTCGTGTTCTTGAGATGGCACGATCTTGATGTATCGCGAGCTTTGTTGATATAGATGAATCATATGGAGTTTTCCCCTCTCTATCTTCTTGTGATGAATTGAGTTTTCCCTTTGAAGTTTTCTTATCGGATTGAGTCTTTAAGGATTTGAGAACACTTGATGTATGTCTTGCATATGGATATCTGTGGTGACAATGGGATATTCACTTGAGTCACTTGATGTATGTTTTGGTGATCAACTTGCGGGTTCCGTGACCTTGGGGATTTATGCATAAGGGTTGGCACACGTTTTCGTCTTGACTTTCCGGTAGAAACTTTGGGGCACTCTTTGAAGTTCTTTGTGTTGGTTTGAATAGATGAATCTGAGATTGTGTGATGCATATCGTATAATCAAACCCGTGGGTACTCGTGGTGACATTGGAGTGCCTAGGTGACATTAGGGTTTTGGTTGATGTGTATCTTAAGGTGTTATTCTAGTACGAACTATAGGGCTGTTCGTGACAATTAATGGGGATGGCTCATAAGATTGATCGGGAAGGATAACTTTGAGGTGGTTTCGTACCCTACAACAATTTCTTCATTTGTTCTCCGCTATTTGTGACTTTGGAGTGAACTCTTTATCGCACGTGATGGATTTACATATGATTCAATTATGTCAACATTGTTGATAGATTGCACTAGCGGAAGTATGAACCCTAGGCCTTGTTTCTAAGCATTGCAATACCGTTTTTATGCCCGTTTACTTTTTGCTACCTTGCTGTTTTTATATTTTCAGATTACAAAAACATATATCTACTATCCATACTACACTTTTATCACCATCTCTTTGCCGAACTAGTGCACCTATACAATTTACCATTGTATTGGGTGTGTTGGGGACACAAGAGATTTCTTGCATTTGGTTGCAGGGTTGCTTGAGAGATACCATCTTCAACCTATGCCTCCCACGGATTGATAAACCTTAAGTCATCCACTTAAGGGAAAATTGCTACTGTCCTACAAACCTCTGCGCTTGGAGGCCCAACACGAGTCTACAAGAACAAGTTGTGTAGTAGACATCATATCCCCGGCGGAATCGCTCCGCCGGAGAGCAAAAGTGCTCCTGCCCAAGTTCCGCCTCGAGACGGCGGCACACCATCCCAAAAGTCTTCTCCTTATTTATTTTTCTAGGGCAAATGGGCTTATATACCAGAAAATGGGCACCGGAGGCTGGCCAGGGGCCCCACAAGCCACCAGGGCGCACCTGGGTGGCCCCTTCTGGTATTTCTTTTCTCCAGTATTTTTTATTTATTCCAAAATAAATCTCCGTGAAATTTCAGCTCATTTGGAGATGTGCAGAATAGGTATCTCTGAGATAGCTTTTTCAGGTCCAGAATTCCAGCTGCCGGCAATCTCCCTCTTTGTGTAGATCTTGCATGGCATTAGAATTGCTCCACAAAGTGTTATATTGATTAAAAACACTATAAATAACAGTAGGAAAACATGATGCAAAATGGACGTATCAACTCCCCCAAGCTTAGACCTCGCTTGTCCTCAAGCGAAAGCCGATATCGATAATCATGTCCACATGTTTAGAGAGAGAGGTGTCGATAAAAACAAAAACACGGACATAGTAGCATCATGATCATTATTATAACAGCAATATTCATTATCATAGAACTTCTCATGAGCAAGTAACAATTCATCACAACAACGAAGTATAAGACAAAAACTTTCTTGAAAACTAACAAACTATGTTCTCAGTCAACAATGCAATTGCAATTCATCGTATTTTCAGGAAGGGTCTCATGTAGGAGCTTTTTAGCAAGTCCACATACTCAACCATCATTTAGTCTTCTATGATTACTAACACTCACAACATATATATGGAGCAAAAAGTTTCAGCCAGACACATAGAAAGATAGGGGCTTATAATTTTGCCTCCCAACTTATTCACCTCAAGGGTAATGTTAACAATAATAACTCATGATCACTCATATCCAACTGGATATATATGCCTAGATCTTTCCCCACCACATGATGCTTGCAAAAGAGAAAAATAAAAAGGAATAGAGGAGAACACTATTGACTCTTGCATGAAAAGTAAATACATAAAAGTAAAAGATAGGCCCTTCGCAGAGGGAAGCAGAGGTTGTCATGCGCTTTTTGTTTTTGGATGCACAAGCTCTTTAATGCAAAGGAACGCCACTTTATATTGCCCCTTGTGATAGCAAGCTTTATTATGCAGTCCGTCGCTTTTATTTCTTTACCATCACAAGATCGTACAAAGCTTATTTTCCTTTATTGCTTTATGCACCGATGATCTTACTTGAAGGATCTTATTCAATCCATAGGTAGGTATAGTGGACTCTCATGGAATAAAATTGGGTTCAAGGTTTCTGGATGCACAAGTAGTATCTCTACTTGGTGCGGATTTTTGGCTAGCAAAGATATTGGGTAAACACCACATGTTGGAGGATCTATGACAATATAACTTCTATGTGAATATAAGCAAACATAATTCATTACGTTGTCTTCCTTGGCCAACGTCAACAATTTGACATAAAATACTCAATGGGGGCTCACAATCATAAAAGATGTCCAAGATAGTGTATTTGCATGTGAATCTTCTCTTCCCTTATTAATTTTTTCATGAATTGCATCATTGACCAATGCTATGTTTGTTAACTTTCAATAAATTTTACCACTTATACTTTTCTTTATGTAATGTCATTACTTTCCATAAGATTAGCATATTATCTTTTTCATTATTTTCATTGCTAGGATTGAAACATAAAAGTAAAGAAGCAAAAACTCAAACTACTCTTTATTATATAGCTCTCAACTCAATTACATAGATAGATAGATCACGAAACTAGCACTCGAAAATAGATCGTACTAAACTTTTATTCAACTAAATCACGAAATAACTAAGGATCGAACTAAAAATAGGTAAAGATAATAAAAGTGATGGTGATACGATACCGGGGCACCTCCCCCAAGCTTGGCAGAAGCCAAGGGGAGTGCCCATACCCATGTACTCAAGTTTCTTTCTTCGGTGATGATGGTGGTGATGAAGTGGTGGGCTTGTCCTCCGGCTTCCATGGCATAGGTTCCCCATCATAAAAGGATGAACGAGTCTCCAGAGTCCTGAAACTTGCAGCTAAACTCATACATTTGAATCTTGCCTCATATTCAAAATTTTGGTTTTGGAGATCATAGATTTGGCCTTGGAGATAGTCAATTCGTTCGTTGAGCTTGAAGACGATGTCCCCCATTGATTGGCCATCCACCTTGTGGTCACGGGTGAATTCCATGATCATGGAGTGGTTGGTGCTGAGTCCACGTTCCACCATCTTGACACTTGAAAATCTCTTGCCCCACCGCCTCGAGCCTGGCCTCCACGCTTCCGGTCTTCTTGGGCCCTTGAACGTCCCGGATGTGAAGCACCCCCTCACGCATCTCGATGGCTTGACGGTGTTTCATCACCTCCGGTAGGTAGGGGTTGATGACCTTCTCATAGAACTTGTCCTTGGAAAAGCTTGGTGGAGCCATGGCGATCTAGATCTGTCAGAAAAATAGCACGAAACAAGAACAGAAGGATTTTCTGCGATACGGTGGTCAAAATGTCCGGGAGTATATATAAAGATTTTTTATCTTGCAAAACAAGTATTCCAGAGGAAAATGGAGTCGGGAAGGCTCACGAGGGGCCCACGAGCCACCAGGGCGCGCCTGGGGGGTGGCGCGCCATGGTGCCTCGTGTGCACCTCGTGGGTCCCCTCGGCTGTTTCTTATTTTTGTATTTTTTCTAATATTCCAAAACTGACAGAAAGTATTTTTATGGAATTTTTGGAGTCGGTTTACTTACCGTATCACGTACCTCTTCCTTTTCAGGGTTCTGGAGTGTTCTGGAAGGTCTCTCTTATGTATTCCTCCGGTGTCATGGTTTGAATCATGTTAGTTTCAACATTAATAGGTGTACCTAAGATGTAGTGCTTAATTCTTGGCCCATTGACCACTCTCGGATTAGTGCCTTCGGCGTTATTGATCTTAATGGCTCCAGAGCGATAAACTTCCTCGATGATATACGGTCCTTCCCATTTAGAGAGAAGTTTTCCTGCAAAAAATCTAAAACGAGAATTGTACAATAGAACATACTCACCCACTTTGAATTCCCGTTTTTGAATTCTTTTATCATGCCATCTTTTAACTTTTTCTTTAAATAATTTGGCGTTTTCATAAGCTTGGGTTCTCCATTCATCTAGCGAGCTAATATCAAATAACCTCTTTTCACCGGCTACTTTAAAATCATAATTGAGTTCTTTAATTGCCCAATATGCTTTATGTTCCAACTCAAGAGGTAAATGCCATGCGTTTCCATAAACCATTTTATAGGGAGACATACCCATAGGATTTTTATAAGCAGTTCTATAAACCCATAATGCTTCGTCAAGTTTCTTAGACCAATTCTTTCTAGATCTATTAACGGTCTTTTGCAAAATTAACTTTATTTCTCTATTGCTCAATTCAACTTGACCACTAGATTGAGGGTGATAGGGGGATGCAATTGTATGGTTGACATCATATTTAGCAAGCAGTTTACGGAATGCACCATGGATAAAATGTGAACCACCATCAGTCATTAAATATCTAGGGACTCCAAATCTCGGGAAAATAACTTCTTTAAGAATTTTAATAGAAGTGTTATGATCAGCACTACTAGTTGGAATAGCTTCTACCCACTTAGTAACCTAATCAATAGCAACTAAAATATGAGTATACCCATTGGATTTAGGAAAAGGTCCCATATAATCAAAACCCCAAACATCAAATGGTTCAATAGCAAGTGAATAATTCATAGGCATTTCCTGACGTCTACCAACATTACCAATTCTTTGACATTCATCACAAGAAAGGACAAACTTACGTGCATCCTTGAAAAGAGTAGGCCAAAAAAACCCAGATTGTAATACCTTATGTGCAGTTCTGTCTCCCGCATGGTGTCCTCCGTAAGCTTCGGAATGACACTTCCATAGGATTTGTTCATGTTCATGCTCAGGTATACAACGTCTAATAATACCATCTACTCCTTCTTTATAAAGATGTGGGTCATCCCAGAAGTAATGTCTTAAGTCAAAGAAGAACTTTTTCTTTTGTTGGTATGTGAAACTAGGTGGTATAAATTTAGCAACAATATAATTAGCATAGTCTGCATACCAAGGAGTACTACAAGAAGCATTTATGACAGCTAATTGTTCATCAGGGAAATCATCATTAATAGGAAGTGGGTCCATTCTAGACAAATTATCTGCTACATGATTTTCAGCTCCCTTTCTATCAGTAATATGCAAGTCAAATTCTTGTAGCAATAGAACCCACCTAATGAGTCTAGGTTTAGCATCTTTCTTTTCCATAAGGTATTTAATAGCAGCATGGTCAGTGTGAACAATTACTTTAGAATCAACTATGTAAGATCTGAATTTATCACATGTGAACACAACTGTTAGAAATTCTTTCTCAGTAGTAGCATAATTTCTTTGAGCATTGTCTAGAGTTTTACTAGCATAATGGATAAAATTTAATTTCTTATCAACTCTTTGTCCTAGAACAGCACCAACAGCATAATCACTAGCATCACACATAATTTCAAAAGGCTGGTTCTAATCAGGTGGTTGAACAATAGGTGCACAGCTTAATGCTTTCTTAAGTGTTTCAAAGGCTTCTACACAATCGTCATCAAAAACAAATGGAACATCTTTTTGCAAGAGATTAGTAAGAGGCCTAGAAATTTTAGAGAAGTCTTTAATAAACCTCCTATAGAAACCAGCATGACCAAGGAAACTTCTTATACCTTTAATATCTTTAGGACATGGAATTTTCTCAATTGCATCAACTTTAGCCTTATCTACTTCAATACCTCGTTCAGAAATTTTATGTCCCAAGACAATACCTTCATTCACCATAAAGTGGCACTTCTCCCAATTCAAGACAAGGTTAGTTTGTTCACATCTCTGCAAAACTCGATCAAGGTTGCTTAAGCAATCATCAAAAGAAGTTCCGTAAACGGAAAAATCATCCATGAAAACCTCAACAATCTTTTCACAAAAGTCAGAGAATATAGCAGTCATACATCTTTGAAAGGTAGCAGGTGCATTGCATAAACCAAAAGGCATACGTCTATAAGCATAAGTTCCAAAAGGACAAGTAAAGGTGGTTTTCTCTTGATCGGCTTGTGATACAGGTATTTGAGAGAAACCAGAATATCCATCAAGAAAGCAAAAGTGTGTATGCTTGGACAATCTTTCTAACATTTGATCAATAAAAGGCAAGGGGTAATGATCTTTTCTAGTGGCTTTGTTTAATTTTCTAAAATCAATTACCATCCTATAACCAGTTACAATTCTTTGTGGAATAAGTTCATTTTTATCGTTAGGAACAACAGTAATGCCTCCTTTCTTAGGGACACAATGAACGGGACTTACCCATCTACTATCAGCTATGGGATAGATTATACCTGCTTCCAGAAGCTTTAATATTTCAGTTCTTACCACCTCCTTCATCTTAGGATTTAATCGTCGTTGATGGTCGACAACTGGTTTAGCATCAGGCTCCATATTAATTTTGTGCTGACATAGAGTGGGACTAATGCCCTTGAGATCATCAAGAGTATATCCAATAGCGGCACGGTGCTTCCTCGGAGTTTTTAGTAATCTCTTTTCTTCATGCTCTGAAAGGTTAGCACTAATAATAATAGTACATATCTTCTTTCATCTAGATAAGCATATTTCAATGTATCAGGCAATTGTTTCAATTCAAATACAGGGTCACCCTTAGGTGGAGGAGGACCTCCCAGAGTTTCAATAGGCAAATTGTGTTTAAGGATAGGTGGTTAATCAAAGAACATCTTATCTATTTCATTCATGTGCATATCATTCTCATGGTCTAGCAAATATTGTTCTAACGAATCAGTAGGAGGTACGGCAATAGAAGCAAGACCAATAATTTCATCTTTACTAGGCAATTCTTTATCATGGGGTTGTCTACGAAACTTAGAGAAATTAAACTCATGAGATATATCACCAAAGTTAACACTGACAGTTTCTTTAGCACAATCAATCTTAGCATTAACAGTGTTCAAGAAAGGTCTACCAAATATAATGGGACAAAAATCATCTTGTGGAGAACCGAGGACTAGAAAATCAGTAGGGTATTTTATTTTTCCACACAAGACTTCAACATCTCTAATGATCCCAAGCGGCATAATATTATCTCTATTCGAAAGCTTAATAGTAACATCAATGTCCTCTATTTCAACAGGTGCAATATCATTCATAATTTCTTCATATAAGGTAAACGGAATAGCACTCACACTAGCACCCAAATCACACAAGCCATGATAACAGTGATCTCCTATTTTAACAGAGACAACAGGCATGCCAACGACAGGTTTATTCTTATCTTTAGGATCAGGCTTAGCAATTCTAGTAGCTTCATCACAGAAGTAAATAACATGCCCATCTATATTATCGACCAAGCGATCTTTAACCATAACAACATTAGGTTCAACTTTAATTTGTTCAGAGGGTCTAGGTGCTCTAATTTTACTTTTGTTAACCACATTTGAAACTTTAGCATGTTCCTTAATCCTAACAGGAAAAGGTGGTTTCTCAATATAAGCGCTGGGCACAACTGGATCAACATTGTAAATGATAGTTTCTTCTTTAACTATAATGGGTTCATCAATCTTTTCTTTAACAGGGGGATGATATTTAAACCACTTCTCCTTAGGGAGATCAACATGAGTAGCAAATGATTCACAAAAGGAGGCTACTATTTCAAAGTCAAGTCCATATTTAGTGCTAAACTTATGAAAAGCATCGGTATCCATAAAAGATTTAACACAATCGAACTCAAGTATTATACCTAACTCATTACCTTTGCCGAGTTCCCAATCTTCAGAGTTGCATTTAATTCTTTTCAGAAGATTCCATCTGAATTCAATAGTTTTCTTCATAAAGGAGCCAGTCGAAAAAGAATCGAGCATGGTTTAATCATCATGAGAAAGCCGAGAATAAAAATTCTGTAAGATATTTTCTCTTGAGAGCTCATGATTGGGGCATGTGAACATCATGTACTTAAGCCTCCCCCAAGTTTGAGCGATGCTTTCTCTTTCACAAGGCTAAAAATTATATATATAATTCCGATCACGATGAACCAAATGCATAGGGTAAAATTTCTGGTGGAATTCCAGCTTCAACCGGTTCCAGTCCCATGTTTCATTATCATCACATAGCCTATACCATGTCAATGCCTTTCCCTCCAAAGATAAAGGGAATACTTTCTTCTTAACTCCATCTCCGGATAAACCTGCAAGCTTAAACAATCCACAAATTTCATCCACATAGATCAAGTGCATATCAGGATGTACCGTTCCATCTCCTGCATAAGGATTAGCTAGCAGTTTCTCTATCATACCTGAAGGAATTTCATAATAAATATTTTCAGTAGGTTCAATAGGTTGAGGAGCAACTCTTATTGCTTCCATTCGGGGTGAAGATACCCTGAACAAGCCCCTCAAAGGATTACTTTCCATAGTGACAAGTGACAGTAAATTTCAGCACGTAATGTAAATGTTTCCTTACCAAATTCCACTCACCAAAGGCGCTTCACTCCCCGGCAATGGCGCCAGAAAAGAGTCTTGATGCCCACAAGTATAGGGGATCAATCATGGTCCTTTCGATAAGTAAGAGTGTTGAATCCAATGAGGAGCAGAAGGAAATGACAAACGGTTTTCAGCAAGGTGTTTTCTGCAAGCACTGAAATTATCGGTAATGAGTAGTTTGATAGCAAGATAATTTGTAACAAGTGACAAGTAAAAATAGTAACTAAGGTGCAGCAAGGTAGCCCAATCCTTTTTGTAGCAAAGGACAGGCCGGAACGGTCTCTTATAATAAGATAAGCACTCTTGAGGACACACGGGAATTTCATCTAGTCACTTTCATCATGTTTGTTTGATTCACGTTCGCTACTTTGATAATTTGGTATGTGGGTGGACCGGTGCTTGGGTGCTGTTCTTACTTGAACAAGCCTCCCACTTATGATTAACCCTTATCGCAAGCATCCGCAACTACGAAAGAAGAATTAAGATAAATCTAACCATAGCATTAAACATATGGATCCAAATCAGTCCCTTACGGAATAGCGCATAAACTAGGGTTTAAGCTTCTGTCACTCTAGCAACCCATCATCTAATTACTACTCCACAATGCATTCCCTTAGGCCCAAAGATGGTGAAGTGCCATGTAGTCGACGTTCACATGACACCACTAAGAGAATCAACAACATACGTATCATCAAAATATCGAACGAATACCAAATTCACATGATTACTTATGACAAGACTTCTCGCATGTCCTCAAGAACAAAAGTAACTACTCACACATCATGTTCATGTCCAAGATCAGAGGGGTATTGAATAGCATTAAGGATCTGAACATATAATCTTTCACCAAATAAACCAACTAGAATCAACTACAAGATGTTATCAACACTACTAGCAACCCACAGGTACCAATATGAGATTTTGAGACAAAGATTGAATACAAGAGATGAACTAGGGTTTGAGATGAGATGGTGCTGTTGAAGATGTTGATGAATATTGGTCCTCCCACGATGAGAGGATCGTTGGTGATGTCGATGGCTTCGATTTCCCCCTCCGGGGGGGAAGTATCCCCGGCGGGATCACTCCGCCAGAGAGCAAAAGTGCTCCTGCCCAAGTTCCGCCTCGAGACGGCGGCGCACCATCCCAAAAGTCTTCTCCTTATTTTTTCTAGGGCAAATGGGCTTATATACCAGAAAATGGGCACCGGAGGCTGGCCAGGGGCCCCAAGCCACCAGGGCGCGCCTGGGGGGTGGCGCGCCCTGGTGCCTCGTGGGCACCTGGGTGGCCCCCTCTGGTATTTCTTTTCTCTAGTATTTTTTATTTATTCCAAAATAAATTTCCGTGAAATTTCAGCTCATTTGGAGATGTGCAGTATAGGTATCTCTGACATAGCTTTTTCAGGTCCAGAATTCCAGCTGCCGGCAATCTCCCTCTTTGTGTAGATCTTGATATTAAGAGAGAAAAGGCATTAGAATTGCTCCACAAAGTGTTATATTGATTAAAAACACTGTAAATAACAGTAGGAAAACATGATGCAAAATGGACGTATCACCAAAGCACGTACATTGACAAGGTGTTGTAAAGGTTCAACATGCAGAACTCCAAGAAAGGCCTACTCCCAATGTCACCTGGCACAATGCTTTGCAAGAATCAGTGTCCTCGGACTCTCGATGAGCGAGTACAAATGAATGATGTTCCATATGCTTCGGCAGTTGGTTCTATTATGTATGCCAAGCTATGTACAAGACCGGATGTTTCCTATGCGCTAAGTGTTAGCAGCCGGTATCAAAATGATCCAGGATTGGAACACTGGGCCGCAGTAAAAAATATTCTTAAGTACCTCAGAAGGACCAAGGATTTACTCCTTGTGTACGGAGGTGATGAAGAGCTCATTGTAAGTGGTTACACTGATGCAGGCTTCATGACTGACCCAGATGACTTCAAATCTCAATCAGGCTATGTTTTCATATTGAACGGTGGCGCAGTTGATTGGAAAAGTTCCAAACAAAAGACTGTGGCGGATTCTACGATGGAGGCAGAATATGTTGCAGCTTCAGAAGCCTCCAAGCAGGCGGTCTGGATCAAGCAGTTTCTTGAAGACCTTGGTGTGGTTCCAAGTGCTCTGGACCCGGTGGAAATCTATTGTGATAATAGTGGCGCCGTGGCTCAGGCAAGGGAGCCAAGTTCGCACCATAAGACAAGACATATTGAACGCAAATATAAACTCATTCGACATCATGTCGAAGCGGGTTTAGTGAAAGTACGTAAAGTTCACACGGATCTGAACGTGTCAGACCCGATGACAAAGCCTCTACCACGAGCAAAGCATGAGCAGCACCGGATGGTGTTAGGGAAGCCATGTAACTGGATTATGACTCTAGTGCAAGTGGGAGTCTGTAGTATGCCCTAGAGGCAGTAATAACAGTTATTTTATATCTCCAAGTTTGTAATGAATGTTTATGTTCCATGCTATAACTGCAATGATTATCGAGTCTACAATATCCACGAGGCTCGGAGGGAAACTCATGTGCACGTGTGGTATATTAAACGGAAAAATGTATTCCTAGTCATGCCTCTAAGACTGGCTCAAGTATTGCATGATGATCATGTTTTCCTGATCATGGGCATGACTATGCCGGCAATTTTGAGGGCACAATGTTAGAAGAACATTTGTGTTGAATCGACCCGAATTGGTGTTATGCTATGAGATACATTCGTCACAAGTAAATGGTTAATAACACAGAGGAAGTTTACGTTTGCATAATTCCTTAGACCATGAGAGTATCAAGTTCCTTCGCACTTGCTTCGTGAACTTTGGGGTTTGTTAAACGTCATCCGTTACTGGGTGGCTATTACGGCGGCTTACGGGTTCACGGAAAAGTATGACAAGGCACGAGATAGCTCAAGAGTGGGATTTGCTCCTCCGATGATGGAGAGATATTCTTAGGGCCCTCTCGGTGTTACGGTATCCATCATCGTCTGACCAGACACAATGTGATTCGATCACGGGGATGCCGGAATGCGGAAACGAGATAAGATAACAAAACCGGTAACGAGGCAACTGGCATAGTGGACAAGTGTTGATTCACGGGGATGTCGATCAATCTCACCTCGGGTGTTTGTAACATATCGCGAAGCAACAGGAATAGCACACGGCAACAAACAGGTTCACTCGAATATTCATTCGTGTGGGTATAGGGATCAATATGGGTGTCCACGGTTCCGCTATTGATCATTGATCGGAAAGTGTTCCGGTCATGTCTATACTTCACCGAACCTACAGGGTCACACGCTTAAGGGTCATGTATCTGCTGAATACTAGACAGGGAGTCTGCAAGAAAGATAACGGAAGAGTTCCGAAGAGAGAACACCGGAAGAGTTTCGATAAAACCAAAAAGTTGTTTCGGAGTATACCATTAAGTCAAATTGGTCTCGGCACATGCCTGGAAATTCTTGGAGGGTGCCAGAATTGTTCTGGGAACTTCTGGGAATTTTTCGGAGAAATAAACCGTAAATGTTCCGGAGCTGCTGGAACCGCTTTGATTGCTTTTCGCGATGAAAATCATTGATCTGAAAATGTTTTGAAACGCGTCCAGAATTGTTTTAGTGGGTACTGGAATTATTCTAAGACCCACCGAAATATTTTTGGATTTAACGGTCGTGGAAAAATGGTTTCATGAATAGTGAAAAGCACTTTATTGTTACTTTATGGAAAGCCACCTTTCTGGGCTTTGTCCCAAAATATCTTAGGGATGACATGGATGGATGGGAGCCCCTCATGGGGGGCCCACTAGATGTGGCCGGCCAAGGGAGGAGCTCCTCCATTGAGCTCCTCTAGCCTTCCCATTATGCCCTTTTGGAAGATCCATGTGATGGGTTTTCTGGGTATTTCAAGTGCCACCCTACCCCTTGGGTTTTCCTATAAATAGAGGTGGAGAGGCACTCTCCACACTCACTCTTTCTCACATACACATGGCATGCATGATCTGGCTTTCTCTCTCCCTCCCAGCGAAATAGTTTCATAGAGCCGAAAGGTTGTCTGGGTTCCGGTGGGAACTAGTTCTGGACGGCGAAGCCCTACCGGATAGCTGACACCGTATGTGTGCAACCCCGTAGAGAGGTCGTAGGTTCGATCTTTTGCCCGAGGGGCTGTTCGAGGGTCCTCCCGAAGGGCTGTCCGTGACATCACCCGGGGACTGTCCGACCGCCTCCCGAAGGGCTGTCCAACGAGGGAGTACATCCTCGCGGTTGGGAGGTTGTAAATCCTAGCTGCGGGGATCTGCACCGACGATCTACATCGACTCTACTTCCGCTGCGCTACGAGTCGGTAATGATCAGATCAAACCTTATATGCTATCTCCATAGTGATCCTGGGCGTGCTCGCTGTACCAAATTTTTTTTGTTTTCTGTCGCGTTCCCCAACAGACGTGACCAGCTCAACGGAGGTAGTTGAGGTGTGCTTCTACCTCCACAATCGTTGCTGCACCGGGAAAGGAGTAGTTGGTGGGCAATCCTTCATCAGTGTGCTTTCTGCTCGGGGCGAGGAGGCAGCCATGCGGTTCAGCTGCACCGTCGCCTGGCAAGCTGCTTTTGGCTTTCTCGCGCATCTCATCCTAACTGCCGACCAATTCCCTCCAAATCCATGGCTAGAACAAGAGCTAGTAGAATGAGGAGAGCAATTTGCCGTGGTAAGGACGGCGACCTCCTCTGCCCTCTTCTTTTTCCTAGATTTTTTTGTTGCCCTTGTGTTGTGTAAGTTGTCATACACATTAGTAGCAAGCTTTCCTAGCTTTTTGTCAAGTATTAAAACTTGAATGCCATGCCACAACCACATTTTTTGCCATGCATCTGGTGATATGTTTTGCATAACACTTTTGTTTCATTTTCAGTTCATTTTTCTCTCTCAAATTGCCATGTCATGTCCCGGGAGAATGCACAACAGATTTTTTGTGATTTACAAACTCACTATAATTTTTGTTAATTCTATATTAGTAAATGCATGGCAACTAAAAGCATTTTGGTCGCCATGATGCGTTGCCATGGCAATTAAAAGCAATATGTATTTTTTGTTATTTTTTTAAAGTTGTGTTTACCATGGCAAACTAATAGCATACGTTGTCATGATGGCAATTTGATGTCATGTCTTGCCATTTTTCAATTCGAAGAATGCTTTGCCATGCAAAACTAGTGATGCATACTTTTGCCATCATGTCAATGTATATGCCATGCCAAATTTGCTTTTTTCTTGGATAATGGCAAATTTAATTCGCACGTCATGGAAATCGTGGCAAAATTTATAAAATTTGGCGTAGTCACTTGGCAAATTTTACAATTTTTCTAATAATCGGTTGGTAAATTTCATTACAACATGGCAATTTCGCCATGGAACTAAAAGCATACACAATTTCTTAATTTTATACTCCCTCCGTCCGGGTTTATTGGGCCCGTGAGCATCAAGCACGCGTCCGTTAATTCAAGGCCCGTACCGAGCACGAGGCATTACGTGCAGCTTTTGTTTCCGATTTAATCACACCGTTGGAGTAAAACTAGGAGGCGTTACATGCAGCAGCCAGTGCATGCATTGGCTTTTCCATCGGATTGGGCATGTAGCCATGATTAGCACGCATAGCTGGTGGCCTTGATTACCGGCATTAAATAACATGGGAAGTGGAACCGAACGCGTGATTGTTATTGGCCACAACTATCGGCATCTCATCTTTACGTAAGGGTGCCTTGGTCGCAGTGTTTTGGTTATTGGGCCTAATAAACCCGGACGGAGGGACTAGATGTTTTTTTTGCCATGGCAATTAAAAGCCTGTGTTGCCATGATTCATTGTGTTTTTGCCATGGCAACTAAAAGCCTGTGTTGCCATGATTCTTTGTGTCTTTTTGCCATATCTATCCAAAGAATGTTGCCATGGCAATTACAAATTAGTTTGAGAACATGGCAAATTTGATCTTTCAAATTTGTTTTGCCATGGCAACAAGTTTTGATCCCTTGAAATTTGTTTTTGCCATGGCAATTACAAATTAGTTTGAGAACATGGCAAAATTGATCTATCAAATTTGTTTTGCCATGGAAAAAAGTTTTGATCCTTTGAAATTTGTTTTTTTTTTGCCATGGCAATTAAAAATACGATATCACTGCAACTTAAGATATTTTCTCCTTTTTTCAAAAATTTCCATGTGTCTAGAGAAACAATTTTCACCATACCTTTTTTTCCGCATATGTTGCCATGATGGCAACTTTCGTAGTGTCGTTGTCATATCTTATTTGAAGAATGTTGCCATGGTTACTTAAGATGTTTATTGCCATGGCAAAGTTATTTTGTTTTTGAACATGGCAATTTATTAAGTTAGACCATGGCAAATTATACTTTAACCATGGCAACTTAATAAAAAAAACTGCGGGGGCAAATTAATCTTTTTAACCATGGCAAAGTTATTTTCTGTGACCATGGCATATTTATTGTTTGAAACATGGCAAATTCACTCTTTTTTAACCACGGCAAACTAATTATTAATGTATGTTTCTTTCCTTTCAACCATGCCAAAGTTATTGTTTGCACATGGCAAATTTACCTTTTTAACCATTGCAAAGACATATTCCTGACCATGGCAGTTTTTTTATTCGAGCCATGACAAATTCATACTTCATAACATGGCAAATTTATTTATTTATGGGACATGGCAAATGTAGTTTACGGGGCATGGCAAATTCATAATTCATAACATGTCAAATGTAGTTTACGAGCCATGGCAAATTTTAATATTCATCTGCCATGACATTTTTTTCATAATTTATGATTTTTTTTACATACACATCAAATTTATCATAAACAACATGGCAACTTTAATTTAAATATGATGGCATTTTTTCAATATGAAATCTGCCACGACATTTTTTTGTTCACAATTTTATTTTATTTTCATAATTTTCGGTTGGTAATATTTCATATCATACATCATGGCAATTTTTTGATATATATCCTGCCAAAATCTTTTTTTTAGTTTCATCATCCTGCACCCCCCTATACTAAAATTTGGATTTTGTCGAGTACTCAAAAACAATTTTTTGCCATGATTTTTTGTGTTCGGCATTTCTACACGCCCTATATAGAATTCTACACACCCTATACAAAATTGTCATGTTGCAACATTGATATGTTGTGTTCAGCATTCTACACACCCTATACAGAATTGCCATGTTGCAACATTGATGATTGCTATCCCGCAACATAGAGATTTATCGGACTTGTTTTTATGTTGCGGATTTTTTTAAGGTGAAATATGGCAATTTGTGTTTTTAAAAAGGTTTTAGGGGTATTTTATCAGCTTTTCCCATGATAGGCCCATTCTTTGCTGTGTATGCACTCTTGTTTCATATCTTCTTTTGGCCCAATTCCTTTTCTTTTTTCTAGGCTTCTTGGGCTTTTCTTTAGCGACAGGGTTTCTCACCTAAAAAATATTAGCAACAGAGGTTTCTCGATGGGTTTGCACTGGGGCGTTTTCAGATCGAACGAAATTGTTCGATCGGTTCGTTTGGAATGGGGGTCTCCCAGATTGAACGTTCGGCCAATATCGAGGTCCTAGGTACAATAATGATCAGAGGGAAAAAAGTGGAAGTATACAAACAGACCTACACGGCTACACTATCTATGCGGCCGCCGCAGCAGCACAGGCAGCGAGGAGCACGGCAACGGGGACGAGGGCATGCCTGGCCATTGGTTTCTGCTGAGACCAAAGCAAAGGCTAATTTTTTTTAAATAATACACTTTTTTATTAATTTTCAAAAATATTACGCCGGTTTTTTTGAAAAAAATAATACATCGTCGGCCCTCTGGTGGCCGACTGGAACCTGTCGTCCGACCGGTGGCCGACTGGGTCCCGTCGGCCTATCGGTGGCCGACAACTGGCCTCTCGTCCACGTGGCAGCCGACTAGTGGGCAGGCCACGTCGCGGCGCTCCCACTCGGCCCGACCGCTGCTGTCGGTGGCTGGGGCCCAGCCAACAAAGCCCTGCGGCCACCCGCAAGCCGATCGGCCTGCCGCAGGCCGACAGGCACCCGGCCCCTTTTCTTCCTCCTCTTCCCTTCTCTTCCTCTGCCTCTCTTCTTTCCTGTTGTTCTTCGTTCCTTCTCTTCCCCACTCGAAAATACTCCCATTTGTACACCAAACTGAGCCATTTTTTTTGCCAATTTGCCACCGTGAATGCGTTGTAGATAGTTGGGGGAGGCAAGGGAAACCTCGATCTACTAATGGGGTAGCTCATGGTGGTCGTGGTGAGCATTTTGTTGGAGCTTTTGTTTATCATATTGGTGGAGGTTGTGGTGGCGGTGAAGGTGGAGGTGGCGGTGGTGAAACTCGGGCAGTGTGGTGGAGGTGGTGGAGGTGAAGCTCCGGCAGTGCGGTGGATTCCGGTGATTGAAGTCCGCCGTTCGTCGTTGCTTCGCACGCTTCAAGGGTATAATTCAACATACATTTTACCTGTCGTAGTTGCTCCGGTAGTATTCGGTAATATGTTTGGATGTGAAATATATTAGGTGTGCGGATATTGTTATTTGCTCCGGTAGTATCCGTAATATATTTAGATGTCAAATATTTAGTTGTGTGAATATTTTTAGTTGCTCCAGTAATATTCCGTACTATATGTTGATGTCAAATATTTAGGTGTGTCAGTATTTGTAGTTGCTCCGGTAATTTCCGTAATATATTTAGATGTCAAATATTTAGTTCTGTCAATATTTGTAGTTGCTCCGGTAATATTCCATACTATATGTGGATGTCAAATATTTAGGTGTGTCAGTATTTGTAGTTGCTCCGGTAATATCCGTAATATATTTAGATGTCAAATATTTAGTTCTGTCAATATTTGTAGTTGCTCCGGTAATATCCGTAATATATTTAGAGTTCAAATTTTTAGGTGTGTGAATATTTGTAGTTGGTTCGGTAATATTCCATAATATATGTACATGTCAATTATTTAGGAGTGCTAATATATTTAGTTTGTCATGCTGCTTAATAGTTGTCTGTCACTGTTGAAAAAAAAATTAGGCGAGCCGAGATGTCTGATGTAGTGAAGTTCGTATTTTACTACGGTTCTGGTACTGTCCAAACAACTGAGACAGGAGCTGATCTGAGTGAATTTGATTACATAGAGGTGCCACTGACCGCCCCTCAAACATGGTTAGTCAGTCAGTTGAAAGAATGGGTGACAGCAATTTTAGGGCTTAATACTGAAACACACACCGTCGGTGTTCATGCATTGTGGACACAGTCAAGTTCAATCATTTACTTTTATTTGAGGCCAATACAGCGAGACTCCCAGTGGGTGCGCTGGTTACAAGGTTGTGAACGCAGGGGATGCAATCATGTTGCCTTTGTGCTTCCCGTCGTGAAGGAGGTCACTGCACATGAAGGCGAGGGTGGCTACGATCTTGGCCAGAGCAGTGAAGGGATGCAGTTATCTATGTCAAATGCTGGAGATGATGGTTATGAACCAGGGCAGATTAGTCAGGTAGAAGGAGGAAATGCCAATGGTTATTACAGCGGCAAGGCTTATAGTGGCGAGGCGGACGCTGACGAGGTAGATGGGCACATGCAGAACCTGATGGAAGAAGAAGACACCGATATTGATAGTGGTCATGCCGATGATTCTGACGAGTCGGATGAAGAAGAAAATGCAGAGGAGGTCCCGAATCCTGCATCATGGAATCATGACTTCTCATCTGCAATGAGCGTGAACGATGGGCATGATTCTGCCTGGCAATATCACCAGAACAACATTGCGACAGGTGCTATGTATCCCAACAAAGAAGCTCTGAAGGACGCAATAATAAATTGGGCAATGTCCACGCAAAGGGTTTTCATAGCTAAGGTGTCTAGTCAGAAATACTTGACAATGGTATGCAAGAAAGCAGATTGTCCTGCCAGGGTGCACGGCTATCTCCCTAAGTATGGCACAAGTTGGGTGATCAGTGACTTAGTTCATCACACTTGTCTTATTCCCTGCATCCCTCAAGATCATGCCAACCTTTCATCCACGCTTATTGTGAGGTTGTTTTACAGCGAGATAGTGGAGAGCAAAGCGATGGAAGTGAAGGCAATCCAGACAAAAGTCTTTGCCAGGTTCAACTACATAATTTCTTTTGGCAAGGCTTGGAGGGCTAAGCATAGGGCCCTTCAGAGGAGATTTGGTTCTTATTTTGATGCATATGACTCTGTTGTCCGGCTCCTCCACACACTGCAACAGCGGAATCCTGGCACTTATGTCGATATCCAAGACCACTTCATGCCAGAGTTCCCAACTGTGAGGGTACTGCATCGACTCTTCTTCTCTTTCGGTGTATGCATCTAAGCTTTCAGGCATTGCCGACCGGTGATATGTGTAGATGGCACTTTTCTCACTGGCAAGTACAAGGGTCAGATCCTGACAGCCATTGGTCAAGATGGGCAAAATCAAGTAGTCCCACTCGCATTTGCTTTTGTTGAGAGTGAGAACATTGAAAGTTGGACATGGTTCTTCAGGCAACTGAAAATATCAGTTGTGAAGGATAAGCCCAATGTGTGCATCCTTCTTGACAGGCATGCAGGTATACGCAGTGCGATAAAGACACTGACAAACCCTGGCCCTGAGGAACAAACTCCATGGCAGGACTTGCAGAGCCGTTGGTGCATGCGCCATCTAGGGGCTAATTTCTTCTCGCAGTTCAGAAATAAGAGCCTAATGAATCTATTCATAAAACTCTGCAAGCAGAACCAGCTATGGAAGTACAATTTGATACGTGACAGACTTAATGTGTGCACGTAGAGACACGTTAGGGACAGGAAAGCTGCAAGAGATGCAGCGGTGAGGGCACATGTTGAAGCAGTAGCTGCACAGTTAGCAACAGGAATAGAGGCCGTGGAGGAGGAGCCTGTTGGGCTATGTGACTTGCCAGGATTTGACCCACCTGGTACTAGGAGAAGGCTCGGGAGGTCGATTAAAACCTTCGAGCAGTGGATAGAGCATGAGCCTCTGGAGAGGTGGTCTTTGCTGCATGACACACATGGAGCAAGGTACGGTGTCATGACTACCAACCTCGCAGAAACATACAACTTTGTCCTCAGAGGAAACCAGGCATTACCACTTACAGCCATCGTTGAGGGTATTTTCTATGGCACCGTGAATTATTTCAGAGATAGACGTCAAAAAGCGGAGCAGCATATCTTGAACAACCCGAACACACATTACTGTGAAAGAGTCATGAAGTACATGCACCAAAAGATGGAAAAAGCTAGGTCACACACTGTAGTCGCCATCGGTAATCAAGAAAGAAGGTTTGAGGTCTGCTTAGCTAACAACAAATTCGGATGTGCAAATGAGTTGAGGACGCATGAGGTGAAAATTGGAAATGAAGCCTGGCCAACGTGTGAGTGCACATGCAACAAACCAAAGTTGCTTCACCTACCTTGCTCACACGTACTTGCTGCTTGCGGGCAGCTAGGAATGGACGCAATATTGTTCGTGTCTCCATTTTTTCTGAAAGAATCTGTCCTCAATAACTAGACAGGTGAGTTGCTGGGATTTTGATCAATGGGTAACTTCAACACCGTCAACCCTGCTGAAAGGCGTTACATTCCAGACCCAGAGAATATGCGTACAAGTAGAGGCAGACGGCAGTGTCAGCGCATCCGGAATGATATGGATGAATCTGAAGCAGGAGGCCCGACTAGGCAATGCATTCTATGCAACGAATTTGGCCATAGGGACACTAATTGTCCCACTTTCGTCACTGGGCGTGGACGAGGCAACCGGGGACGAAGAGGAGGGAGAGGAGTAAGAGGGAGAGGAAGAAGCTAGGCTGCGTCTAAATTTGTATTAAGTGTGGCACTATGTTCAATCGCTACTTGCAGCGGTACATGACCGGAACACGGTTACGCATCGTTGAGCACTCTCGCCCAGATGAGATACCTGACCCTAGTCCGTCGGATATGTACCGAGCTATGATACTTCGGGCTCTAGGCAGTACGTGGTAAGATATATACTCTTTATGTAATGCATCTAGTTGTCACGTACTTTGCCGTGCATACTTGATAATCGTCCTGACAATTTTCAGGCTCACTTGACACTCGGACTCTACGACGATGTGTCCACCTTTGGACGTTCACTGTCGTCTGGACCTCTTCTTCAGCACCGGTCTGTGCTCCAGCCCTTCGTGACACGCATGCAGAACAAGATACGAGCTGTCTACGAGGCTATCATGTGTACCCGGAGAAGCGACGTTGTTCACCACCAGCAGCAGCAGCACCAGCAACAGCATCAGCAGCAGCCGCATCCCTCCACGCACCGACATCAGCCACGTCCACGTCTAGCACATACGCCGACGACCAGGCCACCTCCTCCTGACCAACCTGGCAGTTCGACATGGCAGCACCCACAGCACCGGGGTCCCACGTCGAGCTTCGTGTTTCAGCCACAGCCATAGCAGCAGGGTCCCACGTCGAGCTTCGTGTTTCAGCCACAGCCAGCTGGTATGTCTCTTCATATTTATTGTTTTCAATATCAATTGAGGCGACCTAGTTCTTCATGACTTAATGTTCCCTCCTGCAGGAGCCTACGGATATTAGGCGTCCATATCCGGATCCACGTGGGGCAGTGATCAAAATCCTGAGGAGAACATACAGGATCACATGTCGCAGCACACCCAGTGGATGAACATGTATTCGACTCCTCCACCAGGCCCCACACAGGATACACAGTATGACCAGGACGAGTCTGAGATTCCTCCTCGTAACATTAAGGTAATCCACAGGTTTGGATGGTCGACGCCTGATGCACAGCCTCAGCGCCATGGCAGACGTCGTCAGTGATGCTTCTATCTATCAGTAGAGACATGACTATCTACTTATGTATGAGAATTATGTCTATTCTATGTATGAGATAAATGACTATGTACTTATGTATGAGACATATGCCTACTCTGTTTTAGTACTCTGTTATCCAACGTCGTGCGCCAACTACAACATCATATTTAGATAGAACATACTCCTCCTACAATAAGACAGTAGAAACAACTGGATACAACTACATCTGAATTAAACGGTAGGTAGGACTGAACTTACAACATACAACGTAAAAACTACATGAAGTCATCATCGTCATCCTCCGTCGATGCAGAACTCTTGCCCTTCAACGATGAAGAATTCTTGCCCTTCGACGATGCAGAACTCTTGCCCTTTGACGATGCGATACTCTTGGCCTTGGTGCTTGGCATGAAGATATCGTCTTCATCCTCGCTGTCGGCAGTCCATAGAAAAGTATTTTCTGCTATAAACTTTAAGTAGGATTCACCCTTATGCTATTGCTTCTTCCATCTTCCATGCAACCTGAGAAATTCTTTCCGTATCTCCTCAAATGTCCTGGAAGGCCACCCGCACCTTCTTAATGCGTGAGCCAGCTCATTCAGTAGCGTGTCACTACTGATGAGTTCGTCCCACAGAACTAATATGTTGTCAACCCTGAAATCGACGGCTAAACGCAGAAGACATTTGGACATATCAGGGTGAAAACTACGATCAAAAGGATATCCGGACATCTTCGCGAGACTACGACACTACACTAGATTGCTTACCCACCTTACTGCCGAGGGTGTTTTATAGGTTGAGAAGACAAAAATAGGCGGGAACTCGAAAGCGGGGAAATATGGCGGGAACTAGAAAGCGGGAAAATATGGCCGGAACTAGAAAGCGGGAAAAATATGACGGGAACTAGAAAGCGGGAAAATATGGCCGGAACTAGAAAGCGGGAAAATATGTCCGGAACTAGAAAGCGGGAAAATGTGGCGGGAGATACTGGCGGAAACGGTGGCCCGAGATATAAGCGGGAACCCAGAAGCGGAAAACGTAGGGGGAAGAAAGTGGGTCCATGCACCTATCGGCTTAGGGGAAGCCAATTAGACCTAATCAGCCTACGGGAAGACAATTAGTTCCAGTCGGCCTGCAGGAAGACAATTAGTTCCAGTCAGCCACTAGGTAGCCGACAGGATCCCCCACCAGCGGCCGAGAGGGCTGTCGACCACCCCTAGGCCGACAGGAGGCTAATCGGCCCCCCTATAGCCGAAAGGGTGCCAATCGGCTTCCTCCTGGCCGACTGGATCCAATCGGCCACCAGAGGGCCAACGATGTATTATTTTTTTTTTAAACGGCATAATATTTCTGAAAATTAATAAAAAAAGTGTATTACTTAAAAAAAATTAGCAAAGCAAAGTGGATCTCTGCTCTGCATGCGCGTGCGTAACGGTCATTGTTTATTTTGCGGGAGACCAGAGACAGAGAGTGCGTCCATCATCTACTTTGTTTTTGTGGCAGTACAATGATAGGAGTCGTAGGACAAGCATATTGTTGCTGGCTTGACGATAACAACCAAGTCTTGTTGTACACAAAGATATAAAGGGTCTTGTTTTACAGTTGCAACGGGAGAAAAAATAACACACGCTCTTAACCCAATAATAACCATGACTCAAGACCCCAATAGGTCCACGTCCTTTATTTCAATAGGGCATCATATTTGTGTTGCCGCTTATCCTCCTTCACACCCTCGCCGGCCATGGCCTCAGTGCTCACACAACCATAACACGTTCGAATGTGGTCAATCCTATGGCGTCTCTTTCTCTCTCTTGTGCGCGCGCTCGCTCGGAATAAGATGAGAAAACAATGCCCTTAGAGGTTTTTTAGAGGTGTGCATGTGTCGTTATCAATGTTTTCTTTCGTCTCAATCTGGTTTTAGTTGGTGTTTACTTGCAATCCGGATCGCCGCCGGTACGAAAGAAAAATGGATCATGCGCTATAGATTAAGATTGCACCCAAAATAGTATTTTAAAAATATTTAACAAGTAAAATAACATTATATTCAGATTCTACACATTTTCAATCAAATTTCATATATAACATGTTAAAATCGGAGTTACGATTTTAAAAATATGGATAATTTTAAAAAGCATTTGTTTTAGATGGATTGCGGATTGATTAACCGAAAAATCTGGGGGTTTTCTGTTAAAATGCAAAAAACGATTCGTTTGACTCAAATATGGACCACGGGTTAATTACCTAAAACATCAGGGGGGTTTTTGAAAAATAAAAAAAATGGTTCAGCTGTGACTTAAATGTGTACTGCGGGTTAATTCATAAAAATACAGGGGGTTTTCTTAAAATTGCATGATGGACAGTTAGAAAGACTCCTCCCTTTATTGTTTTACTAGCAAATGGGCACGTGCGTTGCAACAGGGGAAACAAATCATAATCTCCAATGGCTATGACCACATTTTGCTGCATCACTGAGATACACAATCTCTCTCTTTCTCATTGTGTGTGGCGGCCCAGGTGGGGGGATTCCCAAACGTATTTTTCTAGCCACTACTATGTGGGCCGGCCAGCACTACTGGAATCAGCAAATTTGCCGTCTGCCAGTTCTTTGCCGTCAGCTGGCGGACGGCAAAGAAGCTCTTTGCCATCCGTTTCCAGAAAACAGACGGCAAAGAACTAGCTGACGGCAAAGAAGCTATTTGCCATCAGCCACCTCTTTGCCGTCCGTCAGCAGACGGCAAAGAGGGAGGTGGGCCCACTAACGAGCTGCTTACAAAAAACCCTAACGGCCACCCTCTTTGCCGTCTGCTAGCAGACGACAAAGAGTAAAAAGGCAGACGGCAAAGGCGGGGCAGTCGGCAAAGAATTGAGTTAACTAACAGCAGCGCCCACCCCGCCCCTCTCTCTCTCTGTTTCTCTCCCTCTCCTCCCCGACGACCACCGCACGCGCGCCGCCCCCACCACCCGCCGCCGCCCCACCACCCCGCCCCTCTCTCTCCCCGGCGCCCCCGACGCCCCACCGTCACCGCCCCCGCCGCGCCACCCGCCGCCCCCGACGCCCCACCGCCCCGTCCCCCATCCCCTCTCTCTCCACTACTCTCTTGCGCGCGCCGCCGTCCCCATCTCGCGCCGCCACCCCTCCCCGTGCCGCCATCCCCGTCCACCGGCGCCACCCCGTCCCCGCGCGTCGCCCTCCTCCAACGCCGCCACCCCCTGCCTTCTCCAGCCCACCGCCGCCGCCGCCGGCCTCCTCCACCTACACCGCCGGCGTCGGCCTCCTCCACCTCCACCAACGCCGGCTTCCACCTCCACCAACGCCGGCTTCCACCTCCCTGTTGGAAATATGCCCTAGAGGCAATAATAAATTGGTTATTATTATATTTCCTTGTTCATGATAATCATTTATTATCCATGCTATAATTGTATTGATTGGAAACTCAAATACATGTGTGGGTACATAGACAACACTGTGTCCCTAGTAAGCCTCTAGTTGACTAGCTCGTTGATCAAAGATGGTTAAGGTTTCCTAGCCATTGACATGAGATGTCATTTGATAACGCGATCACATCATTAGGAGAATGATGTGATGGACAAGACCCAAACTAAGAACGTAGCATTTGATCGTGTCAGTTTATTGCTATTGTTTTCTGCATGTCAAGTATCTGTTCCTATGACCATGAGATCATGCAACTCCCTGACATCGGAGGAGTACCTTGTGTGTATCAAACGTCGCAACGTAACTGGGTGACTATAAAGTGCTCTACAGGTATCTCCGAGGGTGTCTGTTGGGTTGGCATGGATCAAGACTGGGATTTGTTACTCCGTGTGACGGAGAGGTATCTCAGGGCCCACTCGGTAATACAACATCACAATGAGCCTTGCAAGCAATGTGACTAAAGTGTTAGCCACGAGTTCTTGTATTACGGAACGAGTAAAGAGACTTTCCGGTAACGAGATTGAACTAGGTATAGAGATACCGACGATCGAATCTCGGGCAAGTAACATACCGAAGAACAAAGGGAACAGTATACGGGATTAACTGAATCCTTGACATAGAGGTTCGACCGATAAAGATCTTCGTAGAATATGTAGGAGCCAATATGGGCATCCAGGTCCTGCTATTGGTTATTGATCGTAGAGGTGTCTCGGTCATGACTACATAGTTCTCGAACCCGCAGGGTCTACACACTTAATGTTTGGTGACGATGAGTATAGTTGAGTTATTTTGTTGGTGACCGAAGGTTGTTCGGAGTCCCGGATAAGATCCCGGACATGACAAGGATCTCCGGAATAGTCCGGAGGTAAAGATTGATATATGTGATAATAGTGTTTTGGTTTCCGGAAGGGTTCCGGAATTCACCGGAAGAGGTTCCGGATGTTTCCCGAAATGTTCGGATACGAGAACACTTTATTTGGGCCAAGGGGTAAAGCCCACGAGGCTTAGGCAAGGGGCAAAAGGAAGTTTTGCTGGCGTCTGGGGCGGTACTACCGCTTATCGTAAGCGGTACTACCGCTACGGGCGGTACTACCGCTTATCATAAGCGGTACTACCGCTACGGGCGGTACTACCGCTTATCGTAAGCGGTACTACCGCTACAGGCGGTAATACCGCTTATCGTAAGCGGTACTACCGCTACAGGCGGTACTACCGCTTATCGTAAGCGGTACTACCGCTTGTACGCGATACTGCAGGGATCCGAGTTGGACTCTTTCCCTGCGGGCCAAACCGACCTTGTGCGGGAAAACCGACCTGGAGGAGGCTTTTACTCCAAGTTTAGACCCCAAGGCTCAACATATAAATAGAGGGACAGGGCTAGCACACGGGACACATTAAGATTTGCCAAGCCGTGTGTCGGCAACCCTAACCCTCTAGTTCTCCCGTCATAATCTCCGTAGTGCTTGGCGAAGCCCTGCAGAGATTG
Source organism: Elymus sibiricus (assembly GCA_039707655.1). Lineage (NCBI taxonomy): Eukaryota > Viridiplantae > Streptophyta > Magnoliopsida > Poales > Poaceae > Elymus > Elymus sibiricus. The sequence continues at coordinate 17,933,131 of CM077666.1, read as the reverse complement.
TTCCTCACCACCATCACGACGCCGTCGTGCTGCCGGAACTCATCTACTACTTCACCATCGCTCGCTGGATCGAGGAGGTGAAGGCATCATCAAGCCGTACGTGTGTTGAACGCGGAGGTGCCGTCCGTTCGGCACTAGTTCGTGATCGGATCGAGGGACGACTTGCGATTTGGATCGCGGAGACGTTCGACTACATCAACCGCGTTTCTTAACGCTTCCGCTTAGCGATCTACAAGGGTATGTAGATTCACTCTCCCTCTCGTAGATGCTCATCACCATGGATAGATCTTGTGTGTGCGTAGGAAAATTTTTGTTTCCCATGCAACGTTCCCCAACAGTGGTATCAGAGCTAGGTCTATGCGTAGATGAGATCTCGAGTAGAACACAAACGAGTTGTGGGCGTGGGTGTATACATATTGCTTGCCGTTACTAGTTGATACTTGATTCGGCGGTATTGTGAGATGAAGCGGCCCGGACCGACATTACGCGTACGCTTACGCGAGACAGGTTCCTTCAACTGACATGTAACTTCGTTGCATAAAGATGGCTAGCGGGTGTCTGTCTCTCTCACTTTAGTTGAATCAATTTCAATGAAGAGGGTTCTTTTAGAAGATCAAAAAGCAATCACTACACCACGTTGTGGTTTTGCGTAGGTAAGAACGGTTCTTGCAAACCCGTAGCAGCCACGTAAAATTTGCAACAACAAATAGAGGACGTCTAACTTGTTTTTGCAGGGTATGTTGTGATGTTATATGGCCAATTACATGATGAGATATATGTGATGTATGAGATGATCATGTGTTGTATAGAATATCACAACTTGCATGTCGATGAGTACGGCAACTGGCAGGAGCCATAGAGTTGTCTTTAATTATTTTCGCCGTGTTGCTTTACTTTATCGCTATGAGTTAGCAATAGTCGTGGAAGCAACAGTCGGCGCGACAACCTCATGGCGACACGTTGATGGAGATCAAGATGATGGAGATCATGGTGTCATGCCGGTGACGATGGAGATCATGCCGGTGCTTTGGAGATGGAGATCAAAAGCACAAGTTCATGGCCATATCATGTCACTTATGATTTGCATGTGATGTTAATCCTTTTATGCATCTTATTTTGCTTAGGACGACGGTAGCATTATAAGGTGATCCCTCACTTAAATTTCAAGATAAATTGTGTTCTCCGAGTGTGCACCGTTGCGAAAGTTCGTCGTTTCGAGACACGCCGTGATGATCGGGTGTGATAGACTCCACGTTCACATACAACGGGTGCAAGCCATGTTGCACACGCGGAACACTCGGGTTAAACTTGACGAGCCTAGCATGTATAGACATGGCCTCGGAACACAAGAGACCGAAAGGTCGAACATGAGTCATATAGTAGATATGATCAACATGAAGATGTTCACCATTGAAACCACCTCAACTCACGTGATGATCGGACTTGAGTTGGTAGATTTGGATCATGTTACACTCGAATGACCGGAGGGATGTCAATTTGAGTGGGAGTTTTTTAAGTAATATGATTAACTAAACTCATTATCTAGAATAATAGTCTAAGTTGTCTTTGCTATATTTATGTTGTAGATCATGGCTCGCGCAGTAGCACCCCTGAATTTTAATTCGTTCCTAGAGAAAGCTAAGTTGAAAGATGATGGAAGTAACTTTGTGGACTGGGCCCGTAATCTAAGGATTATCCTTACGGCTTCCCAGAAGGCTTATGTCCTTGATGCACCGCTTGGTGATCCACCCGCTCCAGTTGAGTCTCTAGACGTTGTGAACGCCTGGCAGGCTCGTTCTGATGATTACTCAATAGTTCAATGTGCATTATTGTATGGCTTAGAACCGGGACTTCAAAGACGTTTTGAACGTCATGGAGCATATGAGATGTTTCAGGAGTTGAAGTTTATCTTTCAAAAGAATGCCTGGATCGAGAGATATGAGATCTCCGATAAGTTCTATGCTTGCAAGATGGAGGAGAACGGCACTATCAGTGATCACATACTCAGAATGTCTGGGTACTCCACCCGTCTGGCTGAGTTAGGGATGCCCCTTCCGCCAGAGGCTATCACTGACGGAGTTCTTCAATCATTGCCACCTAGCTACAAGAGCTTCGTGTTGAACTATAACATGCACGGGATGAACAAGTCAGTCGCCGAGCTGTTTGCGATGCTGAAAGACACTGAGTCTGAAATTCAGAAGGAGCATCAAGTGTTGATGGTCAATAAAACCACTAGTTTCAAGAAAAATGGCAAGGGTAAGAAGGGTAAATCCAAGAAGGGTGGCAAAGCAGTTGCTACTCCCGTGAAGAAACCCAAGGCTGGACCCAAACCAGAAACTGAGTGTTTTCATTGCAAGGGAACTGGACACTGGAAGCGGAACTGCCCCAAGTATTTGGCTGACAAGAAGGCGGCCAACAAAAAACAAGGTATATATGATATACATGTTATTGATATGTTCCTTACCAACCCTCGTTGTAGTGCCTGGGTATTTGATACCGGTGCGGTTGCTCATATTTGCAACTCTAAACAGGAACTGCGGAATAGACGGAGGCTGGCGAAGGACGAAGTCACGATGCGCGTGAGAAATGGTTCCAAGGTTGATGTGATCGCCATCGGCACGCTCGCTCTTCGATTACCGTCGGGATTAGTGATGAACCTAAATAAGTGTTATTTGGTGCCTGCGTTAAGCATGAACATTATATCTGGATCTTGTTTATTGCGAGACGGTTACTCATTTAAATCAGAGAATAATGGTTGTTCTATTTATATGGGTAATATCTTTTATGGTCATGCACCCGAAGTGAGGGGTTTATTCTTATTGAATCTCGATAGTAATGATACATATGTTTATAACATTGATGCCAAAAGATGTAAAATTGATAATGATAATACCACTTTCTTGTGGCACTGCCGTTTGGGTCATATTGGCGTAAAACGCATGAGGAAGCTCCATACTGATGGACTTTTAGAGTCACTTGATTTTGAATCACTTGACACATGTGAGCCATGCCTCATGGGCAAGATGACTAAAACGCCGTTCTCTGGAACAATGGAACGGGCAAGTGACTTGTTGGAAATCATACATACTGATGTATGCGGTCCAATGAGCATTGAGGCGCGCGGTGGTTATCATTACTTTCTCACCTTCACTGATGACTTAAGTAGATATGGGTATATTTACTTAATGAAACACAAGTCTGAAACGTTTGAAAAGTTCAAACAATTTCAGAGTGAAGTTGAGAATCATCGTAACAAGAAGATTAAATTCCTACGATCTGATCGAGGAGGAGAATATCTGAGTTATGAGTTTGGCAGTCACTTAAGACAATGTGGAATTGTTTCACAACTGACACCGCCTGGAACACCACAGCGTAATGGTGTGTCCGAACGTCGTAATCGAACTTTATTGGATATGGTGCGATCTATCATGTCTCTTGCCGATTTGCCACTATCGTTTTGGGGTTATGCATTAGAGACAGCTGCATTCACTTTAAATAGGGCACCATCGAAATCCGTTGAGACGACGCCATATGGACTTTGGTTTGGTAAGAAGCCAAAGCTGTCGTTTCTTAAAGTTTGGGGATGTGATGCTTATGTCAAAAAGCTTCAGCCAGAAAAGCTGGAACCCAAAGCGGAGAAATGCGTCTTCATAGGATACCCAAAAGAGACAGTTGGGTATACCTTCTACCTCAGATCCGAGGGCAAAGTGTTTGTCGCTAAGAACGGAACATTTCTTGAGAAAGAGTTTCTCTCGAAAGAATTGAGTGGGAGGAAGATAGAACTTGATGAGGTTATTGAACCTTTACTTCAACCTGAAAGTAGCACAGTACAGAAAGATGTTTCTGTAGAGCCTGCATCAGTTGAAGAGGAAGTTAATGATGATGATCATGAATCTTCGAATCAAGTTACTATCGAACCTCGTAGGTCGACAAGGACGCGTACTGCTCCTGAGTGGTACAGCAACCCTGTCTTAGAAATCATGTTGTTAGACAACGATGAACCTGCGAGCTATGGAGAAGCGATGATGGGCCCGGATTCCAAGAAGTGGTTAGAGGCCATGAAATCCGAGATGGGATCCATGTATGAAAACAAAGTATGGACTTTGGAAGTATTACCTGAAGGGCGTAAGGCCATTCAGAATAAATGGATCTTTAAGAGGAAGACGGACGCAGATGGTAATGTCACCGTCTATAAAGCTCGACTTGTGGCAAAGGGTTTTTCACAAGTTCAAGGTGTTGACTACGATGAGACCTTCTCACCCGTAGCGATGCTTAAGTCCGTCAGAATCATGTTAGCAATAGCTGCCTTTTTCGATTATGAAATTTGGCAGATGGATGTCAAAACAGCGTTCCTTAACGGTTTCCTTAAGGAAGAGTTGTATATGATGCAACCAGAAGGTTTTGTCGATCCAGAGAATGCTGACAAAGTTTGCAAACTCCAGCGATCCATTTATGGACTGGTGCAAGCGTCTCGGAGTTGGAATCTTCGCTTTGATGAGGTGATCAAAGCGTTCGAGTTTATACAAGTTTACGGAGAAGCTTGTATTTACAAGAAAGTGAGTGGGAGCTCTATAGCGTTTCTAATATTATATGTGGATGACATATTGCTGATTGGAAACAATATAGAAATGTTGGAAAGCGTGAAGGAATATTTGAACAAGAGTTTTTCAATGAAGGACCTAGGAGAAGCTGCTTTCATATTAGGCATCAAGATCTATAGAGATAGATCGAGACGCTTAATAGGATTTTCACAAAGCACATACCTTGACAAAGTTTTGAAGAAGTTCAAAATGGATCAGTCCAAGAAGGGGTTCTTGCCTGTATTGCAAGGTGTGAAGTTGAGTAAGACTCAATGCCCAGTGACTGCAGAAGATAGAGAAAAGATGAGTATCATCCCCTATGCTTCAGCCATAGGCTCTATCATGTATGCAATGCTATGCACAAGACCCGATGTCAGCCTTGCCATAAGTATGGTCGGAAGGTTTCAAAGTGATCCAGGAATGGAACACTGGACGGCGGTCAAGAATATCCTGAAGTACCTGAAAAGGACTAAGGACGTGTTTCTCGTTTATGGAGGTGATCAAGAGCTCGTCGTAAAGGGTTACGTCGATGCAAGCTTTGACACTGATCCGGATGACTCTAAGTCACAAACCGGATACGTATTTATTTTAATGGGGGTGCGGTTAGCTGGTGCAGTTCCAAGCAAAGCGTGGTAGCTGATTCTACATGCGAAGCGGAGTACATCGCTGCCTCGGAGGCGGCGAAGGAAGGTGTCTGGATGAAGGAGTTCATGACAGATCTTGGAGTAGTGCCTAGTGCACTTAACCCAATGACTCTGTTTTGTGATAATACTGGTGCCATTGCTCTAGCCAAGGAACCAAGATTTCACAAGAGGACCAGACACATAAAGCGACGTTTCAATTCCATCCGCGATTACATCAAGGAGGACGACATAAATATTTGCAAAGTACACACGGATCTGAATGTTGCAGATCCGATGACTAAACCTCTTCCAAGGGCTAAACATGAACAACACCAGAACTGCATGGGTGTTCGATTCATTACAATGTAAATCACATAGTGATGTGAACTAGATTATTGACTCTAGTGCAAGTGGGAGACTGTTGGAAATATGCCCTAGAGGCAATAATAAATTGGTTATTATTATATTTCCTTGTTCATGATAATCGTTTATTATCCATGCTATAATTGTATTGATTGGAAACTCAAATACATGTGTGGGTACATAGACAACACTATGTCCCTAGTAAGCCTCTAGTTGACTAGCTCGTTGATCAAAGATGGTTAAGGTTTCCTAGCCATTGACATGAGATGTCATTTGATAACGGGATCACATAATTAGGAGAATGATGTGATGGACAAGACCCAAACTAAGAACGTAGCATTTGATCGTGTCAGTTTATTGCTATTGTTTTCTGCATGTCAAGTATCTGTTCCTATGACCATGAGATCATGCAACTCCCTGACATCGGAGGAGTACCTTGTGTGTATCAAACGTCGCAACGTAACTGGGTGACTATAAAGGTGCTCTACAGGTATCTCCGAGGGTGTCTGTTGGGTTGGCATGGATCAAGACTGGGATTTGTTACTCCGTGTGACGGAGAGGTATCTCAGGGCCCACTCGGTAATACAACATCACAATGAGCCTTGCAAGCAATGTGACTAAAGTGTTAGCCACGAGATCTTGTATTACGGAACGAGTAAAGAGACTTGCCGGTAACGAGATTGAACTAGGTATAGAGATACCGACGATCGAATCTCGGGCAAGTAACATACCGAAGAACAAAGGGAACAGTATACGGGATTAACTGAATCCTTGACATAGAGGTTCGACCGATAAAGATCTTCGTAGAATATGTAGGAGCCAATATGGGCATCCAGGTCCCGCTATTGGTTATTGATCGTAGAGGTGTCTCGGTCATGTCTACATAGTTCTCGAACCCGCAGGGTCTACACACTTAACGTTTGGTGACGATTAGTATAGTTGAGTTATTTTGTTGGTGACCGAAGGTTGTTCGGAGTCCCGGATAAGATCCCGGACATGACGAGGATCTCCGGAATAGTCCGGAGGTAAAGATTGATATATGTGATAATAGTGTTTTGGTTTCCGGAAGGGTTCCGGAATTCACCGGAAGAGGTTCCGGATGTTTCCCGAAATGTTCGGATACGAGAACACTTTATTTGGGACAAGGGGTAAAGCCCACGAGGCTTAGGCAAGGTGCAAAAGGAAGTTTTGCTGGCGTCTGGGGCGGTACTACCGCTTATCGTAAGCGGTACTACCGCTACGGGCAGTACTACCGCTTATCATAAGCGGTACTACCGCTACGGGCGGTACTACCGCTTATCGTAAGCGGTACTACCGCTACCGGCGGTAATACCGCTTATCGTAAGCGGTACTACCGCTACAGGCGGTACTACCGCTTATCGTAAGCGGTACTACCGCTTGTACGCGATACTGCAGGGATCCGAGTTGGACTCTTTCCCTGCGGGCCAAACCGACCTTGTGCGGGCAAAACCGACCTGGAGGAGGCTTTTACTCCAAGTTTAGACCCCAAGGCTCAACATATAAATAGAGGGACAGGGCTAGCACACGGGACACATTAAGATTTCCCAAGCCGTGTGTCGGCAACCCTAACCCTCTAGTTCTCCCGTCATAATCTCCGTAGTGCTTGGCGAAGCCCTGCAGAGATTGTTCCTCACCACCATCACCACGCCGTCGTGCTTCCGGAACTCATCTACTACTTCACCATCGCTCGCTGGATCGAGGAGGTGAAGGCGTCATCAAGCCATACTTGTGTTGAACGCGGAGGTGTCGTCCGTTCGGCACTAGTTCGTGATCGGATCGAGGGACGACTTGCGATTTGGATCGCGGAGACGTTCGACTACATCAACCGCGTTTCTTAACGCTTCCGCTTAGCGATCTACAAGGGTATGTAGATTCACTCTCCCTCTCGTAGATGCTCATCACCATGGATAGATCTTGTGTGTGCGTAGGAAAATTTTTGTTTCCCATGCAACGTTCCCCAACACTCCCCCACTCCGGTGAGCCCCCTCCCCCTCTCTATTTTTTCATTTTTTTATCTATTTTAGTAATTTTTGTGTTCTGTTTTAGTATTAGTTAAATCTAGTTTAGTTGTAGTTAGGTTAATTAGTTGTAGTTAGTTGTAGAAGATGTAAAAAATGTAGTTTAGTTGTAGTTAGTAAGATTTTAGGAATTAGGGTTACTTAGCTTATTTAGTTAGGTCTAGCATTAGTTAAAGGAGAGGAGGAGAAGAAGAAGAGGAGGAGGAGAAGAGGAGAGGAGGAGAAGAAGAAGAGGAGGAGGAGAAGAAAAAAAAAAGAAGAAGAAGAAGAAGAAGAAGAAGAAGAAGAAGAAGAAGAAAAGGAAGAAGAAGAAAAGGAAAAAGAGGAAAAAAAGAAGAAGAGGAATTGCCATGACGCATCTGTTTTTTAAATGCCCGTTTTCCAGGGAGTGTTGGGATGCCGTTGGAATCGCGTGGCCCAAGTCGGATGAAACATTTGCATTGTTGCATCAACGCAGAATGTCTGTTCATGGAAGTTTTTATCATTGCAGCGTCGGGGGTCTGGAAAGAAAGGAATAACAAATACTTCGAGGGATCCATCCATCTTTTGCGTCGTGGCGCACAAGGTTCAAAGAAGATTTTCACCTTCTCATCCACCGAGCAAAAAATAGACTAGCTAGCTCCCTTTATAAACAGCCTGGTGGAGACCCTGTAGTGGTCTCTGATGTAGTTCATATTAGTATATTTGTAGTTTTGTTTCTCTGGTTTGTCATCTAACCCCTCACTAACCCCCCTCCCCCTCTTTTATCTAGTTTGTACAAAAACTATGTAACTACAGTTTGATCTGATTATAGAAAGTCAGTAGGGAGGCTTTTCCCTACTGTCCCTTGGCCCTAAAATAACTTTTTTATCTGTTTTAGTAATTTTTGTGTTCTGTTTTAGTATTAGTTAAATCTAGTTTAGTTGTAGTTAGGTTAATTAGTTGTAGTTAGTTGTAGAAGATGTAAAAAATGTAGTTTAGTTGTAGTTAGTAAGATTTTAGGAATTAGGGTTACTTAGCTTATTTAGTTAGGTCTAGCATTAGTTAAAGGAGAGGAGGAGAAGAAGAAGAGGAGGAGGAGAAGAGGAGAGGAGGAGAAGAAGAAGAGGAGGAGGAGAAGAAAAAAAGAAGAAGAAGAAGAAGAAAAAAAAAGAGGAGAGGAGGAGGAGGAGGAGGAGGAGAAGAAGAAGAAGAAGAAGAAGAAGAAGAAGAAGAAGAAGAAGAAGAAGAAGAAGAAGAAGAAGAAGAAGAAGAAGAAGAAGAAGAAGAAGAAGAAGAAGAAGAAAAGGAAGAAAAGGAAGAAGAGGAAGAAGAAGAAAAGGAAAAAGAGGAAAAAAAGAAGAAGAGGGGAAGAAGAAGAAAACGACACCCCGAAACCCCGACCCGACCCCGACACGGCACCCCGACCCCGACACGACACCCCGACACCCCAACAGCCCGACCCCGACACGGCACCCCGACCCCGACCCCGACCCCGACACCCCGACCCCGACACGGCACCCCGACCCCGACACGGCACCCCGACACCCCGACAGCCCGACACCCCGACACCCCGAAACCCCGACACCTCGACACCCCTACACCACGACACCCAGACACGACACCCCCGACACGACACCCCGACCCCGACACGACACCCCGACACACCGACACCCAGACATGACACCCCCGACACCTCTTCGGCCTCCTGTTGATGAAACTTGCCGGTCTTCGTGCCGATGAAACTTGCTAGTTATTAGGTATTCAATTTTTTTATGTTGTACTAATTTCGTTTACTCTTTGTCATTGCAGGTGTTGACAGATGGTGGGCGCGGGTCGAGAGCGCTCCGAGCCTCCTTCCTCGGCGTGTGCTGGGAGGGGTGCTATTATTCCGAACGAGCACCTCCGGAGAGCGCTGGTACACAGTATGCAGACACCGGAGGGCGCTCCTTCTTCGGCCGGGAGAGGTCGGGGGAAGACGAAGAGGGGTGCTAGAGGTGGATGTGGCGGCGGGAGAGGTAGGAAGGCTGCTGTGCCTTCCTCGCCGCCACCCCAAGCTGATTCTCCCGACCACAGGAGTGCTCCATCTCAGGTGGACCCATCTGACTTGGACCCGTCTTGGACTCCGGTCCACGAGCCTCGGGCCGACGAGCCTCGGGTCGCCGAGCCTTCGTCCCAGGAGACTCCGGTCCCAGAGTCTTCGTCCCAGGAGACTCCGGTCCCAAAGTCTTCGTCCCACGTGACTCCGGAGGCTAGTGGCCATGCTGATGGTGGCGAGGACAGATTTTCTGAGGATAGCTATAGCGAGGACGAGCTGGTTGAGGAGGGCAAGAAGGTCTACTAGCGTGGTGGTACAAAGCTCCCGCCCGTGCCGGCGACCCGCGATCAGAGGTGGTTGATTGAGCCTAATGGGGAGAAGTAAGTGCATTTACTCTTTTTTAACCTTTTGCCTTCATGTTTCTTCAAATTAATATCTAATGTGTTGGCCTTGTCATACTGCAGGGGTTGGAAACACGCCCCTGGTGTCCGCAGGCCCAACCAGGTCCTTGGTGTGCTTCTCCGGCACCACTTCCCGGGGTGGGTCACGTTGCCCGGTGAGGGTGAGGTTCGACAGCTAGGACTGGGCTAGGAGCTGTACATGGCTGCCCCGGCCCCGCCGGAGGAGAGGGTCGACGGTGTCTTGTGCGAGACGGTGGCCGACATTGTGATCCGGCGGTTTTGGGTAATTTCTCCTTTACAGAATTAAAAATCAACAACACCTAGTGATTGTACTAATCAGTGTTGTCTTGTTTGATTGCAGACCTTCTACAGGTGTCTTGAGGAACACGAGGCGGACGCGGCTATTGTTCTCGTAGCCGAGTGCAAGCGCCTATTTCAGAACTTACGACACGAGGCTTGGGTGCAGGCTGTTCGAGACTACTACGCCTCGACTAACATTAAGAGGGCCAAGAAGAAGTGCCGCTCCAAGTTTCTGAGTAAGGAGAAGTACATGAAGGTAATTACCTATTCTTAAGGCCTTGTACTTAGTTTCCTTGATTTGATTCGTAGGCGTAGCGCTGAAATTTCTCTTGTCTAACTTAGGTGCCCCCGAGATGGTGTGCGGATAGGATGGACTGTTGGGAGGCGTTGGTGGATGAGTGGTGCTCTTCCCACTGGCTAACCGTCCACAACAAGGCCAAGGATAATCGTGCCCAAATGAAAGGTGTGCCACACCATCAAGGGAGCTCCGACCTGTTTGAGTTCGGGGATCACTGGGTATGTGGTTTGCTTCATGATTCATGCAATTTCATTCTTCATGCTAGCTTGAGCCCTTAACTAATAATATGTTCCTCTCTTTTAGAGGCGACACAACAAGAAGGAGGTGCCACCGCTGTTCGACCTCTATGCCATGGCCCATACTGCCCCGTACAAGAAGGCCAAGGCATTCTCTGAGGATGACCTCGATAATCCAGAGAGCTTCAGCAACATCTCCTCCCACAACAAGCTCGTGAGGTACAGAGATGAGGGGAGGAGGAGGAAAGGGGAGGACTTCAACCCGAGCCAGAGTCCTTTTGATCCAGAGCTCGTGATGATATCTGGTGGCGGGAGGCCCCATGGCTCGATAGCCATTGGGGATGGACTGATACGTTGTCCTAGAACTCTCCCGGAGATCAAGAAGCGCCAGACGAGCTCCGATCCTGAGATAAGGCCTCGTCCACGGCCAATGGAGCTCGCCATCGAGGCTAGGGCCCAGGAGCTTCTGGCGGAGGCAAACAGGCAGGCGGCGGAGAGGGAGAGGGACATGGAGGAGAGGACGGCTAGGCTGGTGGAGGAGGAAAGGAACCGGAACGACGCGTCTCACCGGGCCCTATACGAGCTCCTCGTGGTAAGTTTCTCCTGCATATTAGCCAAATCATGCACGTAATGTTCGTTTCATCACTAACTAATATGACTGACTCGTGAAAACAAAATGTGCAGACCGTGTGCCAGAACAACGGTCAGACCCCTCCGTCGATGCCCCAGATTGGTATAGCGCCCACGGTGAGTTTCATTTGAATGGTCATTAGTTACTAGTATTCACATTTGAGTTGCATCATGCTAACGAGACATTGCAAATGATATTTGGTGTAGCATGCCTCCCGACAAGCATCGACCGATCCTTCTCCGTCTGGCGCAACCCCGACCGGTCCTTCTCCGTCTCACACTGGCGCAAGCCCGACCGGTCCTTCACCTCCGTGATGATGGTAAGTTTTCCCAAGTGTTTTGCTTAACAAATGCATACTTAGCTTAAGAAATGACCTATTTAGCTCCAAAATGACCTATACTTAGCTTATTTTCCTCGAAAATGACATAATAACCTTACTTAGCTCCAAAATGACATATTTTACCTAGGATAGCTATAAAATGACGTATACTTAGCATTTTTCCCTCCAAAATGACTTAATATGCTTAGTTAGCTAAAAAATGGCATAACTACCTAGGATAGCTCAATAATGATCTATACTTAGCTTAGCTAGTTCATTTATGACATAATTAGCTTACTTAGGTAAAAAATGGCATAATAACCTTGGTTTAGCTCCAAACTGTCATATCATTAGTTTATTTTCCTCCAAAATGACAAAATAACCTTACCTAGCTCCAAAATGACCGATTTTAACTAGGATAGCTCAAAAATGACCTACACTTACCATTTTGTCCTCCAAAATGAATAAATATGCTTAGTTAGCTCAAAAATGGCATAACTACCTAGGTTAGCTCAAAAATGACCTATACTTAGCTTCTTTAGTTCATTTATGACATACTTAGCATACTTAGGTCAAAAATGGCATAATAATCTTGGTTACCTCCAAAATGACATTGACTTAGCTTATTTTCCTCGAAAATGACATAATAACCTTACTAACCTCCAAAATGACCTATTTACCTAGCTTAGCTCTAAAATGACCTACACTTAGCATTTTTACCTAGCTTAGCTAAAAAATGGCATAATTACCTAAGTTACCTTTGTTAGAAGAAGAAGAAGATAAAGAAGAGGAGAAAAAGAAAGAGAAGAAAAATTCTTCTTCTTCTACTTCTACTTCTTCTTCTTCTTCTTCTTCTTGTTCTTCTTCTAACTTTCTTCTTTCCCAATTTACAGATTTGCTTTAGATCACGGAAGCTTGCGTTGATGGAGTCTACTCTTCTCCCTTCCTTTTTGTTTTGATTTTGTAGGATGAACAATGTGAAACTTGCTACCTATATATGTATGTATGGATGAAACCATTGTATGCTTGTTGTTGGATATATGTTGGCTATATATATATGTTGCATATGGACTTTTGAGTTGGTATGTATATGTGTTGGATGATCATATCCATATGGCAGGGATATGTATGCTTGTTGAAAGTATTTTCAAATGTATATATATATATATATATATATATATATATATATATATATATATATATATATATATATATATATATATATATATATATATATATATATATATATATCTGTGAAATTGATTGAATTTAAGAAAAAACAGAAAAAACAGGGGCAGTACATGCACTTTGCCGTCCGCTGGCAGACGGCAAAGAGTTTTGCCGTCTGCCAGCAGACGGCAAAGCTGCCACGTGGCAGCTACCTATGCAACCTGGGGGGCACTGGGCTGACCTATGTGGTTGCTTTGCCGTCTGCTGGCAGACGGCAAAGAACTTTGCATCTTTGCCGTCAGCCAGCAGACGGCAAAGCACGCCGTTAACCCCTTAACGGACCTAAGCTGCCACGTGTGCCGTCCATGCCCTTTGCCGTCTGCTGGCAGACGGCAAAGACCTTTGCCTCTTTGCCGTCGGCCAGCAGACGGCAAAGTGGCCTTTACCGGACCTTGTTCAGCCGGATGTGGTGCCGTCTGCTGGCTGACGGCAAAGACCTTTGCCGTCCGCAATTCATGCCTTTGCCGTCAGCCATGGCAGACGGCAAAGTTGCTGATTCCAGTAGTGCAGGTTGGGGGGATTCCCCTATCAAAAACATTTTTTTCAGCCTCTACTACGTGGGGGTTTCCTACTTGGCGCGTAGCGACCTAGCGTGCACCCCCTCCTGCCTTCAATCCAGTTTTGGGCCGGCCCATTTTCGGATTACTTCCTCACTGGTTCTGGGAAGGCTCTAGAACCTTCCTTGAACCGGTTTTTTCTCTTTTTTTCCTTTTTTTCTTTTTTCTTTTCTTTTTTGTCTTTCTTTTCTATTTTTTTTCTTTTTTTTCTTTCTTTCTTCATATTTTTGTGAACATCTTTTCGAATTTGCGAATATGTACGTGAAATCATGATATTTTTATAAAACTATGAACATTTTTTTAAACTCATGAACATATTTGAAATCATGAATATTTTTGAAATTCGTGAACATTTTTACAAATTTGCGAACTTTTTTTAAAATGATGAACATGTTTTGAATTCATAAAAAATTATAATACTTGAAAATATTTTTATAGTACTGTGAACATTTTTTTAACCTTGTTTTTGAATCGGCGAACATTTTTAGAATCGATGAATATTTTTTGGAAATTGGTGGAACAATTCTTAAAATTCACTAACATTTTTTTGATTTAACAAACATTTTCTGAAATCCATGATCAGTTTTTGAATCAGGGAATATTTTATGAATCAAGAAACTATTTTGTAGTTCACAAAAAAATTCTGAATTTTTAGTACATTTTTCAAAATTCATGAATTTTTCTGAATTGGCAAACAATTTTTTCAATTTCATTAACCTTTTTTCATACATGAACTTTTTTTTCAAAATATTTAACTTTTTTTTTGTTTCCCAAACTTTTTTTTCATAATCGGAACTTTTTTTAAAATCACGAACATTTTTTTGAATCCACAAACATTATATAATTTATTTAAGATTTTATTTTAAAATTATCAAATTGTTAAAATTTCAGAACTTTTTTGAAGTCTCAATTTATTTAAAGTAGAAAAGTACAACAACGGGAAAGAAAAATAAAAAACTAAATTAAAAAAACATGCCGCCCACACATGGGCCGGCCCAAATGTTTCATACCACCCGGTGATAGTTACCACCACTTGTATCTATCAAATCAGAAAGTATATACGCGTAATATGTAGTATATAAGAAGATTTAGGTAGTATATATATACTACTTTTTAGGTAGTATGTATCATATTTTGATTATACTCTTTTTTACGTACAAACATGTATGTATTTCATAAATATAATAAAAACCATGGGCCAATTTGCAATTTTTTTCATATAACTCACTTTGAAGTATCTTATATATAGTATATAATTCATCACTCATGGTGTAGAATAAGTTATTCTTTATCCAGGGTAATCTTACTATCGTTTCATAAATAAATTACATTTGGTATATACAAATATTTACATTCATATTGATTCACTACGTAAAATTTGGCGTAAGAAAACAAAAATATAGGTCATAAGACTAGAAAATTATATTTTATGTATATTTTACACTATGTTTTTACGTTTGTAATTTTACGTAACATAAAATATTTTTTACGGCGATTATATATTTTCTTACGTTCTCTTGTTACGTATGAAAGAAGACAAAATTTACTGAACGTAAAAATACGGTGCATTGATGTCAAAATAGAGAGGGGTGAAGAATAACTATTCCTCACCCAGGGTGACGAATAGCGCGAAGATATAAAGGTGAAATTAAAGCATGACGCCAGTGATTGCAAAGCTTCATTCTACGAATAAAGCAGAGACCACCTAATTGATTCTCACGTACGTGCATGGGCCCTCTGGTCAGGTAGTAGATTTTGTTTTCCGAGATGGAGGATAACCAGCAAATTTTTTCTTCCATTGCTTTCCTCTTGCCATCCTTGGCGTCACGAACCAGAGCAAAAACCAACCAAAGATTTATTCTTTTGTTCTTCACGGGTTTTTTCGCCTCTACTAGCTAGAACTAGAATCATGGTTTTTTTCGCTGCCCGCCGATATGGTAGATTATCCAGCTCCATATCTTCATGTGCTTCTCCGGCCAGGACTATAATAAGCTAAGAAACAGCTTGTTGGAGAGCTTGTTACTTTGCGTAAGTTTATATATATATACTTTCTCTAACCCCTTCTCTGTAACAAGCCAGGAAATAGCTTGTCATAGATGTTCTAATTGAGCTAATGCCAAATATAGAGAGCAGATATTGTTTAGCAGCTCCTTGCCCTTGGCCGGCTACGTTCCGAATAAAGGAGGCGGCACCCAAGAATGAGGCAAAGGCAAAGCACCAGCAGTCCAGCACAAAAGCAATTAGGAACGAATACATTCCACTGTCATCATCATTCGCTAAAGATTCAAAGCAGGCAAAAGTGAAAAGGAGAGACCCTTAGCTCCTTAATTATCCTCCGCACGCCGGAGCGCAATCAGGAGAAACCATTCCAGCCCGGTGAGGTGCCCTTTTTATTTATTTTTTGGCGGGAAGGAGGTCCAGAACTTATTTTGTGCGCTCCATCGCCACCTTGAGGTAAATCTTGATGGTGCCTGTTCCACTGGAGCATGTCTTGTGCATCTGTTAACAATTTGTACTAATGTTCAAACTGACAGTCAATCAGGTCAATCATGAACTGCTCCGTTGATCAAGATGCGCTTGCGGCCTTCACTAAGCACGTGGATGGGCAGTTGCTGCGTATCAATGCTCTTCTGATAGTGCACACCATCTTGATGGCAGTCATGGTTGGGATAGGCGTCTACGGGCATCGCTATCGCCACCATCCATTGACCCGCTACCTCTTCCTGGGTGTCACCACGTTTTTTCTACCCATTGTCTCCTATGTCATCTCCACCACAAGTAATCTGAGTGCCATCACCGTTCCAATCGGGAGGGAAACCATTTCAATGGTTTGCCGCACACCGATAAAATTTATCTTGATATGGTCTGCTCTTGTTCAGATTGTCGGTATCAATACTACTGTAATAGTTGTCGGAGATGCTAGAGAAGCTCGAGACATTGCCCCCCCCCCCCCCCCCCCCCTTGTAGTATTGCTTGTTAAAGCACTATGGACTTCTTACCTTCTGGCCATCACATTATCCCAAGTAACGAATGTAGTTTTTTCTCATGGAACTCGGTTGTTTATGTTTTCACCATGGGCTCTTATCTTTGCCAAATTGCTTTTAAAGTATTATTCATGGTACAAGGCCAGACAATCATTAGCACTTGGACACAATCCTCGCCTTATTGTTGGATACATGGAGCAGTTACAAGATAGAAGACAACATGTCGAGCTAGCAAGTGAGCATATACCTCCCCCACTTATAGTCACAGGAGAGGACACTGAATCAGTAGAGAAACAACATCATGGTTATAGCTTCAAATGGACATCCAATACAAGTGATACAACAAGGATAAACAACAATGGCTTGGTGACCATGGACAAAGTTTGGCAGATGTCTAACACGCTTCCGAGCTCGACAACACATCAGCTCAAAGATGTATGCTTTTCATTCACATTGTTCAAGTTGCTGCGATGTCGATTTTCAAGGTACACAATTGCTGAAGATGGCTTCATGAAGACCCGTAACTTTTTACGGCATGTATTGCTTGAGGAGAGGGATGATGAAAGGGTACTTGGGGTGATTGCATATCAGCTTACTTTTCTTCATGATTATTATTATTCTTCCCTCCCAGTCTCATATTCGAAGAGTTGGCTACCCGTCCTAAGCATATTTATTTCACTCTTGAGCATCGGTTACTGGTTATGTTGGATACTTAGGCCCTGTTCGGATCGTCTCCCGCAGCCAGCTTCTGCGTCTCCGCATGTGGAGATGACCGAACGCTTTCGCTCCTAGAAGCTCGCTCCGCGGAGACGCCCTCGACGCAGTGCAATTCGGTGGAGCAGCAGAATCCCAACTTCAGAAAAAACAGAAGACGGAGTTGGCACAAATTACGATTGATTGCCATTCCGAAGTGGGGAGCAGCGTACCGATTCGATCTGGTCAACCCTCCTCCCTCCCGATCGAGACTCCTCTGCCCCCACCCTGCTCGCGTGCTCCTCTCTCCTGCGGCCAACCCCACCCCGCCGCCGGCCGGCTGGCCGACGCACCGCCACCAGTCTCCGCCTGTAGGAGATATGCCCTAGAGGCACTAATAACAGTTATTTTGTATCTCCAAGTTTGTAATGAATGTTTATGTTCCATTCTATAACTGCAATGATTCTCGAGTCTACAATATCCACGAGGCTCGAAGGGAAACTCATGTGCACCTATGGTATAATAAACGGTAAAATGTATTCCTAGTCATGCCTCTAAGACTGGCTCAAGTATTGCATGATGATCCTGTTTTCCTGATCATGGGCATGACTATGCCGGCAATTTTGAGGGCACAATGTTAGTAGAACACTTGTGTTGAATCGACCCGAATTGATGTTATGCTATGAGATACATTCGTCACAAGTTAATGGTTAATAACACAGAGATAGTTAATGTTTGCATAATTCCTTAGACCATGAGAGTATCGAGTTCCTTCGTGCTTGCTTCGTGACCTTTCGGGTTTGTTAATCATCATCCGTAACTGGGTGGCTATTACGGCGGCTTACGGGTTCACGGAAAAGTATGACAAGGAACGAGATAGCTCAAGATTGGGATTTGCTCCTCCGACGATGGAGAGATATTCTTGGGCCCTCTCGGTGTTACGGTATCCATCATCGTCTGGCCAGACACATAGTGATTTGATCACAGGTATTCCGGAACACGGAAACGAGAAAAGAGAACAAAACCGGTAACGAGGTAACTGGCATAGTGGACAAGTTGTTGATCCATGGGGATGCAGATAAATCTCACCTCGGGTGTTTGTAACATATCACGAAGCAACAGGAATAGCACACGGCAACAGAAGGTTCACTCGAATATTTATTCGTGTGGGTATAGGGGTCAATATGGGTGTCCACGGCTCTGATGTTGATCATTGATTGGAATGTGTTCCGAGTCATGTCTATGCTTCACCGAACCTATAGGGTCACACGCTTAAGGGTCATCTATCTGCTGAATACTAGACAGGGAGTCTGAGAGAAAGTCACCGGAAAAGTTTCGGAGACAACGGAAGAGTTTCGGAGAGAGAGGACACCGGAAGGGTTTCAGTAAAACTGAAAAGTTGTTTCGGGGTATACCATTAAGTCATATTGGTTTCGGCACACGCCTGGAAATTCTTGGAGGGTGCCAGAATTGTTCTGGGAACTTCTGGGATTTTTTCGGAGAAAAAACCCGGAAATGTTCCGGAGCTGCCGGAACCGCTTTGGTTGCTTTTCGCAGATGAAAATCGCTAATCCGGAATTGTTTTGGAACGCGTCCAAAATTATTTTAGTGGGTACTGGAATTGTTCTAAGACCCACAGAAATATTTTTGGATTTATCGGTCGCGGAATTTTTTTTCCGTGAATAGTGAAAGTGTTTTTTGGGTTACTTTATGGAAAGCCGCCTTTTAGGGCTTTTTCCAAAAGGCTTCGAGAAGGGCTTGGGGACTAAGGAAACCCCTTTGGGGGGGCCCCCATGAGGGTGGCCGGCCAAGAGTGGAGCTCCTCCATGGAGCTCCACATGCCATTCTTTTTTGCCTTTTATTCCCTTTATGTGTGACATAAAGTGAGGGTGTTTTGGTATTTTGTGTGCCAACCCTACCCCTTGGCTTTCCTATAAATAGAGGTGGAGAGGAGCTCTCCACACTCACTCCTTACTCTCATACACAAGCCATGCATGATCTGGCCTTCTCTCTCCCTCCTCGCGAAATAGTTTCGTAGAGCCGAAAGGCAGTCTGGGTTCCGACAGGAACTTGTTCTGGACGGCGAAGCCCTGCCGGATAGCTGACACCGTATGTGTGCAACCCCGTAGAGAGGTCGTAGATTCAATCTTTTACCTGAGGGGTTGTTCGAGGGTCCTCCCGAAGGGCTATCCGAGTTACCGTTCGAGCTTCGAGGGTCCTCTCGAAGGGCTGTCCGTGACATCGTCCGAGGGACTGTCCGACCGCCTCCCGAAGGGCTGTCCGACGAGGGAGTACATCCTCGCGGTTGTGAGGTTGTAAATCCTAGCTGTGGGGATCTGCACCGACGATCTACACCGACTCTACTTCCTCTGCGCTACGAGTCGGTAATGATCAGATCAAACCCTGTATGTAGTCTCCATAGTGGTCCTGGGCGTGCTCGTTGTACCGAATTTTTTGTTTTCTGTCGCGTTCCCCTACAGTGGCATCAAGAGCCTTGCTATGCATAGATGCAGGTTGCGATCTAGAATACATAGAGATGTATGGGTATTGCATAATATAATTTTGTAGTAGATGAGATCTATTGCTGAAAATTATTTATGCGGGTGGCAGATGAAATCTGTTACCCGATGTTCTTGTTGCTTCCCTAGAATTTGCGTATTTCTGATCTTGAAACGGCATGGTGGAATTTCACAAAGTTCTGGCAATCCGCGATCCTGATTGATCAACGAAGTGCTATCAGTTCTTTGGGTTTCACCATAGTTAAAAGAAAGATGAAATTTCGCAGACGAAAGGGCAATGCAGATATGATCTGCACGGGGGTCATGCGTATGACGAAGTTCAGTATGGGGCTCGAGATTTTATTATCTCGTGTTTCATACACCCCGCAAAGTTAATCTAGCGACTTGAATAATCATACTTGATGATAAACGTTGGTAGCTACGGTTTAAGTCAAAACCTTAGAAGCCACGTAAAATAAAATTTTGCATAAACCGATTAGAGGCGTCTAACTTGGTTTTGCAGGATGTGCATGTGATGTGGTATATCAGTTCTCATATTAATTCGATTATGTATGAGATGACTATATGATGTAAATTTACTGACATGACCTGCGTGTCATGATTCGCCATGATGGCTGGAGCCATATGATTGTCACTTTAATGACCTGCGTGTCAACCTTAAGTGATGCACTTATTTTATTAGCTATATAGATAACAATATTATCTGGTGCATCGACAAGGTGGTGGCAATCTTCGCGAAGGTGAACACCGACGCAAATGCCGAAGACGAAGAAATTAAAGACTTCTCCGTCAGAAAGGGCTATACCATATCATACTTTTATGAATTGCCTGAGATGTTTATCCCTTATGTTGAACCCTTTTGATTGCGCGGTAGTCGCTTTTATTAGGGTGATCTCTCACTTAAAAATATCAAGTAGTTAGTGTTCTCCCAAGTGTAGCACTGGCTACAACACATATCTTTTTGGGGTGCGCCGTGTCACACGGGTACGAATGATTAGAGAGGTGTAAGGCGGGTGATGGTGAGACCTCACAGCAAGATCACTTGGCTGTCTTGACGTTCAGGCATGACCGTCATGAGCTCGGAACACACCCATCGAAAGATGAACAAGAATCGCATAGAGATGTGATTGCCGAGTTGGCCTACCGGTTAAGATTTTCTTCATCAGTGGTGTTACAACAATGGCGAACAATCAAGACGCGGATCTTGAATCACTCACAATCAATTATGAGAGATATTGATTTGAGTGGGAGCGCACTTTAGAATAAAATTGTTTATTCACTAGTGCAAATTAATTATGAACAAAGTCTAAGTGAAACTTGTGTTTACTGTTGTAGATCAAATGGCTCGCAACACCGCGTTCAACTTAGGCCTGATGTTAGAGAAAGAGAAGTTAGCTGCGACTGGAAACAACTATGCGGACTAGGTCCGTAACCTGAGGATTGTCCTCAGGGATGCTAAGAAAGACTATGTGCTTGATCAACCTCTAGGTGATTCCCCTACGCCAGAAATGGCTCAGGATATCATCCACGTGTTTGACTCACGAAAGGATGATTTCAGTGTTGTTAAAGAACTTATGTTATCTTGCATGGATCCTGTGCTATAGAAATGTTATGAATGACTTAGTACCTTCGAGATTATCGAGGCACTAGATGTTCTATATCACAAATAGGATTCAGCCGAAGTTCATGAGATGACTGAAGCTATGGAAGAATGCAATATACATAAGGAATCTCTAGTAAATGAGCAAGGTGTCATACTAGCAAACTATTATGATAGTATGGCTGAAAGGGGAATTAATTTTCCAAAGACACCTGGTAATGATTTGATCCTTACCTCGCTTTATGAAGCGATGCTCAAATCAAGTGATATAGGACTGCAGAATCAGCAAAAGTTGCTGGTGAACAAAACCACCAGTTTCAAAAGGAAAGGTGCTACTTGTAGCTTGCGTTAGTATTTTCCCGAAGAGGAAGGGATGATGCAGCACAGTAGAGATAAGTATTTCCCTTAGTTATGAAACCAAGGTTATCGAACCAGTACGAGAATCACGCAACACCTCGTTAACAATACCTGCACACAAATAACAAATCCTTGCACCCAACGCAAACGAGAGGTTGTCAATCTCTCGGCGGTAGATTGCAAGATTAAATTGTATATGATAGATAGATAGATTGAAACAAAAATACAAAATAAAATAATAAAGATAAAATTGCAGCAAAGTTTTTAGGGTTTTAGTCATATGATTTTGATAGACCCGGGGGCCATAGTTTTCACTAGAGGCTTCTCTCATAGAAAATAGCATACGGTGGGTAGACAAATTACTGTTGGGCAATTGATAGAAAAGCAAATAATCATGACGATATCCAAGGCAATGATCATGTATATAGGCATCACGTCCAAGATTAGTAGACCAACTCCTGCCTGCATCTACTACTATTACTCCACACATCGACCGCTATCCAGCATGCATCTAGTGTATTAAGTCCATAAAGGAACGGAGTAATGCCTTAAGAACGAGGACATGATGTAGACAAAGTAAAACCCACGAGTGAATACACACATGAATAAACCCCATCTTTTTACCCTTAGTAGCAACGATACATACGTGTCATGTCCCTTTCTGTCACTGGGATTGAGCACCGCAAGATCGAACCCACTACAAAGCACCTCTCCCCATGGCAAGATAAATCAACTTAGTTGGCCAAACCAAATCAATAGATCGGAGAAGAAATACGAGGCTATAACAATCATGCATAAAAGAGACCAGCAAAGACTCAAATATATACATGGATAATCTGATCATAAACTCACAATTCATCGGATCCCAACAAACACACCGCAAAAAGGGATTACATCGGATATAACTCCAAGAACACCGATGAGAACATTGTATTGAAGATCAAAGAGAGAGAAGAAGCCATCTAGCTACTAACTATGGACCCGAAGGTCTGTGGTGAACTACTCACGCATCATCGGAGAGGCAGCAAGGTTGATGTAGAGCCCCTCCGTGATCGATTCCCCCTCCGGTAGATTACCGGAGAAGGACCCCAGATGGGATCTCTCTGGAACAGAAACTTGCGGTGGCGGAAAAAGTATATCGTGGACTCCCCTGAGGGTTTCTGATTTTTCCTGAATTTATAGTGCTGGAATTAGGTCAAACGGAGCTGGGGTGGGCCCACGAGGTACTAGGGCGCGCCACCCCCCCTGGGGCGCGCCCTGGTGCCTCGTGGCCCACCTCTTCTTCTGGCCCTCTCCCGAAGCTTCCAGTGTTTATCTTGCCCAATAAAAAATCTCCAAAAAGTTTGGCTGCATTTGGACTTCGTTTGGTATTGATTTTCTGTAAAGCAAAAACAGGGCAGAAAACAGCAACTGGCACTGGGCACTAAGTTAATAGGTTAGTCCGAAAAAATGATATATAATTCCTGTAAATGATTATAAAAACATCCAAGATTGATAATATAACAGCATGGAACAATCAAAAATTATAGATACGTTGGAGACGTATCAAAAGGCAAGCCTAAGGGCGGAGCCAAGGCTGAAACTGTGTGTTTTTACTGCAAAGGCACTGGACACTGGAAGAGGAACTGCAAGATATACATGGCAGATAAGAAGAAAGGTATAACTGTTATACGAGTTAATGTCATTGACGTTTTGCTTGCTTGCGAAAATTCCAAGTCTTGGGTATTTGATACCGGATCGGTTGCTCACATTTGCAACTCGATACAGGGGCTTCAAAAGGTGCGCAAACTGGCAAAGAATGAAGTCGTGATGCGCGTCGGGAACGGTGCTGGGATCGCGTGTCAAGCCGTCGGCATTATGCCTCTACATCTCCCTTCGGGATTTATCTTAGAACTAAATAACTGTTATTTTGTTCCGGGATTGTGTAGAAACATTATCTCTGGATCATGTTTGGTACACGATGGGTATTCCTACAAGTCTGAGAACAATGGTTGTTCACTTTATTGTATGGATATGTTTTATGGATTTGCACCCATTGTTGGGGCCCTTTTCATACTAAATCTTGAATGTGGAAATGATGTCTTTAACGTAAATGCTAAATGCCTTAAGAAGGCTGATACCACCACCACTTTCATGTGGCACTGTCGTCTTGGCCACATCGGAAAGAAACGCATGCAAAGACTCCAGAGAGATGGAGTTTTATTGTCTTTTGATTTTGAATCATTTCACACATGTGAAGCTTGTCTGATGGGGAAAATGACCAAGACGCCGTTCACGGGTCATCCTGAACGGGCGGGTGAATTATTGGAAATAATACATAGTGATGTATGTGGTCCGATGAGCACAGCCGCACGGGGTGGGTATTTCTACTTCGTGACTTTTACTGATGATTTGAGTCGGTATGGCTATATCTACTTGATGAAGCATAAGTCGGAAACCTTTGAAAAGTTCAAAGAATTTCAGAATGAGGTAGAAAATCATCGTAACAAAAGGATTAAGTTTCTGCGATCAGATCGCGGGGGCGAATATCTTAGTCATGAGTTTAGCAAACATCTGAGTGGCCGTGGAATCATTTCACAGCTTACGCCTCCCGGAACTCCACAGAGAAACAGAGTGTCGGAATGACGTAACCGAACCCTGTCAGACATGGTAAGGTCGATGATGTCTCTTACAGATCTGCCATTGTACTTTTGGGGTCATGCACTACAAACTGCCGCTCACACACTAAACAAAGCACTGTCTAAGTCTGTTGAGATGACACCATATGAGATATGGCATGGGAAGAAACCCGACCTGTCGTTTCTCAAAATTTCGGGTTGTGAGGCATACGTAAAGCGTTTACAGCCAAGCAAACTTGATCCTAGATCAGACAAATGTTACTTTGTAGGTTATCCCAAGGAGACAGTTGGGTATTCTTTCTACCATGCCTCCGAGAACAAAGTGTTTGTTGCAAAACACGGAGTCTTTCTCGAGAAAGAGTTTCTCGCTAAAAAAGTGAGTGGGAGGACAGTACAACTTGATGAGACTAGTGAATCTTCGGCAACCGTTCATATGGCTAAGGAACCGGAAGAAATTCCGCTAATTATCCCTACAACCGAGCCGGAAGTTGTCGCAAGTGATGCGGAAACTTCAGACAATGTTGTAACTGAACCGCGCAGATCAGGTAGGGCTATCCAGCCACGTGAGTGGTTTCATAACGAAATCTTCATTCTTGAAGACGATGAACCTGCGCACTACAAGGAAGCGATGGCAGGGCCCAGCTCAAGGGAATGGCACAAGGCCATGAAATCCGAAATGTAATCCATGTATGAAAACCAAGTTTGGAACTTGGAAGAACTTCCAGAAGGCGTAAAGCCCATTGGTTGTAAATGGATTTTCAAAATAAAGACAGACGCGGATGGTAACATTACTATCCATAAAGCTAGACTTGTCGCGAAAGGGTTCACGCAAGTTCCAGGGGTGGACTACGACGAGACTTTCTCGCCCGTAGCTATGCTTAAGTCTGTTCGGCTATTACTAGCAATTGCTGCTTATTTCGATTATGAAATATGGCAGATGGATGTCAAAACGGCTTTCCTAAATGGAAACCTCAAAGAGGATGTATACATGATACAGCCAGAAGGTTTTATCGATCCTAAGGATGCTGGAAAGGTATGCAAGCTTCAGAGGGCCATTTATGGTCTGAAGCAAGCATCAAGGAGCTGGAACATTCGTTTTGATGAAGTAGTCAAAGAGTTTGGCTTCATCAGGAATGACGAAGAATCTTGTGTTTACAAGAAGTTTAGTGGGAGCGCAAAAGCATTTCGAATCTTGTATGTGGATGACATATTGTTGATTGGAAATGACGTGAATTTTCTTAGCGAAATAAAAGACTCATTGGAGAAGAGTTTTTCAATGAAAGACTTAGGCGAAACGGCATATGTATTGGGCATCAGAATCTATAGAGATAGATCAAAATGCCTGATAGCGCTTAGCCAAAGCACGTACATTGACAAGGTGTTGAAAAGGTTCAACATGGAGAACTCCAAGAAAGGCCTACTCCCCATGTCACCTGGCACAGTACTTTGCAAGAATCAGTGTCCCCGGACTCTCGATGAGCGAGTACAAATGAATGATGTTCCATATGCCTCGGCAGTTGGTTCTATTATGTATGTCATGCTATGTACAAGACCGGATGTTTCCTATGCGCTAAGTGTTAGCAGCCGGTACCAAAGTGATCCAGGACTGGAACACTGGGCCGCAGTCAAAAGTATTCTTAAGTACCTCAAAAGGACCAAGGATTTACTCCTTGTGTACGGAGGTGATGAATAGCTCATTATAAGTGGTTACACTGATGCAGGCTTCATGACTGACCCAGATGACTTCAAATCTCAATCAGGCTATGTTTTCATATTGAACGGCGGCGCAGTTGATTGGAAAAGTTCCAAACAAAAGACTGTGGCAGATTCTATGACGGAGGCGGAATATGTTGCAGCTTCGGAAGCCTCCAAGGAGGCGGTCTGGATCAAGCAATTTCTTGAAGACCTTGGTGTGGTTGCAAGTGCGCTGGACTCGGTGGAGATCTATTGTGATAATAGTGGCGCCGTGGCTCAAGCTAGGGAGCCATCTCCGCACCATAAGACAAGACATATTGAACGCAAATATAAACTCATTCGACATCATGTCGAAGCGGGTTTAGTGAAAGTACGCAAAGTTCACACGGATCTGAACGTGTCAGACCCGATGACAAAGCCTCTACCACGAGCAAAGCAAGAGCAGCACCGGATAGCCATTGGTGTTAGGGAAGCCATGTAACTGGATTATGACTCTAGTGCAAGTGGGAGTCTGTAGGAGATATGCCCTAGAGGCAGTAATAACAGTTATTTTGTATCTCCAAGTTTGTAATGAATGTTTATGTTCCATGCTATAACTGCAATGATTCTCGAGTCTACAATATCCACGAGGCTCGGAGGGAAACTCATGTGCACGTGTGGTATAATAAATGGTAAAATGCATTCCTAGTCATGCCTCTAAGACTGGCTCAAGTATTGCACGATGATCATGTTTTCCTGATCATGGGCATGACTATGCCGGCAATTTTGAGGGCACAATGTTAGTAGAACACTTGTGTTGAATCGACCCGAATTGATGTTATGCAATGAGATACATTCGTCACAAGTTAATAGTTAATAACACAGAGATAGTTAATGTTTGCATAATTCCTTAGACCATGAGAGTATCGAGTTCCTTCGTGCTTGCTTCGTGAACTTTGGGGTTTGTTAAACGTCATCCGTAACTGGGTGGCTATTACGGCGGCTTACGGGTTCACGGAAAAGTATGACAAGGAACGAGATAGCTCAAGATTGGGATTTGCTCCTCCGACGATGGAGAGATATTCTCGGGCCCTCTCGGTGTTACGGTATCCATCATCGTCTGGCTAGACACATAGTGATTTGATCACAGGGATGCCGGAACACGGAAACGAGAAAAGAGAACAAAACCGGTAACGAGGTAACTGGCATAGTGGACAAGTTGTTGATCCACGGGGATGCAGATAAATCTCACCTCAGGTGTTTGTAACATATCGTGAAGCAACAGGAATAGCACACGGCAACTGAAGGTTCACTCGAATATTTATTCGTGTGGGTATAGGGGTCAATATGGGTGTCCACGGCTCCGATGTTGATCATTGATCGGAAAGTGTTCCGGGTCATGTCTATGCTTCACCGAACCTATAGGGTCACATGCTTAAGGGTCATCTAACTGCTGAATACTAGACAGGGAGTCTGAGAGAAAGTCAACGGAAAAGATTCGGAGACAACGGAAGAGTTCCGGAGAGAGAGGACACCGGAAGGGTTTCGGTAAAACTGAAAAGTTGTTTTGGGGTATACCATTAAGTCATATTGGTTTCGGCACATGCCTGGAAATTCTTGGAGGGTGCCAGAATTGTTCTGGGAACTTTTGGGATTTTTTCGGAGAAAAAACCCGGAAATGTTCCGGAGCTGCCGGAACCGCTTTGGTTGCTTTTCGCAGATGAAAATCGCTAATCCGGAATTGTTTTGGAACGCGTCCAAAATTATTTTAGTGGGTACTAGAATTGTTCTAAGACCCACAGAAATATTTTCGGATTTATCGGTCACGGAAAATTGTTTCCATGAATAGTAAAAGTGCTTTTTGGGTTACTTTATGGAAAGCCACCTTTTAGGGCTTTTTCCAAAAGGCTTCTAGAAGGGCTTGGGGACTAAGGAAACCCCTTTGGGGGGCCCCCATGAGGGTGGCCGGCAATGAGTGGAGCTCCTCCATGGAGCTGCACATGCCATTCTTTTTTTCCTTTTATTCCCTTTATGTGTGACATAAAGTGAGGGTGTTTTGGTATTTTGTGTGCCAACCCTACCCCTTGGCTTTCCTATAAATAGAGGTGCAGAGGAGCTCTCCACACTCACTCCTTACTCTCATACACAAGCCATGCATGATCTGGCCTTCTCTCTCCCTCCCCGCGAAATAGTTTCTTAGAGCCGAAAGGCTGTCTGGGTTCCGACAGGAACTAGTTCTGGACGGCGAAGCCCTGCCGGATAGCTGACACCGTATGTGTGCAACCCCGTAGAGAGGTCGTAGATTCGATCTTTTACCTGAGGGGCTGTTCGAGGGTCCTCCCGAAGGGCTGTCCGAGTTACCGTTCGAGCTTCGAGGGTCCTCCCGAAGGGCTGTCCGTGACATCGTCCGAGGGACTGTCCGACCGCCTCCCGATGGGCTGTCCAACGAGGGAGTACATCCTCGCGGTTGGGAGGTTGTAAATCCTAGCTGCGGGGATCTGCAGCGACGATCTACATCGACTCTACTTCCGCTGCGCTACGAGTCGGTAATGATCAGATCAAACCATGTATGCAGTCTCCATAGTGGTCCTGGGTGGGCTCGCTGTACCGAAATTTTTTGTTTTCTGTCACGTTCCCCTACACCGCCGCCGCCGCCCTAGCTCAAGGTGAGCTGTCCCTCCACCTACCTCTCTCTGTTCAGATCTGATGTATGAATATGACTGAAAAAAATGAAAAATTGAGTTATATTTGGACATCTTTGTGGTGCTTATGTGAAGTGGACATCAAGCAATATGGCAGAATATTGTTAGTCATTATTCATGTGCTGTACTAGTAGACAAGGTAGCATATTTTAGGTGACATGCTTAGTTCTTATCTGTTTGATGATGCTAATGTAATTTGGACATGAAACATGACATTATTTTAACATGTGTGTGTGTGTGTGCTGACCTGCTTGTTGGTTATGGATGTTGACACGTGAATTTGCTAGTCTATTTATAGAGAAGTGTTAAGTATGGCTGCCGAATGGATTGATGAGAATACCCGGATTATCGTCGAGTTGTTTGTGAAACAATTGCAGGCTGGAAATATGCCGAACACTCATTTGACACCCAATGCATATGACGACGTGGGAAAGGAATTCCTGATGAGAACTGGACTTGAGTACACACATAAGCAAGTGAGAAACAAATGGGACAAGTTAAAACGTGAGTACAACCTATTCAAGCAGCTCAAGCACCGCGAGACTGGAGGGGGGGGGACTTTGAGAAAAACACGGTGAAACAAGATAATGAGTGGTGGAAGAAGGCAAAAGTTGTAAGTTCTCATGCTTATGTTTCTCATTAAAAAGAATCTAAACTTGTCATCCTTTATTTACTAATGTTATATCTTTTGTACAATAGGACCTCCCAGGTTGTGGCAAGTTCAAGAAGCATGGACTTCGTAATGAAGAAGGCTTGCGCCTCTTGTTTGAGGATATTAGCGTCGATGGTAGTGACCATTGGAACCCCGCGTCTGGCATGCCTCCCCCTCTAGTGGGCATTGAAAGACGCCTTGAATGTTGATGAAATCACCGATCTTGATTTGGAGGATGATACTTAGGAGCAAGCATCTCCGACAATAGCTAGTGCATCTAAAGTGAGGCTTGGGATCATGATTCCGGAGAAGAACAAGAGACCCAAGACCGCACAAGTGATGCAGGAGGAGATTAGAAAGATTAGTGCCATTGCCCATGCTTCGCACACATCATTTTAGTCTTTCCTACAGAAAGATGAGACCACCTCTGTTGCCTCTACGATGGATTTAGTTCGTGCTTGTGGCGCAATAGAAGGCACAGATGAGCACTTCATTGCTACTGAGCTCTTTCTAAAGAGGGAGCAAAGGGAGATGTTCTTGCACATGACAGCCGACTCTCGAAAGGGTTGGTTGCGTAGGAGGTTTGACCTCAAGTATGGGAACTAGTTTGTTCCATCTTATCTATCGATAATATTTATGCCTATATGTTGGCGAACCTAGTATTATGTTGTGCTATTGCAACAATATTTATGCCTATGTTGGTGAACCTATTATTTTGTTATGCAACTCAAAAATATTTATGCCTATGTTGATGAATCTATTATTATGTTGTGCATTGGGAACAATATTTATGCCTATGTTGGTGAACCTATTGTTTTGTTGTGCAACTCAAAAATATTTATGCCTATGTTGATGAATCTATTATTATGTTGTGCATTGGGAACAATATTTATGCCTATGTTGGGAACATATTATTTTGTTTGATGCTAACTATTGTTTGTTATGGCATTGATTGTCTATGTGCAGATGTCATCAGATAGTGATAGTGATGATGACAATAGTTATGAAACAATGAGGAATTTGGTTATGCATCAACAACATAATATGGACATGCTTTGTTCGGGTGCGGCGGTCATATTTGGCAAGTATTGTGAAAGTTGGGTCATGAAGGCCGTGCCTAGGAAATCTATTTTGAGTGGATTTGGATGGCTTCAAGAGACTATTGCCACACCAGGAGAGACCTACACAATGTTGAGAATGACGGCAAGTGTGTTCTTTGATCTTCATGACTTGTTGGTACGTAATTATGGTCTAAAAGAGACAAGCTTTGTTAGCACTTACGAGTCTCTTGCTATGTTCTCGTGGACATTGGGAGGTTGTGAATCAAATAGAAGAACTCAAAACCGCTTCAAACATTCAGCGGATACAATCCATCGTAAATTCCATGAGGTCCTACAATGTGTGGTCAACATGGCATCTCACTACCTTAAGCCACAAGACCCAAACTTTCACATTGTGCATGATATCATTAAGACAGATAGAAGGGCTTACCTGCATCTCAAAGATTGCATTGGTGCAATTGATGGGACTCATATAAGAGCTTCTATTCCTGAAGGGCCTCCGAAAGTGAGGTACATTGGAAGAATGGGCGCGACAACTCAGAATGTGATGGCGGTATGTGACTTTGATATGCACTTTACTTATGCTTCAATTGGCCAACCTGGTTCTATGCATGATACAAATGTGCTATACCATGCAATTGAGAAGGACAAGCCCTCCTTCCCCCATCCTCCAAAGGGTGAGCATTTCTTTTGATTACAAGTTTACACATAATGTGATCAATCCTCCAACTAACTTGTTTGTGTGTTGTTCTTTTTAGGTAAGTATTACCTTGTAGATGCCGGGTATCCTAATAGAGTTGGATATCTAGCACCATACAAAGGAGAACGGTACCATGTCCCTGACTTTCAAAGAGGCGCACCTCCAAATACTCCTAAGGAGAAGTTCAACAAGATTCACTCCTCCAAACGAAATTGCATAGAGAGAACCTTTGGAGTGTGGAAGATGAAATGGCAAATTCTCCTCAAGATGCCAAACTACTCATTTCAAACACAGATGAAGATAGTTGCAGCTACTATGACATTGCACAACTATGTTCGCCTCCATGACAAAGATGATATCCACTTTGTTCGATGTGAAAGGGATCTGGATTATGTTCCAACAATTCCGGATAGATATAAGAAGTATGTAATTCCTTCGAGTGCATCAGATGCTTCAACTTCGGAGGCAAGTGCTCCTGACATGGATAGGTTTAGGAATGAACTAGCTACCGCCATTGCTCTTGGTTGGTGAAGTCATACTCATTGTATAAATATTTGTCCCTGCTTTGATTTGCAAACATATGCAAATTTGAGAAAGCTTTTGTCGTTGGACATATGTCAAACCTTGTGGTTCTTTATCTAAACTTGGTGAAATTCAAAATCTACATGCTCATTACATTATTTGCACTTGTACTACCCAAAACTGCTCTCTGTATAGGAAACAATGCTCTCTGTACAGCCAAAATCGCAGAAATCTACACAGAAAAAAAAATACAAACAACTTTGTAATTTGGCCTGCAGTGCTCTTTTCAGCCCAGCCTGCCTTCCCCCACAAAATCGGGCCATCAAACAGCTCCCTCAAATGGGCTTCAGGCTCCCTTTCTGGGCAGCCAACCCATGCAGCAAAATCTGGAGCGCTTGAGCAGCCGAACGCTCCTGGCTCCCGTGGGAAGCTGGCTAGCGCTGGCTCCCACAAGAAGCTGGATGCGCGGGAGCCAGGAGAGCTGTCGAACGGGGCCTAAGTCTACTCCATCGCTTTCTTCCATCCAATTCAACCTTCTTCGAAGCTCAACCACAACCTCCTCAAGGCAAGGACTTGTGGGAAACACCGTCACTACCGGCTTCTTCTTCGGGTCACCATACTCCGCGTCTCCTTTCTCAAAGGAGACAAAGTCCACATGATGCACATTCACAATCCTCGCCATCTACAATCATAAACACCATAATGCATCAATGAAAATTGCAAAATTGGATGACCTAGGGTTTCCCCAAATCGCCACAATGCGGAGATTTCAACCAACAAAAAGAGGAGGAATGAGGGAGAATACTTTTAGGGGTCGAAGGGGAGGATAAATCACCGATTTGGAGCTCTGATCCAAGAAATTTTGTGGGCATTAGGGAGGGGCATGAGTGGGGCGGCTGGGGTGGAGAAAGAGGGGAAAAGAGAGGGTTTGGGGGAAAAACAGGGGCCAGCCGGTTTTGTTCACTCAAGGGGCATGACGCCCTGTGCTGGGGCGTCATGATGCTCAGCATGGCGCCCTGGCCTGGGGCGCCATGCAACCAGGCCCTGCCTACGTGGCAAGTCACCGGTGACCAGTATGGCGCCCTTGACCGGGGCGTTATGTGATCTAGCATGGCGCCCCGGGTGCGGGCGTCATGCAAAAGGGGCCATTTTGTGAAAAAAATTCGAAATGGGTTCATTTTGTGCTGAACTTTGCCCAAAGGGCCACGTTTGTTGTTTTTCAAATGAATTAACTCAAACGGGTATGATGCAACATGAGATGATGCACTAAAGGGAAGACGAACATGTTTTCCGAGGCGACAAGCATGACAAGTATGATCTTTGATCTTATTACAAGTGAAAGAAAAACTCCTAAGAATATGACGAAGTGTTGTGGGGTTGGGATGACCCAAGCGAGCGTGCCAAAGGTCCACACCGACGGAGAGAGCAACTGGAGTGGTGGTGGTGGTGGTGGTGGCGGCGGATGAGTGGACCGAGTAGAGCTCGTCGGGGCTGTCACATCGATGAAGCACCATCCGGGTACGAGCGTCCTTGACAGAAAAACCAAATTCGTCAAATTCAACGGTGACAGGATTTTCACGAGTAAAAGAACAAACGGAAACAAGGTTTTTGATTAGATCAGGTGAGAAAAGTATATTAGATAATGATAATGGCATTGATGAAGATGGAAAAGAAGCATGACCAACATGTGTTATTGGAAGAGAAGAGACATCACCGACAGTTATACGGGTGGAAGTATGAACGGGATGGGAGGTGTGAAGGTTACTGGGATGGGAAGACATATGAGCTATAGCTCCGGTGTCCATATACCAATCCCCGCCGCCGGTGTAGTTGGTTGGTGTAGGGGCGGAGTGAAGCGCCGCGAGGAGAGCCGGATCCCACGGTGCGGGAGGGAGTGGAGGCGCCAAGTTGGTGTAGTAAGAGGCGCCGGGCTGCTTCTGCAGTGGAGGAGCGGGCAGCATGGGGAGCCCGCCTGGCTGCTGCTGTCCATAGGGCTGCGGTGCAGCATGCAGCGCCTGATGCGCAGGCGGCCGAGGGCCGAGGAGGCCGGGAACTGGTGCGCGGGGGATGGACATTGAGTATGCGTGAACGACGCCCGTCCAAGGATTCGCCCCCACGTACCGAGGCTGCTACTGTTGATGAGGTGCCCCGCCCTAGTTTCCGGACTGCTGCTGCTTGCGGCCACGGCGGCCACCACGACGGCGATCGTTGGAGGCCGACGACTGTTGCTGTGGAGGCGGGAAGGCCGCCGGTGGGAGCTGCGGGTACTGGGGCGCCGAGAACCGCTGCTGCGGGGGAGCCGGGGCGGGACTGCCGCGAGATGTCCCGGTAGCGAGGGCAGTGTGAGTCGCCCGGGATTTCACCATCTTCATCCGAGGCTCTTCCAAACACAGGTACGCCACAACCCGCGGGAAGGTCGGATCGGGAAGCAGAGTGAGGTTGGACGCCGCGTTGCCGAAGTCCTCGTTGAGGCTGGCGGTGAGGGTGCTGAGTAGCAGATCGTCGGAGATCGTCTCGCCAAGATCGCGGAGCTCGTCAACAAGCTTTTTCAGGCGCATGCAATAATCATCAACTGACGGATCATGCTGATGGCACCCAAAAAATTCCTGCTATAGGAAGACCCGGCGTTGGAGTTGGTTGTCGGTGAAGAGTCCGGTAAGCTTCGTCCACACGGCATGAGCATCATCCGCATCGCTCACGACCGTGTGAAAAAGGTCCTTCGAGATGATACCCAAATCCTCAAATCTTGATACCCAAATCCATGCATGACGATCATACAACAAAAATTCAACGATACAAAGCTAGTGTAGGGCAAAATAAAAGCAGTTCTCGCGGTCATTGATCAATTTTGAATCTCTCTTTCATTGTAGTGTAGGCGATATGCCCTAGAGGCAATAATAAATGTTATTATTTATCTCCATGTTCGTAATTAAGTTTATATTCCGTGCTATAACTGCTATGGTTCTCGAGTCTGCAATAACCACGAGGCTCGGAGGAAGACTCATATGCACGTGTGGAATAATAAACGGTAAAATGTATTCCTAGTCTGGCCTCTAAGACTAGCTCAAGTGTTGCATGATGGTTCTGTTTTCCTAATCATGGGCATGACTATGCCGGCAACTTTGAGGGCACATTGTTAGAAGAACACTTGTGTTGAATCGACCCGAATTGATGTTATGCTATGAGATACATTCGTCACAAGTTAATGGTTAATAACACAGAGAAAGTTAATGTTTGCATAATTCCTTAGACCATGAGAGTGTCGAGTTTCTTCATGCTTGCTTCATGAACTTTGGGGTTTGTTAAACGTCATCCGTAACTGGGTGGCTATTACGGCGGCTTACGGGTTCATGGGAAAGTATGTCAAGGGACTTGATAGCTCAAGATTGGGAATTGCTCCTCCGACGATGGAGAGATATCTCTGGGCCCTCTCGGTGTTACGGTATCCACCATCGTCTGACCAGACACAATGTGATTTGATCACAGGGATGCCGGAACACGGGAAAGAGAAAAGAGAACAAAACCGGTAACGAGGTAACTGGCATTGTGGACAAGTGTTGATCCACGGGGATGCCGATAAATCTCACCTCGGGTATTTGTAACATATCACGAAGCAATAGGAATAGCACACGGCAACTGGAGGTTCACTCGAATATTTATTCGTGTGGGTATACGGGTCAATATGGGTGTCCACGGCTCCGATGTTGATCATTGATCGAAAAGTGTTCCGGTCATGTCTATACTTCACCGAACCTATAAGGTCACACGCTTAAGGGTCATTTATCTGCTGAATACTAGACAGGGAGTCTGAGAGAAAGTCACCAGAAAAGTTTCGGAGACAACGGAAGAGTTCCGGAGAGAAAACACCGGAATAGTTTAGGTAAAACCGAAAGGTTGTTTCGGAGTATACCATTAAGTCAAAATGGTTTCAGCACACGCCTAGAAATTCTTAGAGGGTGCCAGAATTGTTCTGGGAACTTCTGGGATTTTTCCGGAGAAAAAACCCGGAAATGTTCCGGAGCTGCCGGAACTGCTTTGGTTGCTTTTCGCAGATGAAAATCACTAATCCGGAATTGTTTCGGAACGCGTCCAAAATTATTTTAGTGGGTACTAGAATTATTCTAAGACCTATAGAAATATTTTTGGATTTAACGGTCGCGGAAAAACGTTTCCGTGAATAGTGAAAAGCACTTTTTGGTGGCTTCTTGGAGAAGCCACCTTTGAGGGCATTTTGGTCCTCTACCCCTTGGGCTTGGCCTATAAATAAGGGTGGAGGGGGATGCCCAAAACCACTCTTTCTCTTATACATTATGCCATGCAATGATCTGGCTTCTTCTCTCCCTCACACGAAATAGTTTCGCAGAGCCGAAAGGCTGTCTGGGTTCCGGTGGGAACTAGTTCTGGACGGCGAAGCCCTACCGGATAGATGATACCGTATGTGTGCAACCCCGTAAAGAGGTCGTAGGTTCGATCTTTTTGCCCGTGGGGCTGTTCGAGAGTGCCTCCCGATGGGCTGTCCGAGTGACTGTCCGAGATTCTGTGTGTGCCTCCCGAAGGGCTGTCCGTTACACCATCCAGGGGACAGTCCGACCGCCTCCCAAAGGGATATCCAAGGGACTGTCCGGGGGCAGACGAGGGAGTACATCCTCGCGGTTGGAAGGTTGTAAATCCTAGCTACGGGAATCTGCACCAACGATCTACATCGACTCTACTTCCGCTGCGCTACGAGTCGGTAACGATCAGATCAAACCCTGTATGCATCTCCATAGTGATCCTAGGCGTGCTCGCAGTACCGAAATTTTTTGTTTTTTTGTTGCATTCCCTACATGTAGTAGGGCTATCAACGTATATGAACTGGACAAACTTGACACTCAATGAACAATCATCAGTCGATGAAATAGTACAATCTAGTGTCAAGCCATCTCGTTCACACAGCGAGAATTGATGGACCTAATACAATGAGAGAAGCTTACCGCCGTCCGCCGACACGGCTATTTAAGCCAGTCGCCGCCCGCCTCACCCGGCGAGGTAGGACCCAGTAGTATTGTCGGACGATTTGGGTGGGTCCGGCTGTGGCGCCCCCGATTTAATCGTGCACTAATCATACACGCAAATGCACACGATCAAGCCTAGGGACTCACTTGAAGATATCACAACACATCTCTACACAAATAAAAGTCATACAAGCTTTCTATTACAAGCCAGGGGCCTCGAGGGCTCGAATACATAAGCTCGATGTCATACAAGCATCAGCGAAAGCATTAGATATCTGAGTACAGATATAAAAGTAAAACAGATAGGCCTAACAGGCGGGGCAAAACAAAACACTGGATCGAAAAGGCGCAGGCCTCCTGCCTGGGAGCCTCCTATCTACTCCTGGTCGTCGGCAGTCTCCACGTAGTAGTAGGCTCCTCCAGAAGTGTAGTAGCAGTCGTCGGCGGTAGCAGCTGGCTCCTGGGATCCGTCCTCTGGTCGTAGCAATCGGGTATGGGGAAAAGGAAAGCAAAGCAACCGTGAGTACTCATCGAAAGTACTCGCAAGACTTACATCAGAACTATTCTACTTATGAATTGGTATA
This sequence comes from Elymus sibiricus, assembly GCA_039707655.1. Lineage (NCBI taxonomy): Eukaryota > Viridiplantae > Streptophyta > Magnoliopsida > Poales > Poaceae > Elymus > Elymus sibiricus. Next base: position 17,895,898 of record CM077666.1, on the reverse strand, counting down.
AAAAAGGGCTGTATCAGTCGACTGGACTGCAGAAATGCCAGAATAGAGAGAAAGGCCTAGCCTATCGAGGACTAGCATCTTCAGCGGTCTTGCAGCATTAGAAGAGTGTAGATTAATAACATTGCATATAATAACAAGCATGTTGTAACAAAGCCTAGAGATCCTTCCTCGACTCCGTACGAGAAAGCGATCCCGGAGCTTCCAATTAATTAAAGTATCCAGTTCAAGTAGTAGTAGATCGGGATACAAAACCGAGCGTCCTGTTACCGTGGACACGGCTATTCGAATAGATAATCTTCCCTGCAGGGGTGCACTACTGTTACCCAACACGCTCGATTAACTCCGGCCGGACACACTTTCCTGGGTCATGCCCGGCCTTGGCTGATCGACACACCGCAGCCCTACCTAGAGCTCAGCAGAGAGGTCCCCGTTGGTCTACATCCTAAGTGCTCAGGGGTCCTGGGCCCATCGCCCTTTGCACTCTGGGTCGTTGTGTGCAGGGTGGATACTTATATAAAGCACCAACTCTACCTGGATGGCATGATCCGATCGTGCCACAATGCTGAACTGGACATCTGACAAAGCTTTCGGCCGATACATACGGTGCCGAGGGCCCCATAAACCATTATCCCGCGTGGTGGTTGTGCGTATAGGGCCAATGACCGACTCAGATCAGATACCCAAATCCGTTAAACGTGTTATTAGGAGCTCGTGGTGACGATCAGTACTCCTGTAGCCCCGTTTCGAGGAAGTGCAACAAGGGCCAGGCCCATCCCTCTCTAGGACGGTCTCTGCCTGCCCGGCCGTGCCTCGTAATTATCTCGCGGGTGCCCTCCAGGTCAACCCGACTTCCCAGGAGACTGTCGGGAACTCAAGTCCACCTCTACCGGGGTGGTACCGCCTGTCCCTTCAGTCCCGCAATAACAGTACAAGGGGGCAACAGTTAAATGTAACCGTGTGTCTGTAACATCAAGAGGGTAATCCGAGGAATCACCCTCGATGGATTCCCACTCGATGCTACCGTCAAGGTGAACCCGGAGGAATCACCCTCGATGGATTCACACTTGAGGGTTGCACGACAGAAGCTTCATCGGAGGTGGTGGAATAGGAATCACCCCCATGTCCCACAATCGACTAGCTGTACCACAAAGTCATATCAGGAGTGAGATAAGAGGTATCACCCTCGGTACTCGAGGATAACTTTGTGGAGTCGAACAACTTAGGGGTTGTGCGGTGATGTGCTGGTCTCAGCCCGTCGATCACATCGACCGGGGCACAGGTAACTAAGTGGGGCAACTAGAACGAGAAGAGGGGCCATAGATGGATTACCAACCAACACTAGGCATTTAGGATATCAGGTAAAGTATCAACAGAAGTTACAATAAACAGGCTATGCAACAGAATAGGATCAATCAAAAGCAGTAGCAAAATCTAAGGCAAGCAGGAGGGAGAAAGAATAGGTGATATAGGCATGCGTCAAGGGGGTTTGCTTGCCTGGTTGCTCTGCGGCAAAAGAGGGGTCGTCGGGGATGTAGTCGGTCTCCGGAGCTGCATCGGTCTCGGAGGCTATCTGAAAGAAGGGGGGAGAAGAAACAATAAATAAAAGCAAACAAAGCAATTCAGATGCATGGCATGGCAAAATGCTGTGTTGGTGGTGACCTAATGCAGTGCTATATGTCGCAGATGAAGCGGGAAAATATCTGGTATATTTTCCCGGCGTTTAGGCGGATTTCGGTATACTGAACCGGAGGGAAAAGCTCCATGTTCAGCTAGATAGGAGTGATGGTCAAGCATTTTGACCACATATTCGGATTCGTCTCGTTTTTCTGATCAATTTTCATGTAGAAAGTTTTTGGATCCGAGTTACGGTTTATTTTCTATGATTTTTCAAAGATTAAAACTATTTTCTAAAATTTCTGGAATTATTTTATTTATTTAAATTTGAATTATCCGAAACAGTAGCTTGATGACATCAGCATGACGTCATAGAGACGTCAGCGGTCAAACCCAGCTGGCCAGGGTCAAACCTGACTAGTGGGTCCCACATGTCAGCGTCACAGCACTAATCTAGGATTAATTAAACTAATTAGGGGTTAATTATAGTGTGGGCCCCATCTGTAAGTGCCTAAACTAATTACAGATTAACTTAATTAACAATTTAGCTAATTAAATTGGTGGGGCCTACGTGTTACTGACTCACCCGGTCCAGTCAGCAGCGTTGACCCAGTCAACAGGGTCAACCGGGCCCACGGGACCCACCTGCAGTGACACAGGAAGGGCCCCGAGTGGTGCCACGTCGGCGCCGGCGCCGGAATCACTCCGGCGAGGCCGTTCGCGGCGGCCGAATGCCGACGAGGCTCGGGAATCGGCTGTGGGGGTTCGTTTTCGACGTGGTTTGCACCCACGGCTCCGGGAGAGTCGCGCACATCCAGTGTCGGCGGTGGCTGCCCGTGGGATGGCCGGAGTCGTCACCGGCGTCGAGGTCGGCGGCCGTGGCATTTCGGGTGTGATCGGAATCGCGGCTTCGGGAGGTTTTCGGGTGCGCGAAGTTGCTAGGCGGGTGCTACGCGATGCAGCGAGCTCGACGGACAGCAGAGCGCGGGTGTTTGGTCGTCGGAGAGTGGCCGGCGACGAGCTCAGCGGAGTTGGGCTTGGGCTCGACGGAACCCATCGATACAGGACGCGCGCGGCAACGCAGGGAGAAGGGAATCAAAGGGGAGCTCACCTAGGGGCACAGGAAAGGCCCGGCGAGGGGTTTAGGAGCTGCTGTGCAGTGGATCGACGCCGGCGAGCTGCGGCGATCCGAGGGGGAAGATGGAGGCGATCCGGCGATGGAGACGTTCCCGGCTCGAGCGAGAGGCCGGGGAGGATGTAATCGACGACGGCGGACTCGGCTGGCATGGCGAAGCGGCGAGAAGGGCTCGGTGGCCACAGCGTATCAACAGCGCAGCGATGGCGGTGCACTGGTGATGGTGGAGAGAAGAGCAGCGGTGATGGAGAAGGAGAGGAGAGCGGCTAGGGCGTCCAAGGCTCGAGGGTGGCTCAACCTTATCTCCCTCGGCCACCTGCTCCGTCGCCGTGGCGCCCAGCGGCTGGAGCCGGCGAGCTTTGGCCATGGCGACGACGACACGATGGCGGGAGCAGGTAGGGGAGGCCCTGGTGGGCTGGGCCGCACTGTGGCTACGGCCTAGAGGCTAGGTAAGGTTTTTCCTTTTTTTGTTTTTTTGCTTTTCCCATTTAGTTAATAAACACAGACAGAAATGGAAATTTTAGGGCTACCAAAACATTTAAGAAAAATGTGGGGCTAAGCCACATATTTCCTTTGTGATTTATGGTACTGCCACAAAAAGTTTGGGATCCAGATGATTTCATTTGAATTTTATATAAATAGAAATAGATTTAATAGTGCTGTTTTGTCACTGTTTTTGGATGTTGAGGTCAATTTTGGAATTTAATAAATGTTGATTTTATTTTTATAATTGCTTTGGGAATTTTTGCAATATTATGAACATTTTTATTCTACTTTTTGGATAACTTTTAATTTTGACTTTATTTTAAATTTGAATTTGAAGTTGGATTACTCTCTAATGCAATTTACTTAGGATGATCATGATGACATGGCTAATTAATTAGCTTAATGACAGGGTTAAGATCTGGGGGTGTTACAATTCTCCCCCACTACAAGAAATCTCGTCCCGAGATTTAAGAGGTGGGATAAGGGGTATTTTCGGGATCAAAGATGTATAGGAGAGTCAGGTTTCGATCATGTGGAACTGTGGTTAGTGTGGGCTAAAAATAGGGAGGACGGTGACATCTTGCACGGTCACGATAGCAAGGCAGGTCAGAGGAAAGTTTGTCAGTTATGTCGGCAACAATGTCGGTACCAAGGGCAGGGAACGAAGAGAACCATTTTCCAGCTCGTTAAAACGAGGCGGACCAATAGGCAAGGTTCTCGTCCATCGGTGGTTACCGGAATGTCATCAACAATAGTGACAAGGTTTTATTTGGGGGTGTGGACTTAAGCAGGGCATTATCACTGCTCAGATAAAAGCCAGTATTATAAGAAAGGTTAAACAGACCAATGGAAAGGAAAATCTGATAATCAGATTAAACAGATCAATGGAAAGGACTAATTGTAGACAATTCAGCTCTCCGGGTGGATGTGATTACGAGATCCTAATGTTAGAGTCAGCAAAATCATTTAACCCGAATAGAAGAGGATTCAGAGTCCCAGAGTATGGAAGAGGAATAAAAGATCCTAATACCACCCATTGGCGACGTGGGCCCGTAAGCCACACAACCATGTTAGTAAAACAGTTTTGCAAAGACTAGACTCAACTTCGGCCAAGGAGTTGGAAAGGGGGTTCCTACAGGCAGTCGGCTCTGATACCAACCTGTGACGCCCCCAACTTAATCATGCACTAATCATACACGCAAATGCACACGATCAAGCCTAGGGACTCACTTGAAGATATCACAACACAACTCTACACAAATAAAAGTCATACAAGCTTTATATTACAAGCAAGGGGCCTCGAGGGCTCAAATACATAAGCTCGATGTCATACAAGCATCAGCGAAAGCATTAGATATCTGAGTACAGATATAAAAGTAAAACAGATAGGCCTAACAGGCGGGGCAAAACAAAACACTGGATCGAAAAGGCGCAGGCTTCCTGCCTGGGGGCCTCCTATCTACTCTTGGTCGTCGGCGGTCTCCACGTAGTAGTAGGCTCCTCCAGAAGTGTAGTAGCAGTCGTCGGCGGTAGCAGCTGGCTCCTGTAATCCGTCATCTGGTCGCAGCAATCGGGTATGGGGAAAAGGGAAGCAAAGCAACCGTGAGTACTCATCCAAAGTACTCGCAAGACTTGCATCAGAACTATTCTACTTATGCATTGGTATCAAAAAGGGTTGTTTCAGTGGACTGGACTGCAGAAATGCCAGAATAGAGAGAAAGGCCTAGCCTATCGAGGACTAGCATCTTCAGCGGTGTTGCAGCATTAGAAGAGTGTAGATTAATAACATTGCATATAATAACAAGCATGTTGTAACAAAGCCTAGAGATCCTTCCTCGACTCCCTGCGAGAAAGCGATCCCGGAGCTTCCAATTAATTAAAGTATCCAGTTCAAGTAGTAGTAGATCGGGATACAACACTGAGCGTCCTGTTATCGTGGACACGGCTATTCGAATAGATAATCTTCCCTGCAGGGGTGCACTACTGTTACCCAACATGCTCGATTAACTCCGGCCGGACACACTTTCCTGGGTCATGCCCAGCCTCGGCTGATCAACACACCGCCGCCCTACCTAGAGCTCAGCAGAGAGGTCCCCGTCGGTCTACATCCTAAGTGCTCAGGGGTCCTGGGCCCATCACCCTTTGCACTCCGGGTCGTTGTGTGCAGGGTGGATACTTATATAAAGTGCCAACTCTACCTGGATGGCACGATCCGACCGTGCCACAATGCTGAACTGGACATCTGACAAAGCTTTCGGCTGATACATACGGTGCCGAAGGCCCCATAAACCATTATCCCGCGTGGTGGTAGTGCGTATAGGGCCAACGACCCACTCAGATCAGATACCCAAATCCGTTAAACGTGTTATTAGGAGCTCGCGGTGACGATCAGTACTCCTGTAGCCCCGTCTCGAGGAAGTGCAACAAGGGCCAGGCCCATCCCTCTCCAGGACGGTCTCTGCCTGCCCGGCCGCGCCTCGTAATTATCTCGCGGGTGCCCTCCAGGTCAACCCGACTTCCCAGGAGACTGTCGGGAACTCAGGTCCACCTCTACCGGGGTGGTACCGCCTGTCCCTTCAGTCCCGCAATAACAGTACAAGGGGGCAACCGTTAAATGTAACCGTGTGTCCGTAACATCAAGAGGGTAATCCGAGGAATCACCCTCGATGGATTCCCACTCGATGCTACCGTCAAGGTGAACCCGGAGGAATCACCCTCGATGGATTCACACTTGAGGGGTTGCACAACAGAAGCTTCATCAGAGGTGGGGAAAGAGGAATCACCCCCGTATCCCACAATCGACTAGCTGTACCACAGAGGCATATCAGGAGTGAGATAAGAGGTATCACCCTCGGCACTCGAGGATAACTTTGTGGAGTCGAACAACTTAGGGGGTGTGTAGTGATGTGTTGGTCTCAGCCCGTCGATCACATCGACCGGGGCACATGTAACTAAGCGGGGCAACTAGAACGAGAAGAGGGGCCACAGATGGATTACCAACCAACACTAGGCATTTAGGATATCAGGTAAAGTATCAACAGAAGTTACAATAAACAGGCTATGCAACAGAATAGGATCAATCAAAAGCCGTAGCAAAATCTAATGCAAGCAGGAGGGAGAAAGAATAGGTGATATAGGCATGCGTCAAGGGGGTTTGCTTGCCTGGTTGCTCTGCGGCAAAAGAGGGGTCGTCGGGGATGTAGTCGGTCTCCGGAGCTGCATCGGTCTCGGAGGCTATCAGAAAGAAGGGGGGAGAAGAAACAATAAATACAAGCAAACAAAGCAATTCAGATGCATGGCTTGGCAAAATGCAGTGTTGGTGGTGACCTAATGCAGTGCTATATGTCGCAGACGAAGCGGGAAAATATCTGGGATATTTTCCCGGTGTTTAGGCGGATTTCGGTATACTGAACCGGAGGGAAAAGTTCCATGTTCAGCTAGATAGGAGTGATGGTCAAGCATTTTGACCACATATTCGGATTCGTCTCGTTTTTCTGATCAACTTTCATGTAGAAAGTTTTTCGATCCGAGTTACGGTTTATTTTCTATGATTTTTCAAAGATTTAAACTATTTTCTGAAATTTCTGGAATTATTTTATTTATTTAAATTTGAATTATCCGAAACAGTAGCTTGATGACGTCATAGAGACATCAGCGGTCAAACCCAGCTGGTCAGGGTCAAACCTGACCAGTGGGTCCCACATGTCAGCGTCACAGTACTAATCTGGGATTAATTAAACTAATTAGGGGTTAATTATAGTGTGGGCCCCATCTGTCAGTGCCTAAACTAATTACAGATTTACTTAATTAACAATTTAGCTAATTAAATTGGTGGGGCCTACGTGTCAGTGACTGACCCGGTCCAGTCAGCAGCGTTGACTCAGTCAAAAATGGTCAACCGGGCCCACGGGACCCACCTGCGGTGACACAGGGTGGGCCCCGAGTGGTGCCACGTCGGCGCCGGCACCGGAATCACTCCGGCGAGGCCGTTCACGACGGCCGAACACCGGCGAGGCTCGGGATTTGGCTGTCGGGGTTCGTTTTCGACGTGGTTTGCACCCACGGCTCCGGGAGACTCGCGCGCATCCAGTGGTGGCGGTGGCCGCCCGTGCGATGGCCGGAGTCGTCGCCGGCGTCGAGGTCGGCGGCCGTGGCATTTAGGGTGTGATCGGAATCGCGGCTCCGGGAAGTTTTCAGGTGCGCGAAGTAGCTAGGCGGGTGCTACGCGATGCAGCGAGCTCGACGGACAGCAGAGCGCGGGTGTTTGGTCGCCGGAGAGTGGCCGGCGACGAGCTCAGCGGCGTTGGGCTCGGGCTCGACGGAACCCATCGATACAGGACGCGCGCGGCAACGCAGGGAGAAGGGAATCAACGGGAAGCTCACCTAGGGGCACAGGAAAGGCCCGGCGAGGGGTTTAGGAGCTGTTGTGCAATGGATTGACACCGGCGAGCTGCGGCGATCCGAGGGGGAAGATGGAGGCGATCCGGCGATGGAGATGTTCCCGGCTCGAGCGAGAGGCCGGGGAAGATGTAATCGACGACGGCATACTCGGCTGGCACGGCGAAGCGGCGAGAAGGGCTCGGTGGCCACGGCGTATCAACGGCGCGGCGACGGCGGCGCACTGGTGATGGTGGAGAGAAGAGCAGCGGTGATGGAGAAGGAGAGGAAAGCGGCTGGGGCGTCCAAGGCTCGAGGGAGGCTCAGCGTTATCCCCCTCGGCCACCTGCTTTGTCGCCGTGGCGCCCAGCGGCTGGAGCCGGCGAGCTCTGGCCATGGCGACGACGACACGATGGCGGGAGCAGGTAGGGGAGGCCCTGGTGGGCTGGGCCACACTGTGGCTACGGCCCAGAGGCCAGGTAAGGTTTTTCCTTTTTCTGTTTTTCTGTTTTTCCCATTTAGTTAATAAACATAGACAGAAATGGAAATTTTAGGGCTACCAAAACATTTAAGAAAAATGTGGGGCTAAGCCACATAATTCCTTTGTGATTTATGGTACTGCCACAAAAAGTTTGGGATCCAGATGATTTCATTTGAATTTTATATAAATAGAAATAGAGTTAATAGTGTTGTTTTGTCACTGTTTTTGGATGTTGGGGTCAAATTTGGAATTTAATAAATGTTGATTCAATTTTTATAATTGCTTTGGGAATTTTTGCAATATTATGAACATTTTTATTCTACTGTTTGGATAACTTTTAATTTTGACTTTATTTTAAATTTGAATTTGAAGTTGGATTACTCTCTAATGCAATTTACTTAGGATGATCATGATGACATGGCTAATTAATTAGCTTAATGACAGGGTTAAGATCTGGGGGTGTTACAATTCTCCCCCACTACAAGAAATCTCGTCCCGAGATTTAAGAGGTGGGATAAGGGGTATTTTCGGGATCAAAGATGTATAGGAGAGTCAGGTTTCGATCATGTGGAACTGTGGTTAGTGTGGGTTAAAAATAGGGAGGACGGTGACATCTTGCACGGTCACGATAGCAAGGCAGGTCAGAGGAAAGTTTGTCAGTTATGTCGGCAACAACGTCGGTACCAAGGGCAGGGAACGAAGAGAACCATTTTCCTGCTCGTTAAAACGAGGCGGACCAATAGGCAAGGTTCTCGTCCATCGGTGGTTACCGGAATGTCATCAACAATAGTGACAAGGTTTTATTTGGGGGTGTGGACATAAGCAGGGCATTATCACTGCTCAGATAAAAGCCAGTATTATAAGAAAGGTTAAACAGACCAATGGAAAGGAAAAAGTGATAATCAGATTAAACAGATCAATGGAAAGGAATAATTGTAGACAATTCAGCTCTCCAGGTGGATGTGATTACGAGATCCTAATGTTAGAGTCAGCAAAATCATTTAACCCGAATAGAAGAGGATTCAGAGTCCCAGAATATGGAAGAGGAATAAAAGATCCTAATACCACCCATTGGCGACGTGGGCCCGTAAGCCACACAACCATGTTAGGAAAACAGTTTTGCAAAGACTAGACTCAACTTCGGCCAAGGAGTTGGAAAGGGGGTTCCTACAGGCAGTCGGCTCTGATACCAACCTGTGACGCCCCCGACTTAATCATGCACTAATCATGCACGCAAATGCACATGATCAAGCCTAGGGACTCACTTGAAGATATCACAACACAACTCTACACAAATAAAAGTCATACAAGCTTTATATTACAAGCCAGGGGCCTCGAGGGCTCGAACACATAAGCTCGATGTCATACAAGCATCAGCGAAAGCATTAGATATCTGAGTACAGATATAAAATTAAAACAGATAGGCCTAACAGGCGGGGCAAAACAAAACACTGGATCGAAAAGGCGCAGGCCTCCTGCTTGGGAGCCTCCTATCTACTCTTGGTCGTCGGCGGTCTCCATGTAGTAGTAGGATCCTCCAGAAGTGTAGTAGCAGTCGTCGGCGGTAGCAGCTGGCTCTTGGGATCCGTCATCTGGTCGCAGCAATCGGGTATGGGGAAAAGGGAAGCAAAGCAACCGTGAGTACTCATCCAATGTACTCGCAAGACTTACATTAGAACTATTCTACTTATGCATTGGTATCAAAAAGGGCTGTATCAGTGGACTGGACTGCAGACATTCCAGAATAGAGAGAAAGGCCTAGCCTATCGAGGACTAGCATCTTCAGCGGTCTTGCAGCATTAGAAGAGTGTAGATTAATAACATTGCATATAATAACAAGCATGTTGTAACAAAGCCTAGAGATCCTTCCTCGACTCCCTACGAGAAAGCGATCCCGGAGCTTCCAATTAATTAAAGTATCCAGTTCAAGTAGTAGTAGGTCGGGATACAACACCGAGCGTCCTGTTACCATGGACACGGCTATTCGAATAGATAATCTTCCCTGCAGGAGTGCACTACTGTTACCCAACACGCTCGATTAACTCCGGCCGGACACACTTTCCTGGGTCATGCCCACCTCGGCTGATCGACACACCGCAGCCCTACCTAGAGCTCAGCAGAGAGGTCCCCGCCGGTCTACATCCTAAGTGCTCAGGGGTCCTGGGCCCATCGCCCTTTGCACTCCGGGTCATTGTGTGCAGGGTGGATACTTATATAAAGCGCCAACTCTACCTGGATGGCATGATCCGACCGTGCCACAATGCTGAACTGGACATCTGACAAAGCTTTCGGCTGATACATACGGTGCCAAGGGCCCCATAAACCATTATCCCGCGTGGTGGTAGTGCGTATAGGGCCAACGACCCACTCAGATCAGATACTCAAATCCGTTAAACGTGTTATTAGGAGCTCGCGGTGACGATCAGTACTCCTGTAGCCCCGTCTCGAGGAAGTGCAACAAGGACCAGGCCCATCCCTCTCTAGGACGGTCTCTGCCTGCCCGGCCGTGCCTCGTAATTATCTCGTGGGTGCCCTCCAGGTCAACCCGACTTCCCAGGAGACTGTCGGGAACTCAGGTCCACCTCTACCGGGGTGGTACCGCCTGTCCCTTCAGTCCCGCAATAACAGTACAAGGGGGCAACAGTTAAATGTAACCGTGTGTCCGTAACATCAAGAGGGTAATCCGAGGAATCACCCTCGATGGATTCACACTTGTGGGGTTGCACGACAGAAGCTTCATCGGAGGTGGTGGAAGAGGAATCACCCCCGTATCCCACAATCGACTAGCTGTACCACAGAGGCATATCAGGAGTGAGATAAGAGGTATCACCCTCGGCACTCGAGGATAACTTTGTGGAGTCAAACAACTTAGGGGTTGTGCGGTGATGTGTTGGTCTCAGCCCGTCGATCACATCGACCGGGGCATTTGTAACTAAGCGGGGCAACTAGAACAAGAAGAGGGGCCACAGATGGATTACCAACCAACACTAGGCATTTAGGATATCAGGTAAAGTATCAACAGAAGTTACAATAAACAGGCTATGCAACAGAATAGGATCAATCAAAAGCAGTAGCAAAATCTAATGCAAGCAGGAGGGAGAAAGAATAGGTGATATAGGCATGCGTCAAGGGGGTTTGCTTGCCTGGTTGCTCTGCGGCAAAAGAGGGGTCGTCGGGGATGTAGTCGGTCTCCGGAGCTGCGTCTGTCTCGGAGGCTATCGGAAAGAAGGGCGGAGAAGAAACAATAAATAAAAGCAAACAAAGCAATTCAGATGCATGGCATGGCAAAATGCAGTGTTGGTGGTGACCTAATGCAGTGCTATATGTCGCAGACGAAGCGGGAAAATACTTGGGATATTTTCCCGGCGTTTAGGCGGATTTCGGTATACTGAACCGGAGGGAAAAGTTCCATGTTCAGCTAGATAGGAGTGATGGTCAAGCATTTTGACCACATATTCGGATTCGTCTCGTTTTTTCTGATCAACTTTCATGTAGAAAGTTTTTCGATCCGAGTTACGGTTTATTTTCTACGATTTTTTAAAGATTTAAACTATTTTCTGAAATTTCTGGAATTATTTTATTTATTTAAATTTAAATTATCCGAAACAGTAGCTTGATGACGTCATAGAGACGTCAGCGGTCAAACCCAGCTGGTCAGGGTCAAACCTGACCAGTGGGTCCCACATGTCAGCATCATAGTACTAATATGGGATTAATTAAACTAATTAGGGGTTTATTATAGTGTGGGCCCCATCTGTCAGTGCCTAAACTAATTACAGAATAAGTTAATTAACAATTTAGCTAATTAAATTGGTGGGGCCTACGTGTCAGTGACTGACCCGGTCCAGTCAGCAGGGTTGACTCAGTCAACAGGGTCAACCGGGCCCACGGGACCCACCTGCAGTGACACAGGGTGGGCCCCGAGTGGTGCCACATCGGCGCCGGCGCCGGAATCACTCCGGTGAGGCCATTCACGATGGCCGAACGCCGGCGAGGCTCGGGATTTGGCTGTGGGGGTTCGTTTTCGATGTGGTATGCACCCACGGCTCCGGGAGACTCGCGCGCATCCAGTGGTGGCGGTGGCTGCCCGTGGGATAGCCGGAGTCGTCGGCGTCGTCGAGGTCGGCGGCCGTGGCATTTCGGGTGTGATCGGAATCGCGGCTCCGGGAGGTTTTCGGGTGCGCGAAGTAGCTAGGCGGGTGCTACGTGATGCAGCGAGCTCGACGGACAGCAGAGCGCGGGTGTTTGGTCGCCGGAGAGTGGCCGGCGACGAGCTCAGCGGCGTTGGGCTCGGGCTCGACGAAACCCATCGATACAGGACGCGCGCGGCAACGCAGGGAGAAGGGAATCAATGGGGAGCTCACCTAGGGGCGCAGGAAAGGCCCGGCGAGGGGTTTAGGACCTGCTGTGCAGTGGATCGACGCCGGTGAGCTGCGGCGATCCGAGGGGGAAGATGGAGGCGATCCGGCGATGAAGACGTTCCCAGCTCGAGCGAGAGGTCGGGGAGGATTTAATCGACGACGGCGGACTCGGTTGGCACGGCGAAGCGGTGAGAGGGGCTCGGTGGCCACGGCGTATCAACGGCGCGGCGACGGCGGTGCACTGGTGATGGTGGAGAGAAGAGCAGCGGTGATGGAGAAGGAGAGGAGAGCGGCTGGGGCGTCCAAGGCTCGAGGGTGGCTCAGCCTTATCCCCCTCGGCCACCTGTTCCGTCGCCGTGGCGCCCAGCGGCTGGAGCCGACGAGCTCTGGCCATGGCGACGACGACACGATGGCGGGAGCAGGTAGGGGAGGCCCTGGTGGGCTGGGCCGCACTGTGGCTACGGCCCAGATGCCAGGTAAGGTTTTTTCCTTTTTCTGTTTTTCTGTTTTTCCCATTTAGTTAATAAACAGAGACAGAAATGGAAATTTTAGGGCTACCAAAACATTTAAGAAAAATGTGGGGCTAAGCCACATAATTCCTTTGTGATTTATGGTACCGCCACAAAAAGTTTGGGATCCAGATGATTTCATTTGAATTTTATATAAATAGAAATAGATTTAATAGTGCTGTTTTGTCACTGTTTTTGGATGTTGTGGTCAATTTTGGAATTTAATAAATGTTGATTTTATTTTTATAATTTCTTTGGGAATTTTTGCAATATTATGAACATTTTTATTCTACTGTTTGGATAACTTTTAATTTTGACTTTATTTTAAATTTGAATTTGAAGTTGGATTACTCTCTAATGCAATTTACTTAGGATGATCATGATGACATGGCTAATTAATTAGCTTAATGACAGGGTTAAGATCTGGGGGTGTTACAATTCTCCCCCACTACAAGAAATCTCGTCCCGAGATTTAAGAGGTGGGATAAGGGGTATTTTCGGGATCAAAGATGTATATGAGAGTCAGGTTTCGATCCTGTGGAACTGTGGTTAGTGTGGATTAAAAATAGGGAGGATGGTGACATCTTGCACGGTCATGATAGCAAGGCAGGTTAGAGGAAAGTTTGTCAGTTATGTCGGCAACAACGTCGGTACCAAGGGCAGGGAACGAAGAGAACCATTTTCCTGCTCGTTAAAACGAGGCGGACCAATAGGCAAGGTTCTCGTTCATCGGTGGTTACCGGAATGTCATCAACAATAGTGACAAGGTTTTATTTGGGGGTGTGGACTTAAGCAGGGCATTATCACTGCTCAGATAAAAGCCAGTATTATAAGAAAAGTTAAACAGACCAATGGAAAGGAAAATGTAATAATCAGATTAAACAGATCAATGGAAAGGAATAATTGTAGGCAATTCAGCTCTCCGGGTGGATGTGATTACGAGATCCTAAGGTTAGAGTCAGCAAAATCATTTAATCCGAATAGAAGAGGATTCAGAGTCCCAGAGTATGGAACAGGAATAAAAGATCCTAAAACCACCCATTGGCGACGTGGGCCCGTAAGCCACACAACCACGTTAGTAAAACAATTTTGCAAAGACTAGACTCAACTTCGGCCAAGGAGTTGGAAAGGGGGTTCCTACAGGCAGTCGGCTCTGATACCAACTTGTGACGCCCCCGACTTAATCATGCACTAATCATACACGCAAATGCACACGATCAAGCCTAGGGACTCACTTGAAGATATCACAACACAACTCTGCACAAATAAAAGTCATACAAGCTTTATATTACAAGCCAGGGGCCTCGAGGGCTCGAATACATAAGCTCGTTGTCATACAAGCATCAGCGAAAGCATTAGATATCTGAGTAGAGATATAAAATTAAAACAGATAGGCCTAACAGGCGGGGCAAAACAAAACACTGGATCGAAAAGGCGCAGGCCTCCTGCCTTGGAGCCTCCTATCTACCCCTGGTTGTCGGCGGTTTCCACATAGTAGTAGGCTCCTCCAGAAGTGTAGTAGCAGTCGTCGGCGGTAGCAGCTGGCTCCTGGGATCCGTCATCTGGTCGCAGCAATCGGGTATGGGGAAAAGGGAAGCAAAGCAACCGTGAGTACTCATCCAATGTACTCGCAAGACTTACATCAGAACTATTCTACTTATGCATTGGTATCAAAAAGGGCTGTAGCAGTGGACTGGACTGCAGAAATGCCAGAATAGAGAGAAAGGCCTAGCCTATCGAGGACTAGCATCTTCGGCGGTCTTGCAGCATTAGAAGAGTGTAGATTAATAACATTGCATATAATAACAAGCATGTTGTAACAAAGCCTAGAGATCCTTCCTCGACTCCCTATGAGAAAGCGATCCCGGAGCTTCCAATTAATTAAAGTATCCAGTTCAAGTAGTAGTCGATCGGGATACAACACCGAGCGTCCTGTTACCATGGACACGGCTATTCGAATAGATAATCTTCCCTGCAGGGGTGCACTACTGTTACCCAACACGCTCGATTAACTCCGGCCGGACACACTTTCCTGGGTCATGCCCAGCCTCGGCTGATCGACACACCGCAGCCCTACCTAGAGCTCAGTAGAGAGGTCCCCGCCGGTCTACATCCAAAGTGCTCAGGGGTCCTGGGCCCATCGCCCTTTGCACTCCGTGTCGTTGTGTGCAGGGTGGATACTTATATAAAGCGCCAACTCTACCTGGATGGCACGATCCGACCGTGCCACAATGCTGAACTGGACATCTGACAAAGCTTTCGGCTGATACATACGGTGCCGAGGGCCCCATAAACCATTATCCCGCGTGGTGGTAGTGCATATAGGGCCAACGACCCACTCAGATCAGATACCCAAATCCGTTAAACATGTTATTAGGAGCTCGCGGTGACGATCAGTACTCCTGTAGCCCCGTCTCGAGGAAATGCAACAAGGGCCAGGCCCATCCCTCTCTAGGACGGTTTCTGCCTGCCCGGCCGCGCCTCGTAATTATCTCGCGGGTGCCCTCCAGGTCAACCCGACTTCCCAGGAGACTGTCGGGAACTCAGGTCCACCTCTACCGGGGTGGTACCGCCTGTCCCTTCAGTTCCGCAATAACAGTACAAGGGGGCAACCGTTAAATGTAACCGTGTGTCTGTAACATCAAGAGGGTAATCCGAGGAATCACCCTTGATGGATTCCCACTCGATGCTACCGTAAGGTGAACCCGGAGGAATCACCCTCGATGGATTCACACTTGAGGGGTTGCACGACAGAAGCTTCATCGGAGGTGGTGGAAGAGGAATCACCCCCGTATCCCACAATCGACTAGCTGTACCACAGAGGCATATCAGGAGTGAGATAAGAGGTATCACCCTCGGCACTCGAGGATAACTTTGTGGAGTCGAACAACTTAGGGGGTGTGCGGTGATGTGTTGGTCTCAGCCCGTCGATCACATCGACCGGGGCACATGTAACTAAGCGGGGCAACTAGAACGAGAAGAGGGGCCACAGATGGATTACCAACCAACACTAGGCATTTAGGATATCAGGTAAAGTATCAACAGAAGTTACAATAAACAGGCTATGCAACAGAATAGGATCAATCAAAAGCAGTAGCAAAATCTAATGCAAGCAGGAGGGAGAAAGAATAGGTGATATAGGCATGCGTCAAGGGGGTTTGCTTGCCTGGTTGCTCTGCGGCAAAAGAGGGGTCGTCGGGGATGTAGTCGGTCTCCGGAGCTGCGTCGGTCTCGGAGGCTATCGGAAAGAAGGGGGGAGAAGAAACAATAAATAAAAGCAAACAAAGCAATTCAGATGCATGGCATGGCAAAATGCAGTGTTGGTGGTGACCTAATGCAGTGCTATATGTCGCAGACGAAGCGGGAAAATACCTGGGATATTTTCCCGGCGTTTAGGCGGATTTCGGTATACTGAACCGCAGGGAAAAGTTCCATGTTCAGCTAGATAGGAGTGATGGTCAAGCATTTTGACCACATATTCGGATTCGTCTCGTTTTTTCTGATCAACTTTCATGTAGAAAGTTTTTCGATCCGAGTTACGGTTTATTTTCTATGATTTTTCAAAGATTTAAACTATTTTCTGAAATTTCTGGAATTATTTTATTTATTTAAATTTAAATTATCCGAAACAGTAGCTTGATGACGTCATAGAGACGTCAGCGGTCAAGCCCAGCTGGTCAGGGTCAAACCTGACCAGTGGGTCCCACATGTCAGCGTCACAGTACTAATCTGGGATTAATTAAACTAATTAGGGGTTAATTATAGTGTGGGCCCCATCTGTCAGTGCCTAAACTAATTACAGATTAAGTTAATTAACAATTTAGCTAATTAAATTGGTGGGGCCTACGTGTTAGTGACTGACCCGGTCCAGTCAGCAGCGTTGACTCAGTCAACAGGGTCAACCGGGCCCACGGGACCCACCTGCAGTGACACAGGGTGGGCCCCGAGTGGTGCCACGTCGGCGCCGGCGCCGGAATCACTCCGGCGAGGCCGTTCACGACGGCCGAACGCCGACGAGGCTCGGGAGTTGGCTGTGGGGGTTCGTTTTCGACGTGGTTTGGACCCACGGCTCCGGGAGACTCGCGCGCATCCAGTGGTGGTGGTGGCTGCCCGTGGGATGGCCGGAGTCGTCGCCGGCGTCGAGGTCGGCGGCGTGGCATTTCGGGTGTGATCGGAATCGCGGCTCCGGGAGGTTTTCGGGTGCGCGAAGTAGCTAGGCGGGTGCTACGCGATGCAGCGAGCTCGACGGACAGCAGAGCGCGGGTGTTTGGTCGCCGGAGAGTGGCCGACGACGAGCTCAGCGGCGTTGGGCTCGGGCTCGACGAAACCCATCGATACAGGACGCGCGCGGCAACGCAAGGAGAAGGGAATCATCGGGGAGCTCACCTAGGGGCACAGGAAAGGCCCGGCGAGGGGTTTAGGACCTGCTGTGCAGTGGATCGACGCCGGCGAGCTGCGGCGATCCGAGGGGGAAGATGGAGGCGATCCGGCGATGGAGACGTTCCCGGCTCGAGCGAGAGGCCGGGGAGGATGTAATCGACGACGGCGGACTCGGCTGGCACGGCGAAGCGGCGAGAAGGGCTCGGTGGCCACGGCGTATCAACGGCGCGGCGACGGCGGCGCACTGGTGATGGTGGAGAGAAGAGCAGCGGTGATGGAGAAGGAGAGGAGAGCGGCTGGGGCGTCCAAGGCTCGAGGGTGGCTCAGCCTTATCCCCCTCGGCCACCTGCTCCGTCGCCGTGGCGCCCAGCGGCTGGAGCCGACGAGCTCTGGCCATGGCGACGACGACACGATGGCGGGAGCAGGTAGGGGAGGCCCTGGTGGGCTGGGCCGCACTGTGGCTACGGCCCAGAGGCCAGGTAAGGTTTTTCCTTTTTCTGTTTTTCTGTTTTTCCCATTTAGTTAATAAACAGAGACATAAATGGAAATTTTAGGGCTACCAAAACATTTAAGAAAAATGTGGGGCTAAGCCACATAATTCCTTTGTGATTTATGGTACTGCCACAAAAAGTTTGGGATCCAGATGATTTCATTTGAATTTTATATAAATAGAAATAGATTTAATAGTGTTGTTTTGTCACTGTTTTTGGATGTTGGGGTCAAATTTGGAATTTAATAAATGTTGATTTTATTTTTATAATTGCTTTGAAAATATTTGCAATATTATGAACATTTTTATTCTACTGTTTGGATAACTTTTAATTTTGACTTTATTTTAAATTTGAATTTGAAGTTGGATTACTCTCTAATGCAATTTACTTAGGATGATCATGATGACATGGCTAATTAATTAGCTTAATGACAGGGTTAAGATCTGGGGGTGTTACACCGGCTTGACAGAGCCTACGTGCCAGCGTGCTTGGTTCAGGGTTTCGTCCCACCTCACCACACGAGGAGTGACTTGATCAGCTTAAATAGCCGACCCCTCCCAGAGAGGTAAGCTTCGGTCATCAACATATCCTTTCTGAAGATTGTGGACTGTCACTATGAATCTTCTCTGTTTATAAACAAGGAAGATTCATCATGACGGTCCATATCCCTTACAAAGCGAGCATTGATGGCCTTGCTTTTTAAAAAGTTTAATCATTTTTGACATTTTTGTCCGAATCCGAAAGGGTACATCGATGACCATAAG
This sequence comes from Elymus sibiricus, assembly GCA_039707655.1. Taxonomy (NCBI): domain Eukaryota; kingdom Viridiplantae; phylum Streptophyta; class Magnoliopsida; order Poales; family Poaceae; genus Elymus; species Elymus sibiricus. Next base: position 17,877,300 of record CM077666.1, on the reverse strand, counting down.
TCCGGTGGCGTCGTCCGGCGGCGCCGACCTTCAGCGGCAAGGAGAGAGGGGACGAATATGGGTGAATTGGCGCGGGCCCTTCCGATCAGTTCGACGCTACCGGACGTCCCCATATCCGCCCAAGATTTGAACTGGATATGGGGTTGCCGGTCAATCCAGGCGTTTGGGCTGGCCATGGAACGCCTGTTGGGTGGCGTTTTTGCATCTGGACACTGATCGAGAAGCCAACCCGGACGTTTGGGGAGGGCATGGGTCCGGTTGTAGATGCTCTAGGGCAAATGGATGGTAATTAGCTGGTAAATAAACCAACGGCCGCATGATTCTCGTACTGATCCAACTAGTACTCCCTCCGTTCCAAAATATAGTGCGTCCGCGCTTCCCGAGGTTCAACTTTGACCATAAATTTAACCAACGAGACCGACTGCGGCGGAAGCAAAAATTATATAATTGAAAACTTCTTTCGAATACGAATTCACTGGTATAATTTTTGCTCCCGCCGCAGTCGGTCTTGTTAGTTAAATTTATGATCAAAATTGAAGCACGGGAACCGAGGACGCACTATATTTTGGAACAGAGGGAGTAGTAAGCAAAGACTTGGTAGGTGAAGTCAAGGGAAAATACTTTTTCTACTGTAGTCCTCGTGATCCAGATCAGACCTCTCAATTATTACCAGACAACAGTGCGCGTCCGATCCAGATCCAGAGAGTGACGAACTTTCACCACGGCGACGCAGCTCCCTTCGCCTCCTCCTGGTCGACGCAACTCCGGTCATCTCGCCCTCTCACCACGGCGACGGCGGCTCCTGGATCTGAACCAGCCGCGCCCTACCGGCCACCGCCGGACAGCAGCTGGTCAGTAGTCTCTCTCTCTCTCTCTCTCTCTCTCTCTCTCTCTCTCTTCCGTGCTCTGTTTCAGTGCCTCCATTCCTGTACTTTCCCCTGGCCTGGTGCAACTGAACCCCCATTTGCATCTAGGCAGGCTCTGTCACCGGCAGGAAGGCAGGCAGGCGACATCCATCACCGGCAAACCTCCCACGCACCGTGCCACCGACGCACAGCAGCAGGTCAGATGCCCCCCTCTCTCTCTGCCACGATGAGCTATAGGATATGATCAATGCCTAGGTTTGGTTGACCACACAGGTTTCTTTTCTCTAAGCATTATTATGTGCTTCACAATCACATAGTAGCTGGTAGTATAAAAATAAAGAAGACAATTCAGTTCTGTTTCTGTTCTCTCTGTCTTGTGAATGGAAATTGTATTTCCCCTGTGAGTTGTGATTGGAAATTCTCTGGCCTCCTGATGCCTTAATTATATATGTTTCTCTTGTGATTGAAAATTCCATCAGGAACAGGTGCACACTTCCCTGACCTGCTGTGCTGCGACTGCGACTCAACCCCCCATTTGCAGCAGCAGCAAGGTAATTGGCAGGCGGACGGCAGCGGCATCCGTTGCCGGCACAAGGCAGGCAGGCAGGCAGGCAGCATCCATCACCAGCACGCTTGCGCCAACGTACGTTGCTATACACGCACTCATCTCCTTTCATTTGCAGCTTACAGCAGCCTACTAACGAACAAATTGGCAGGCAGGCAGGCACAACACGTTGTTCATCCTTCCATCCGACCAAGGGATGGCCTACGCGGCCCTCAGCGTGGCACAATGGGTGGTGGGCAAGGCGCTGGCCCCCGTTACGGATGGCTTGCTGGGGGCTTGGGCAGCCACCAAGAACTTTGGCCCCAACGTCGAGGCCCTCAGCACGGAACTGCTGCTCGTGAAGGCCACGCTCGAGCAAGCTGCCCTCAAGGAGCTCCGTGGCCCCGCCATGGAGATGCTGCTGCAGAAGCTGCGGGATTTGGCGCACAATGCCCAAGACTTGCTGGACGAGCTGGATTACTTCCGCATCCACGATGAGCTGCACAGCACATATGATGCAGCAGATCAGCATGGCGAGGGTGGCGTCCACGACCTCGCCCTCAATGCTCGCCACACCGCCAAAGCTCTTGGCAAAATGGTCAACTGTTGCCCTTGGCAGCCTGCTAAGCGCCAACAGAGGTCACACAGTGATTGCTCCTCAGTGTCACACACCAATCAGCAGGTCAACAGATGCATGCCCAAGCTCAGTAAACTCTTATGTTGCTCATCTTCTCCACATCCATATGTTCGTGATGATGATTGTGGCAAGTCCCAAGAAACACAAAAGTTTGAGTTTAATAGGGTTGATTTCTCTCAAAGGATGAAGGACATTGTAGAGAAACTGCAGCTTATCCGTAGTGAGGTTAACAAGCTTCTTCAAGGTTGTGACCCTAGAATTGTCCCAAACATTGCTCAGAGTCGTCCCGTCACCAAAGGTCGAATTGATGAGCCAAAACTGTACGGGAGGGACCCTGTCATGAATAGAATCATACATGACATCACCAATGGTCAGTACCGTGACAAGGGTCTAACTGTGATTCCGGTTGTCGGTCCGGGGGGAATGGGGAAGACTACACTGATACAACACATATATCGCAGCCAACAAATGCAGGATCATTTCCCAGTCATGATTTGGATATGTGTGTCGCTCAGTTTCAATCTGGATAAGGTGCTAGAGCAGATTAAAACATGTACCCCTGCAGTTGAAAAGGAAAAAATGGGCAGTGCAACTGAAGACTTGATTGAACAAAGATTAAAATCTAAAAGGTTCTTACTTGTATTGGATGATATATGGAAGATTAGTAATGGGGATGACTGGGGAAAATTATTGTCGACACTCAATAAATCAGAGGAAAAGGGTTCCATGATTCTGGTCACAACTCGGTTTCAAGCAATAGCACAGAAGGTTGAAACAACTGGCTCCTCAATAAACTTGAATGGTTTAGAATCTGAAGAGTTTAGAAAGTTATTCCTTGCTTTTGTCTTTGGTGATGAGCAATGTCCAAGGGAAAAACAATTTTTGCTTGAGACTGGAGAAAAGATAATGGAAAAACTAAAGGGCTCCCCTCTCGCAGCAAAAACAGTTGGTAGATTACTGAGTAAAGACCTTAGTTTGCGTCACTGGAAAAGGGTCCTGAAAAGTAAAGGATGGGAGAAGCAGACAGATGACAATGAAATTATGCCTGCCTTGAAGCTTAGCTATGACTTCCTTCCTTTCCATCTGCAACAGTGTTTTGCCTATTCTGGATTGTTTCCTGAAGATTACAATTTCAGAAGCGATGAGCTGATCAGTCTATGGATTGGACTAGATATTGCGATACCCAATGGCCAAAACCAAACATTTGTAGACATAGGTCTGAGCAATTTAAATGAGTTAGTCACCCATGGATTTTTCAGAGAAGAGGAAACTAAGTATGGTCTGCGTTATGTTATGCATGACCTACTGCATGATTTGGCATTGAAAGTTGCATCACATGATTGTCTTAGTTTACGTCTCTCTGATGTTGGACCAATAGAAATTCAGCCATCCATCCGTCACTTGTCTATAAGCATAGATGACTTAGGTGAATATGATGCAGTGTCTGGTGAAAAATTGAAGAGTAAATTGGAAGAACTGAATACAAGATTTAAGGCTGAACATTTGCAAACATTGATGTTATTTGGAAAAATGGATGAAGGTTTTGTCAAGATATTTGGTGATTTTTTTGGAGAAGTTAACGCTCTCCGTGTTCTTCATTTGCCCAGCATGCTTTGTCCTGTGGAGTCCATGTTACATAACTTTTCAGTACTTGTCCACCTACGATACCTATGTCTAGGGACAAGTAAGAGCCAGATGCATTTACCACTGAACATCTCAAAATTTTATCATTTAAGGATTCTAGATCTTAAATGGTGGAATGGCAGTCGTGATTTGCCTGATGACATGAGCAACCTTGCCAAATTGTGCCATTTTTATGTCCCAACTGATGATCAGCTTCATTCTGATATTTATAATGTGGGAAAACTTAAACTCTTAGAAGAGTTGAAGGTATTTCAAGTCAATAAAAGAAGTGAAGGGTTTGAACCAAAGCAGCTAGAACACTTGACCAAGCTAAGGGAGCTTGGCATCTACAACCTTGAGAAGATAGATACAGCAGAAGAAGCAGCTCAAGCAAAAGTGATGGAGAAAAATTACTTGAGGAGGTTAACGTTGGAGTGGGATAGTGAGCGATCTAGTGTTGAGCCTGGTGTGGAAGCAGCGGTTCTTGAAAGCCTTCAACCACATGGAGATCTTCAAGTGTTGTGCATTAGAGGGCACGGAGGCCCTTCTTGTCCAACATGGCTGGGTGATGAGTTCGCTGTTGATGCTCTACAATCTCTTTATCTTGATGGTGTTTCTTGGGAAGTTTTCCCTTCTTTAGGGAAGGCGTGGGATCTTCGTGAATTATGGTTTGAGGATATTGCCAGACCGAAGGTGTTTATCATAGAGAAAAGCTTTTGCATGCTAACAAAGCTTATACTCATTGGCCTAGGAAGTTTTGAAAAATGGGTTTACCCAACTGAAGAAGAGTCTTCTGTTGGTGGAGACTTCTTGCCACCGGATGCTCATATGTTCCCTCTTTTGCAAGTTCTGGTTATTAGGAAGTGCCCGAAACTGTTGGGGTTGCCTTTCTCAAACCACATTGTTTCCCCAGATTGGTTCCCCAAGCTACAAGAGCTTGAGGTACATGACTGTCCCAAATTCTTGCCAGTGATTCCCATCTCCTGGATTGAAAGTCTGCGTTCTGTCAAGATGAAATGTGTAAAGATGCTAGAGGAATTTGCGTACTCAAAATCATCTGATGGAGCAGAATTGGAAATTATTGGAGATGGTGATCTGCATAGCATAGACCAAGTGTTAGTTTTCGATAAAGAATCAAGTCTTGAGATGCTGATACTCAACAGGTGCCCACCTCTGGAGTTGAAGCACCTTCTGCTGCTAACCTCGCTGAAGTCATTGTTTTTAAAAAGTTCAGATGGTCTGATTGGACCACTAGGAGGTCAGGGTGATGTGCAATGGCACCTCCCTGTTGAGCATATCTGGATCGAGAGCTTACATGGTAATTGTTGGAGGGAATTCACAGAATTCCTCCCCCACCTCCCAAGGCTCTCCAGATTGGAAATAAGGCGTTGTAAAAACATAAAACAACTTGTAGTGGGGGTGGATCTGCAACAAGCAACATCTGCAGTAGTATCAGAGATGGGGGAAGGTGAAATAACGGCAGCAGAAGAGGAAGAGGATGACGGGCTGCTTCTCTTCCCAGCTAATCTCTGTGACTCACTACGGGAATTGACGTTCTTTGTCTGCCCAGAGCTGGTACTGGTGGACCCACCAACTCTTGTTCCTGGGGGAGGATGGCTCCAAGCCTTGCGATCCCTCCAGAGATTATGTATAAGGTATTCCCCAAAGTTTCTATCCGCCTTCTTGTTTTCCCGTCACATTTTCCCTTCCTCCCTGCAATTCCTGGATCTTTGTGGTGTGGAAGGCATGGGGACACTGGAGCCGCTCTCAAACCTCTCTTCTCTTACCGAGTTAGAATTGAATTATTGCGGAGAGGATCTGAAATGTCAGGGCTTGCAGTCTCTCCTTACCACCGGGGGCCATCTCAGGGAATTAAGAGTCTTTGGCAGCCCTGGTTTCTTTGCTGGTTGGGATCCCAATCCCAGACGGACTTTGGAGGACGTTCAAGGAGGTGAAGAGCAGCATACACAGCTTGTTTCATCCACACTGCACAAACTCCGGACGGATGACGCAGTGGGGCTCCTTTCTGCACCCATCTGCAGCTTCTTCTCTTCCTCCCTTACTAAGCTGGAATTTCAAGGGAACAAATGGTCCAATGGGATGGAGCACTTCAGCAAGGAGCAAGAGGGCGCCCTTCAGCTCCTCTCCTCCCTCCAGAAACTTAAGTTTTGGGGTTTCAAGAACCTTCAAAAACTCCCTGCAGGGCTGTGCAACCTTACCAGCCTCAAGAAATTAACAATCAATGCCTGTCCAGCCGTCTCGTCATTGCCCAACGATGGCCTCCCCGAATCACTGCAAGAGCTATGGGTCAATCTCTGCGACAATGAGGAGCTAAAACAGCAGTGCAGGGGGTTAGTGGGAACCATCCCCTTAATCAGAATAGACTGGTGATCCAAGGTAACACAAACATACTTTCTTATGTTTTTCCACTTTGCCTTTTTCCCTCAATCCTGCTTAATAACACTGCATTTGTTCCCATCCACTGTGCAGGACAATGCCTTGGAGTTCCCTTGTACATTCTTCTAGCCTTGTACAGCTCTTCCTTTTCCATACAAACACATTTGCGTCATCAGGGTCTTGTGGCCGCCGTTTTCCTTCCTGTACATAAATCGGGTAAGTAAATATAAACTGAACTTTACTCATGCTGCTGTATTATATCAATTATATCACTTTCCACTTATACTCGCTGCAAAAAATATCTCCACTTATGCTCCTGCTATATTAGATTTCCATTTTCTTCTCAATTGTTTTGAAAGTATTTAAGGTTGGTCTTTCCACAAGTGAGAAAACCAACATCATTATCAGCCTATGCCTTCTGCAAGTCCCTCTTCTTTTCTTCCTAGATGTAACTACCAATGAAACCTGTTATCAACATTTGTTTTGCTTTCTTGTGCAGGTGTTTTTTCAATGTTATGGGCTTCTTCCTATTAGCACTTAATCTGGGTTATTGTCATTCATTAAGACGTGTTAATCTTTTTATTTTGAGTGTCACAATCAAAATATCGCTATGGCATCAGTATCAAATAAACGAGACTTTTGGTCAAGCTACTGATATTAAGGTGATTATTTTGTTTCATGCACTGCTATGTTGCTATCAGTACCAGGTGTTCCTGCATTCCTAATTTCTGTTTGCTTGCTGTTCAGGTGTTCTAGTGTTTGTTTGGCAGGCTTTCTAGCCACTTGTGTTTACATTTTGTGCAGAACTCATAAAGACTGATGGTGTACCTGGAAAGTTCAGTTTTAGGGATCTAAGGATCATCTGGGCGTAATTATGGAAATTGTCAGTGTTTTGCTACTGATAGGATTTGCAGTTTTGTCATCCAGGTATACTTGCAACCTATAGGATTTGCAGTTTTTCAATTCAATCTACATTCTATTGGTACCATTCTAAATGCAGGTATTCTTGCATTCGTCATAACTACTGTTGTTTAATAAAATTTAATGGCATATAGGATCTTCAGACGAATAACTGGGAAATCCACCAACAGACTGGCAGAGCTGCACAGTAAGTTTATGAATTGACCTAGATATCATACAATTTTTGTTTTCATGTATGATTAATCACTTTATCCTTTGCAGCTCTTATCAATCTGTTATCTTGGCAAAAATTGCAACGCAGTCTTGGTAACCATCAGCATTTCGAGCAGTGAACTCAATGTGAGTTATCGTGTTGTTCTTCAGTAAGTTAATCAACTAGCCAAACATCCAAGCAATCTATTTCACAGGCTACTTATTTTCCAGTTTTGAGCTATGAGATGATTACTTATTTTTTATTTTTGAGCTGTAACAGTTCTCAGTGCTCAATGTTTCTAATCTCCTATTTAAAGTAGACACATACTGTCAGATGCTCACCTCAATTACCAATTAACTCTCGTCAGTCTAGTTAACACTGTCGGATTGTGTTTTTGCTCACCAACCATAGGCAATGCATATTAAGAATTCAGAAGCGCTCCATATTAGCGCTGGATCTATGAATTTGTGCAACGTGTATAAGCTCTGAAGGCATATTTCGTGCTGAAACTGTGAATTTCTGCAGTGCGTTACAGTACAGGTAATGCATTGCAGGGCACAACCCCGTTGAGGCACTAAAATGCATGATCACAGCTTATTCATAATTAACACTAGTTTATTATGGTGTTCCATCTTGGTATAAAATTTATAAGCAAATCACCTTTATTAAGTTTTCATTTTCTTTCCTCACTAAAGTAAACGCCCGTCAGAAATGTATTTATTCGTCTCAAAAGAATGCTTTGTCCCCTATCCAATGACATTGTCTTTTAGGAACTATTAGTAATCAACACTATCTTACTGTGTTGTCCATGGCATCTCGGTATAATATTAACTGGAATTGCCTTTGTCAAGTTTGTCATTTTCTCTTGTCAGTCTAGTAAGCACTGTCAGATAATGATTTTGCTCTACAAGCAGAGTCATTTTCGAAGCACTACTTTGTTCTATCTTTATTCTGAGTTCTGCGATTACTCTTTTTATGTCCCCATCGCTGTTTAATAAAAGTAAGTCAATTTCTTCTGATCAGTCAACAGTGAATCAGGATGTCGATTAATGCAGGGGACTGACTTGCTGCCCCCAACTGTTTACATGTGAAACTTGCCTAACTAGTTAGATTAGATGGAATTGTAAGTGCCTCGCTCTGATCGATCTTCTACCTACTTCAGTCAGACGTGCGTGTACTGTTGGTAGCTAATTTCCGTTATATGTTGCTCCATTTTGTAGATCAACCTCCTTGGAAGCAACCGATTGAGTTGGGTGAAAGGTGTGGCTGACTGCAACAGGAGCCACACAAGAATGGTGTTGTTCAGTGGATGCAGTTTCAACTGTTCCTTGTGACATCATTGATGTCTTCTTGCCCCTCATTCAGAGTACTAACCAAATCCCTCTTTAGCATACGCTGGTTTCTCAGGAATTGCTGCAGTGGCTGCCAATGGTATATCCCTGAAGGCACAGATCAAGTTGCGGTTGCAGGAGATATTCTGAAGGTCTAAACATTCAGATCTACTTCATTTTAATCGCATGGAGAGATGATGCTTCTTGTACTAACTAGCAAGCAACTCCTCTGTGCAGGTTATATAATGAAAAACTAACAAGCAAGAATATCATTTCCTTAAGCCCCAAAGACCACAAGATGCAACTGTCAACCTAAAGCGGCACTGCAAAGGTAACAAGGGGATTATGCATGTGTACTGTAAGTAGAGGAACATTATGTACAGTATAATCAGCTAACAGAAATACTGGTAAAAAATTACAGGTGTGAGTAATTGAAAAAGGTTTAGATGCCACTGGAAAGTTGAGGGCATTGAAAGGAACACGGTTTATGATGCCATGCTCAAGGCGGTATGCAAGGACTGCTACACACACCTACTCGATGACTCCTGCGATGGGTGTACCTAAAACACCGCAGAATGTTCATTCATGTGAGGTAATAAGGCCCCAGTAACTGCAAGAAGTACACTATCTCCATGTTCTATCAGGTTAACTGACCTCAAAACGTTTCAGAATCGGCTGCCAAGGAGGGTGATGAATTGACTTACAGCAAGTCCACGGAGTAACAGTTATGCAGATGCAGATGAATTATGCCTGCTGGGGCCATGCCAATGAAGAAGAACCGGACACATTGGCTAGGCTAGCACAAGTGTAGCCTGCAGCTAGGTGGGACAGTATATCTGAAGCCCATCGCTTCGTGACGTTGCTCAGACTGAATGAAATTGCTGCGATGAGTATGTACAGCCAGTGAGGCCACTCCTCCCTTGTCCACCTCCATACCGTGTCTGCTATACGATGGTAAGTATTTCGTTCGTTCCGTATTACTAGTATAGTGCAAAGTATTCTGACACTGTTGGGCAGAACCGTGCCAAGTAGTGCTTACACATTTTCGTTTGCTGCTGCTGCTGCTTTGCCAGGGGGTGTAAGTGTAACATGGAACGGGAGGTACCTTAGTTGCCTGCTGGGGGAAACGGCGGGCTTCTTCTTCTCACCAAAGGTCCTGGCACGATGCCAGCCGTTGCGCGCCGGATGCGCCTTGTTTGTAGCCGGAAGATGCCTGTCCCCGACGTGCCGAAGATATCTGGCACGACTGTAATCACCCATTCTTCCTTCACCACAGAGTCATAATAATCCTGGAAGATTCAGAAGCTGTTTTTGAGGCGATGGGAAGACGTGGGAGGTGATCATTGAGGCCATCAGTTTGGCAAATGATGCTCTGCTCACCTCCCCTGCTTCTCAATCAAACAAACCCGATGGATGCTCGTCAGTTTTTCTGCTGTTTCTCCGAGTGTTGTTGCTCCATTAGAAACAGAGCTTAATTTCAAGGATTCAAACGTTGGAGATTTCATTCTTTCTTTGCATTCAGAGAAATCTGTAACTATTTGGTCTTACTCCCTCCGTCCGGTGAAAAGTGTACAAAAATTTTAGGACAAATTATGGAGTGGAGTAAAAAATGCATTGAAAAGGTGCAAGCCACCATCTCTCTACTCTTTAATTACCCAATCCCCAATGAGTTAAGTGCATGTAGAAATTAAGGAGACCATGTGCAAAATGTTATTAGTCTTGATTACTGTGTGATGAGAGAAAACCTATTTTTTCTGCTTTAAAGTGCATTGGAAAGATAGAAGTATACTTTTTGATGGACAAATTTTAAAACCAAATATACACTCTTCACCGGACAGAGGGAGTATATCAGACACATGAAATTTATAGCTGTTCAGATTCCTTTCTTACTTGGCATTCAAACCCCACATCTCAATGTGCCATAACATTCCAACTCGAAAAGAAACCACACCACACACGCACAGACAAGAAAATGTGCCCAGCAGAAGAAACACACCTACACACACCACACACAGCCCATGGACTGATCCTGAGCCGGCTGGACTAAGGGTTGCCATCAGTTGAATCCAAGGCTAAGCCCAATAATAGCCGAGGCCCGCCTCCCCCAGTAACCAGAAAGCCAGCCAGTACGCCATTTCCAATTTGACGTACGTTGCTTCAAATTGCCGCAATCCCTATTCGGCGCTAGATTTAATTGTTTCTGCCAACTGGCGCACACCCCCATCAACCTTTGGGCTCGGCACATTTATATTTTTTTTTCTCGACGCACAGCTAGCTCTTCGCACACCCTCAGATCACTAACGGGTGGCCCATGTGATGGGGCAAACAGTGGTCGGTTTTTCCGCTTTTGAGAACGTTCTAGAATGCTCTTTTGTCCTTTTTTTTTCTGATTTTTATACACCGGTTGATTTGCTTTTTCTAGGACACGTAATGTTCGAGATTTTCATTTTTCAAATTGGCAAACTTTTAAAAAAAAATCATGATTTTCTTTAATTTTCATTAATATTTTAATATCCAGAACTTTGTGATATTCACGAATAATTTTCAAATTCGTGGATATTTTTTCAAAAAATTAACGAACTTTTTCCAGCTTCGCGAAGTTTTTTCAAATGCATGAACTTTAGGCAAATCCACAAACTTTTTGAAAGTTCACTAACAATTTTCCAACTCAAGAACTATTTTTTTGAATTCGTGAATTTTACCAAATTCATGAACTTTATTCAAATTCCTGAATTTTTTTCAAATTCATGGAGTTTTATTCAAACTGTGAACTTTTTTTTCAAATCGACAAACTTTTTTTCTAATCCGCAAACATTTTTCAAACTCAAAATATATTTTTCAAACCCACAAACTTTTTCAAGTTGACAAAAATGAGCAGTTTTTTTTTCCTGCAACAAAGACCAACAGCTACGAAAAAACACACCAAAAAAATAGCGAACGAGCGAGCGCAGGCGAAAGGCTTATTGGGCCGCCACCCATGCATCGCGCTCTGTGCGCTGCGGGAGCAACGGGCGCTGAACCCGTTATCATTCTACATTCTACTGATACCAGATATTCTACCATTCATCATAACTGTTGTCATTCATTTTAATGGCGTGCAGGATCTTCACAGGAATAGCCTGCATACCATTGCAGTGCACCCCTGTAGACAGTTCAGATCATAGGGAGCAGTAGCAGTCCAAAGGTAATGCATTGCAGGGCATGTGCAATTTTAAAATTTCAAAAATGCATCAAGATGCATGATTGTAGCCTATTCATTAATTTTCAGTTTTGAGCTATGAGAAGATTACTTATTTCTTTTTTTTTTGAGCCATAACAGTTTTCAGTGTTCTATCTTTCTAGTCACTTATACCAAATAGAGACATGCAGTTTTCAGTGTTCTATCTTTCTAATCTTCTATATTAAATAGAATACAAAGTAAAGCAATTTGTTCTGATCAGTCAACAGTGAATCAGGATGTTGGTTAATGCCAGGGATTCACTTGCTGCTCAACTGTTTACATCCGAAACTTGCCTACCTAGTGATGGAACTGTAAGTGGCTCGCCCTGATTAATCGTTTACCTATTTTCAGTCAGACATCATGTACTGTTGGTAGCTAATCTCAGTAATGGTGTTGCTTCGTGTTCTAGATCAATCACTCTAGGACAGAGAGAAAGAAGTAGCCGTGGTTCGCCTAATATGCCTCCATGTGGTACCTGCCCATAAGGAGGCTGACATGGGCGTATGGTGCTTTTTGGTTCACTGTTGAGAGGAATGTCATGAAGAAGCTCAGGTTGCAGTCACTTGCCATACCAAGATACAGTTTCCATGTAAGAATTATGGTAACTTCACAGCCTCTTTTAACAAAACATTAGAGAATGCGCTGGGAAGATTTCTTATCTCAATTACAACCGAATAACTGACCTTTATATTTCTGCATAATGGATTGAACAGGGAGATTGAAGCAGTTAATAGCCTGATTGTAGAGGCCATATGTGAAGCTGACAGGGTAGTGGCCAAAGTTTTTAAGTCTTGGGCTTCTGAATCGGGTACGTTTCTTCAGCTGTTCAAACTTCAAACTATACTCCATCTTCAGTTCACATGATCATGATTCGCTCACAAATAATAAGGTACTATCTTTATTTAACTCAACAGGCCAAGATCGAAGCTGCCAAGGAGGGTGATGAGTGTGTCGCGCATCGTGGGGATGGAAAGATCATGAGTGCGGAGACATGTTGTTAGACATGGACAATCCTACAGTGCGTGCTATACGAGGGTTAGTAGTTTGTTCATTCTGTATATGGCAAAGATATTTTGACCCCGGCCGGCAGAACCGTGCACAAATACTTACACATCTTTTGCAGATGTAACATGGAATGGAGGGTACCTACCTGCCTGTTGGCGAAATAAGTGGTCAGCTTTTTCTTCTCGGCAGATGAATGCTGCTCGTATGGCTTGCTTGAAGTCCTGGCCTTCATTTGCATTCTGGAATTGCTACTCCCGTGCGCCTGCTTACTGGAGCACGCGCCATTGATCAGGAACCAGACGGCATCATCTTCTGAAGAAATCGGCACTTTTCATGCTGTTAACTGAAGAAATCGACACCCAGCGGTTGGTGCCAAGAGAGGAGATGAGCACCATTTACTGTCAATAGCCTCTGGGAAGATGACCCAGGTGGTAGTGCTGTATGGAATGGGTGCAGAAGCAGAGCCATCCCATTCCAATCCAATTTCACCATCAGGCCTTCATCACGCAGTTGTCGAACCTGTGAAATTTCTCTTTTGAAGTGTACATTCATTCATAAAAAGGCAAGGAGAAGATGATTTGTGGTCGGTCACCACATGTTATTAAACATTCTATGTATATTATCATTGCCATCATCATCCTTTATTTACGTCTCAGACTTATAACGGGGCACCATTCCTTCTGGTTACATTCATTTTTCCTCTCCTCTTTTATCTTCTTTTTAAAAATTAATGAGCATTTTTTAAAAATTGCACATTTTAAAATTCTTCAATAATTTTTAAATTCATAAATATTTTTTCAAATCCAGGAATATTGGTAAAATTCAAGACACTTTTTCAAAATAGTGAACATTTTTTATAATTCATTTTTAAATTGTGAATATTAACCCATGAACATTTTTTAAATTCATGAACATCTTTTTATTATTTTTAATGTTTTCTGATTTTGTGAAAAATTTCAAATCTCCAAAAACCAGAGAGCCAGCGGTTGCTCTCTTTTTTTTAAGCTAGCGCCATGAGAAAAAGTGCAGGGATGCATGCTAGCTAGCGACGTGAGAGGAGCAGGAGAGCTAGCGCTACTAGGTTGTGGCCCATCAAGCTAGTGACGCGCAAGCGCTAAAGGCGCTAAATAGGCACTCCCGAGTTCCCTGTTTTAAGGTTATTGTGTCAAATTGTTCGGCAAAATACACCGGGGTGGCGTCATGTGCCAGACCACACCTTCCTGGTGATCGAGCGGTCCAGCTCCGCGAACGTGTTGACCGAACCAGTCATGTGGTGCTCTGTGCTTCACTCTCAATTCAACTACTTTTGTTATGTTTGTGGACTACTTCTTTGGTTACTAATACAGTTCATGTAATTCTGAAAAACGAAAGGTACTATTGCAGTGTTAACCTTACGAACTAGAATTCAGGCCTAACTTATACTGCCTTGTCATATTAATTAATGGACTGCAGATATGAGATCTAGATTATGCTTTGGACAGTTCCAACTTCCAACTAAGGATATCAACATTTCTATGCAAATATTCCTAGAAATTTATCATGGTCTATTAATTCATTCTCCACCTTGGATGATCAATATAATTTCTAATTTAATTTTCTACCATGTTGATCTGTCAAGTATATTAAAAACTTTGCAAGTTCTAATTATAGCGGCAATAATTTGCGGATGCTACTTTTCTTCTTGGGATCTTAAAAGAACACAACAAGATTCATCTTGAACTGTAATCTGTTCGACGGGATTTTTCTAATTCCCTAGGAATTGGAGTGACTTTTGTTTCTCTTTATTTCCGCCGTGTTTATTATATGGGGATGTAATTTATGGGTTGGATTTGTTGAGCCAACCTTGGTCGTAATATAAATCGGGAACTCACGTTTGCAAAAAAAAATATTTTTTGAACTTCTCAAGTTTGCAAAATAAAATACATTAAGCAAGACACTATCTAGCTTTTTTTTAGGCAAGCAAGACATCGATTTACAGAAAAGGAAAAAAAACATGGGGCGGGCCGGCAGGCCTATCTAACCGGCCCTTCAACATTACAGCACCGGAGTGGCCCACCATTACTCAACCCACCGTCCCTCCTTTCCTTTCCTCCTCTCCTCGAAAGAAGTCCACATGACCCCCTGAAGTTTAACAAATCGGCCACTTAACCCCCTGAACCACAAAACCGGGTGTTTGGCCCCCTAATGTTTACAAAGCCGGACATTTCACCCCCCTCACTCTATAAGTGGTTTCAAAAGGTGGTTTTGCCACACGGCTGAAAATACAATACACAGAAACTACCAAAAGAGAAAAATCAAACAACATGGCGTAACAGTATACATCAGCTCAAACAAGGCATGCATGCATGCGTCCAGCTGCTATTCCTACCCGGTCTAAGCCTCGAGACAGACCAGCTCGTCGGCAAACACCTTCATGAAATCCAGCATGCTCTCTGGCTCCAGCAATAGCACGAGCTCGACGGCTTTGTCCTTGCACCATGCATTCATACGTACGGGAGCATTGTAGTACAAAAGCGCCGGCCCCATTAACGCGGGCGCGCCTCACCCGAAAGTTGGCGTCACTCAGCGGCATGCCCATTCAGCTAATGGGGCGGATGTGCGCTCGGAGATGCTGCTCCTCCGCATGTTCATCACGTCGACCTCTTTGAGGTAATCGATGAGTCAACGTGCGTAGTCGTTTTCCCTGTCTAATCGCGGAGCTGTAGCCGATAGGGCTGGAAACCACCTCCCCGACGGTGGCCACCGTCAATGCGCGGATCACCCGAAGTAGCCCGGCGGGTGCAGCTGCTCCAGGTCCATACATGTCGATCATGGACGCATGGACTAGAGGCGTGTCACCACGCCCGGCGGCAGTGCTCGCTCGCGGCACACCACCAAGTAGCCTGACAGCTGTTGGTGCTCCTGTTGCGAATTCTGTTGATGGCGGCAGCGACGAACAGTAGTTGGAGTTGTTCAGGGCACCTGTGCATAACAGGTAGATTAAGGGTTGGACTACCCGCCACGAAAATGTGTGCAGGTTCCTGGCATGGTTGCGCCAAGGTAGACGTAACGCAATGGCCTCGCCGGAGTTGGGCGCCCCAAGAGCTCCACGAGTTCTTCGTATCCATGGACGACAGCAAGGCGAAGGCATCTCCAGAGCTGGATGCAGCAAGGGACGGAGCCAGGACGGCCATGGGCGCCATGCTCTTGGGTGCGTGGCTGTGGGCTGAGTGGTTGTACGCGAGCGACGCAGATGGGATGGGAGCGAGTACGAGTTGCAGCATGAGATGGAGATGTCAGTTATGGACTTACGGTGGGGATGCCAACATCGAGCAAGCATGACTTGCTCGGCCCAGTACGCGCGTCGGCCTCGGCCGACGCGGAAGAAGCATGTTGGTTGTAGGCCACGTGGACAAAACCACTTTCAAAACCACCTTCAAAGCTCGTAGGGGGTGTTTTGAATGGTTTTGTAAAGTTTAGGGGGTGGAATACCCGGTTTTAAAGTTCAGGGGGTTATGTAGTCGTTCCGTGAAATCTCAGGGGGTTATGTGGACTTCTTTCCCTCTCCTCTGCTCCCGTCGAGTCCACCAGCGGCAGACGACCGACGGCGAGGAGACGAACGGCGGGCAAGGAGGAAGACGCATTGTCGTCTTCCATTCCAGCTGCTCTCTCTGCTCGCCGGGCGGCATGGTCGCACGGACTCTCCTCCGTCCGCTGGAAGCAAGCGCAACGGCACTAGGTCAGCATTCATGTCCCTGCTTGACGCCCGCCAGGTGCTCGTGCTTATTCCCATAAGATAATTTCCACTGCGACCTAGCTATGTAGGCCGAGTAGGGTAGCATGGTGACTAACCAACCACTCACACTCAGTAGTACTATGGTGACACCTCAATTTAATCCTGGTCTTTCTTGACTCTTGATCCTACTCAGTACTCTCTCTCGTATCAACTTCAGCAGTGTTGTTAGCGCCGCTCTCTCTACTCTGTTCTCAATTGAATGGAATAGTACAATCTCCGTGCTTTCCACAAAACAAAAATTGTAAAGTGATGGCCTATAGAATGAAATACCGCTACTCCGGTGTGGGACGTGTAAGAAGAACCCCATCAGAGTGAGCGTTTAGAATGAGCTAGGATCAGGTTGCCCATCTTCGATCACGCAAAATATCATCATCCCCTTACGCAGCAGCCACTGGTCAGATCTCTCTTTCTACTCGCTCGCGGACGGATAACAAATCACTAGCTCCCACACGGAACCTTGATATGTCGAATGGTTGTTAGCACTCACAAACTCGTGTGTGTCTCGAGTTCATGTCCTGTGTTGAACTAGAAGTCCCATCTGTTCACATTCGATTTTCACCCTGGTCCCGAGAGCTACGTCCTCACCTAGTGATCTTCTCCCAACAGCCAAAGCTCTACTCTTCTTCTTCGGCCCCTCTCCATTGCTGCTCTCTTCTTCTCATCATGTTTCTTTCTGTCCACATTCTATCTTCTCCAGAATAGTTGGTTCATCAGGCTTCCCATGATCTGGTAATCAGGCAACATTACAGTCTGATGATATTTTGTCCCACTTTTTTTATCAACCCCTACAGGTCGTGTTTGATCATTGCACACCTTTGAATATTGCACACGAATAAAAGAATTTTGCATCACGGCAGCTTGTCTTTTTCATTCCAGAATTCTCACTCGCTTACACTGGTAGTAGGAGTACTACTCACTCTCATTCTCTCACTCTCTCAAGCTGCCTGCTGCCTGTCTTCTCCACTTCCCGGCCAGAGCTACTCTTTGCCTCCGCCTCGCCATCTGGCAACGCACCTCACCCTCTCACCACAGCCATGGCGGCTCCCGAATCTGAAGCAAACCAGCCGCCGCCGCACAGCAGCAGGTTAGATCCCTCTCCCTCTCTCTTCTCTCTCTCTCAGTGCATCCATTCCATTCCTTAATTATATTCCTCTTGTGATTGAAAGTTTGCAGCTAGGCACGCGGCATCGGTCACCGGCAAGAAGGCAAGCAGGCGGCATCCATCACCGGCGCTGTTGGAAGAATGCGCAACAGTTATGATCGACAGGTGGGTGGGGTGTGGGTGACACAGGACAGGAAGATGATGGTTGCTAGGCAGTTAACCTCCCTTGTGAAGCAAGCTGCCTTCATTAATGCCCGTGGCCGTGTGAACGCTGCTTGCTGTTAGGCAGGCTATAAAGTCCAGCACTGCATGCCTTGATCAAAACTCAAAAGAGAAGAAGCATCAACGCAAACAAATTAAAGATGGAATCTGTCAAGGAGTTGGCCCTCCGCTGCTTCACGATGCTAGCCCGATGCCTCTGCCCGGAGGCTCGGCCTGATGGAGGCCCCCGCCCAACGGGCGGAGGCTGAGGCCGAGGCAGCGTCGGCCGATCACGCCGCCCAATGGGCCGAGGCCGATCATGCCGCCGCCCACGACGGCTTGCAGGCGTTCGCCCTCGGCCTACACAATCGCCTCGCCGGCAGGAGCCACAACCTGGCCTTCTCGCCGCTGTCCGTCTACGTGGCACTCTCGCTGGGGGCTGTCGGCGCACGAGAAGGCACCCTCGAGGAGCTGCTAGGCATCCTCGGCGCGCCTTCGCGGGACCTCCTCGCCGGCCACGTCTGCGCGCTGGCCGAGCAGGCCCTCGCCGACCAGTCCCAGAGGGGCGGCCCGCGCGTCAGCTTCGCATGGGGCGTGTGGCACGACACGACCATGCCCCTCCGCCCAGCCTACCGTGACGTCGCCACCGAGTCGTACAAGGCCGTCACTCGCGCCGTCAACTTCCACCAAAAGGTGATCGATCACTTAGTCGTACGGTGCACATCGACCTGCCATACGTTACGTGATCGGTCTGTGGCATGTAGATATAGATACATGATTGCCATTAATACGTCGTGTTACGTGCAGCCGGAGGAGGCAAGGCAGCAGATCAACGCATGGGTCGCGGCGTTGACGAGCGACCTCATCCCCTCCATCCTCGCCCCAGGCGCGCTGTCCCACCCCACCGCCCTGGTACTCGCCAACGCCATCTACTTCAAGGGCAAGTGGAAGAAACCATTCAACAAGGGGCACACCAAAGGCGGCAAGTTCCACCGCCTCGATGACACATCCGTCTACGCGCCCTTCATGCGCGGCCTCAGCAACCACAGAATCGCGTGCCACGACGGCTTCAAGGTGCTCCAGCTCCGCTACGAGCAAGGCCGCCCCTTGCCGGGGCCGATCTACTCGATGTGCGTCTTCCTCCCGGACGCGCGCGATGGGTTGTGGTGGCTCACCGACAAGATCGCCTGCGACCCTGACTTTTTGCTCAATCACCTGCCGACGAGCGACGTCGAGGTCGGCGACTTCCGGCTACCTAAATTCAAGGTCAGCTTCGGTATGACGATGAACAACGTTCTCCGGGACATGGGGCTCAAGGTTGCTTTCGAGCGTGGGAAGGCTGACCTATCTGACATGGTGGACGACGGCGCGGGGCTGGCACTACAGGAGGTGATTCACCAGGCTGTCATCGAGGTGAACGTGGAAGGCACTGAGGCCGCCGCTGCCACCGTGATGATATTTAACATGCTTTGTCGTCAGGACCCAGTGGACTTCGTCGCTGATCATCCATTTGCCTTCTTTGTCATCGAGGAGGTGTCCCGTGCGATCCTGTTCGCGGGGCACGTCGTTGACCCCACGATCAAGTGAGGGAGGGAGGACCGTGCATGCATGCTTGGATTTATGTATGGACTCGATCGTGATCTGAGGGAGGGAGGACCGTGCATGCATGCTTGGATTTATGTATGGACTCGATCGTGATCTGAGGGAGGGAGGACCGTGCATGCATGCTTGGATTTATGTATGGACTCGATCGTGATTTGATCTACTTTAATAAGTGCAGCGGGTTAGTGTGAACCATCCCAAAAATCATGCATTGAACAAGGTAATATAAATACACTTTCTTGTGTTTTTCCACTTTGCTCTTTTCCTGCAACCCTGCATAATAACACCGTGTTTGCTCCCCTCCATTGTGCAGGACTCTGGCTTGTACATTCTTCTAGCCTTGTATAGCTCTTCTCTTTCCAACATAAACACTTGCCACGTGCATGACATGAGGGTCTTGTGGCCGCTGTCTTCCTGTATACAAATCTGGTAAGTACATCGAAACTGGAATTTAACTTGTGCTGCATCAGAGTCCCTGTTTTTTCTCATTGGTTGTTAACCACTTGTCTTCCTACAAGTCGAGAAAATCAACATCGTTATCAACCAATGCCTTGTGCAAGTTTCTTTTCTTTTCTCCCCAGATGTAACTGTCAACTAGATCTGTGATCACCATTTGTTTTGGTTCTCTCTGCAGGTGTGGGGGAACGATGGGATAGATGGTTACATTTAGTGCGTAGGTTGTGGAGGTCAACCTGTCTAATGTGTCAGATACATTCTGATGGAAACTTTCGGTTTCAGGCATATTCTCAGTCAAATTTCTGTATTTCGGCTTGATTAATATTGGACCAATCCCAAGGTCGATTCATATTTGGAAAATTAAGGTGCCATTCAAAATCAATGTCGTTATGGGCTCCTCATATGGCGCTAGGGTCGTGTGTCTCGCTGCTGATCGATCTCCTCTTCTCCACTGCATCCCTCTTACGACTCTGGCAGATTTCTGATCCTTGTGTTCCTTCCCGGCCTTAGTCCGGTGAGGTTTCTTGTGGCAGGGAGGTTTTTGCGTCT
This sequence comes from Elymus sibiricus, assembly GCA_039707655.1. Classification (NCBI taxonomy): domain Eukaryota; kingdom Viridiplantae; phylum Streptophyta; class Magnoliopsida; order Poales; family Poaceae; genus Elymus; species Elymus sibiricus. The sequence continues at coordinate 17,856,878 of CM077666.1, read as the reverse complement.
CATCCATTAGGGCTAGGAGTGATGGCAGTGGAAGGAAGCAGTTCTCGGGTGAGGGGGGAGGATGACGTGGATGTTGAAGATTTGCTCAAACGACTGGATTTGCATGAGGATAAAGGAGATGATATTGTTTGAGAGGATGAAAATGATCTTCTTGACGCGCAAGCAAAGTGGCTCGCCATAGCTAGGGTTCATACAGACAGCCCTTCGGCGCTTTATGCTGACATGAGATCGGCTTTGAACCCTGCTATGGAGGTTCGCCGGCGATTAATCGAAGATAATCTCTTCACAATGCTTCCACTCTGGTGACCCATCAAACTGTTTTGGCTGGAAGATCAGGCTAGGTCGTCTACCATCGTACTCTGAGATTGATGCTATGTAGTACCTGCAGTTTATTATCAGGTTACGAGAAGTTATCCCTCAGGTGCCGGGTAGTTCCGGGCCATGCTGTTTGGGCTATACTCAGTTCGCGATTTTTTTAAGTTGACACATAAAATTCTAGCGATAAGCAATAACAAAAGAAAAAAAATTAGGCCTGTCCCACTACCAGATCCAATATTCCATGGTTGCCACTACTTTTTTTTTTAAATCGTTGTTCTGCCACTAAGGGCATGGCCAACGCTCCATGCTGGAGTGCTGCCCTGCAGTCCACGTCGGATGAAAAGGGAAGAGAGAGAGAAAAAGAGTGCTGCTTGGAGAGCCAAACGGTCTCTTGCAGAGGAGGCCGGTGCTTCAACCAAAAAGGAGAAGAAAAAAGAGGAAAGAGGCAAAATCATAGGCAAAGAGTAGCAGAGGACCACAACGGACATGTGCACCCATGGATTTAGAGGGAAAAGAAGATGACAAGAGAGAGAATATTGGAGGACCATACGGTGAATGAAGCTGATGCTTCATCTACTTGCTCCTACGTGAATCTTGGGGCATCACCATACCGCTGCCACCATAGTACATGCCCTAACAATTGCAAGGAAATAGGACAGAAGCACTTGCGTGTCGTTAGAGGGAGCTACCGTTAGGTCAGCCCTCCTTGTCGTATTCTTTGATCCATTTCTTCCTTACGTGGGACCAGCCCATTTACCACATCATCGATAACGGAAAGGAGATTCAGTTGACCCTTCCATCCGTTGTGGGACCCGCAACTTTGTGACATCTTCAACAACAAATAGGAGGCCCACCTGTAGTGTTCGAGTCCAAACGGTACACCCTTCCCTCGTCCAACCACTACCGCGCACTGTGCGCACCGTACAGTCCGGTAGCAGCCGTGCATGCCCGTTTCCCTTCTTCGCGCACCCTTTCCAGCCCCTTTCCCCCGTCAGAGGGTGCCACTCGCGGGTATATAAACCACACATCATCCCGTCGTCGCCGCCACCACACTCACCTATCTTCCTCAGCATGCACCTTGCCTCCGCTATGTCGCAACGGGGCCGGGGTAAATTAACAAGCTGCATAGCTTGTCAAGGCTCGGTTCATTAAGCTCCTTAAGGTTAACGAGCAAAAATATTTAGAGCACGTTAAGCTTGTGAGCACTCATGAGTACTTGTCAACAGGCATTGCACCCTTTTGCTTCTGCTACGGTGTGTTTTTTTATGAAGAAAGAAAATGACCCCATTAGGAGGTACGCTAGTTATTGTCTTCTACGGGCTAGGCTGGGTCGATCCAATGGAATAGATGGGTTGAGATGCCAAAAAAATGTTGCCACTTAACATAAAAATATGTTGTGTGTTGTATTAACGAGCTGCTCGTTCATTATGTAACACCCCTCTGTAATGATCAACAGTGATCCATGATTATTATGCTAAGTCTATGTGATTTGCAAAGTTTAATCAATATGGATTAATATCTCATTTCAAATTCCTCCACTGAATTTAATTCAAATTCAAAGTGAAATTTGAAGTTGCTCAAAAATTTCTGGAAAATAGTTCATGTTGTAGCAAAAATTCCAAAACAATTTAATGTTCAGGAAAATAACATCCCCTATTTTCCTAAAATGGACTAGAGCACTTAAAACAGTGCTAAAACAGCAATTTAAATGCATTTCCATTTATGAATTATTCAAATGAATTCAACTCACTCCCAAACTTTTTGTGGCAGTGGCTAGTATTGCCAAGGAATTATGTGGCTAGGTCCCACATTTTTCTAAAATGTTTGGTGGCCCACAGAAATCATTTACTGTCTCTGTTTTAAAGAAATGGAAAAGACAGAAAATGAAAAAGGAGCTAAGGGCTTACCTGGCCTTACCTGGCGCCGGCCCAGCCGGCCCATCTCCTGTTCCCCTACCTGCTCCTCCCCCGTGTCACCGCCGCCATGGCCGCAGCTCACCGCGCCGCCCGCGGCCTGCCACCGCGACGGGGCAGTTGGCCCTGGATAAGGCCGAGCCTTCCTCCCTCCCCCTGGACGCCCTCAGTCCTCCCCTCCTCTCTCCCTCGCTCGCGCTCGCCTCTCCTCCCCTCTGCCCGAGCGCTGCCGCCGCCGCCACTACTAGGGAAAAGCTTATAGGTAGAACATTAGTAGTAGCGCGGGAAAATAAGCAGCGCTGCTGCTAATTAGCAGTAGCGTTGGGTTTGGACAGCGCTACAAGTAAGGCCTTATCAGTAGCACTGGAAATACTTGCCGCGCTACTGCTAAGTGGGCCCCAACGTGCCCACCGACACTAGCTGTAGTATAGTAGCGCCCTCCAAAATACAGCGCTACTGCTAAAGTTTTAGCAGTAGCGCCGGCTCTGACAAAACCGCTACTACTAATGGGCCCCACTTAGTAGTAGCGCTGCTCCGAACAAGCGCTACTACTATGCACCTTAGCAGTAGCGCCGGCAAAAATACAGCGCTACTGCTAGGCGTGGCTGGTGCCACCTTTTCACCCACCCCCTCTCCCCCTCCCCCTTCCTCCCCCCTTTGCCCTCTCCCCTCTCTAAGTTACTTCTCCACCATTATTGCCCTTCTTCTCTCTTCCTTCTACCTCTCTTCTCTCCCCATTAATGCCCCCCTCCACCATAATTCTCCTCCATAAATGGCCTATTTTCTCTATCTTCCTCATTTATTTGCCTCTCCCTCCTTCCATACATATATATCCCTTTCCCACTCCTAGATTTGTCTCATAGCTACCTAGCTCATCTCTCTCCCTCTCCATTAGTTAGCTAGAGTCATCTCTCCTCCCAACAACTAGATCTAGCTAGCCAGCCATCCACTTTCGATCCCTATAGGTAGCGAAGGCCTCATCTAACCGTGCTCGATCTCTCTCGGGAGATAGGTGAGTAAAAAGTTGTGCATTTCAAGAATGGGAATATGTGTGTTTGCGATATGAAGGGATTTGTGCGAGTGACATGCCCCCTGAGTTGCTTATGTTTTGCCGAAATGTCGATTTATTTCCGTTTCGGCGAATTTTGAGCAAACTCGATATGTCCTATTTTTAGGCAAGGTCATGCCAAATTTTTGTATGACTTTGATGCATGCATGCATTTTGTTTATAATCCTTTTGCTTGTTATACCGCGCAGTCGGTCATGAAGGTGAGTGGAAGGAAGGTGGAGCGATACTTGCAATCCGCGGTGACGGACATGTATGCAAATAATCGGACTGGGATTAGATGTCCGTGTACAAGATGCAAAGAAGGAGTCATTTTGGACCCCTTTGATCGTGGCAGTTTGAAGGCGCACCTGCTCATGAATGGTTTCATGGATGGCTATACTCGGTGGATAAGTGAAGATGATGATGATGACGTCCACATGGCAGGCAATAACGACATGGGGCTAGACGAAGAGATGACCGATTGACCCGAAGACGATGGCGCCGGACATGGCGGCGGGGAAGAGTCCGGACATGGCAGCGGAGAAGATTCCGGACACGGCGAAGAAGAGTCCGGACATGGCGGAGAAGAGGCGGCGGACACGCCGCAGTCTTCGACGCTACTAAGTTCAGTCGTGCAGGACCCTCATGTTCGAGACCTGCTTCGCAAGAATACGACTACCGACAGAGCTGCTTCTAGAGAGGAGGCCAAGCTGGCGCAACTGGAAGTAGACTCGAAGACTCCATTGTATGACGGTTGCGATCCCGAGGTGACCCGCTTGAGTTTCACGCTCGAACTTCTAAAGACGAAGGCCAAAAACAAATGGACAGACGCAAGCCTCGATGAGCATTTGAAGCATCTACATAATAAAGTTCTTCCCGCGGGGAACGTGTGTCCTACTAGTGTCGAGGAGGCCAAGAAAATCGTTTGCCCTCTTGATCTGCCGCACATTAGATACCACGCATGCATCAACGATTGCATCATTTATCGGGAGGAGCACGCGAAAAAAACCAGCTGTCCAGTGTGCAATGCTTCTCGATACAAGGAGGCCGGAAAGAAAGCTCCTCAGAAAGTTGTATGGTACTTTCCGATCACTCCCCGTCTGCAGCGGTATTTCGTAGATCCTAAGGAAGCAAAGCTCATGCGCTGGCACGCGGAGAGGAAGAAGCCCGACGATGGAGATGATCCGAAGCTGAGACACCTCGCAGATGCTAGCCAGTGGAGAGCATTCAACGCCGAATATCGATTTTTCACAGAAGATGCAAGGAACATCGTGCTTGGCGCGAGTACCGATGGCATGAATCCGTTTGGAAACCAGAACACCAACCACAGCACATGGCCCATCTTTGTATGGATGTACAACCTCCCCCCATGGAAGTGCATGAAGACAAAGTACATACACATGAGCATGCTGATTCAAGGGCCGAAACAACCGGGAAATGATATTAACCTGTATCTGGGGCTACTAAAAGAGGAGCTACACACGTTATGGAAATCACTGGTCAAGACATGGGACGCCAGCACATGAGATTATTTCTATATGAGAGCCGCGCTGATGACGACGGTGCACGACTATCTCGGTTACGGGTATGTCTCAGGCCAGGTGTGCCACGGATACTGCGGATGCACGAGGTGCATGGATGATACAACGTCTCAGCATCTTACGTTAACGAAAGATGGCGGGTCTGGGAAAATCGTGTACATGGGGCATCGTAGATGGCTCGAGAAGGATGACCCGTGGAGAAAACATGGAGATCTATTCAATGGTTTGGCTGAGCATCGAGGACCTCCACGTAAGAGGAGCGGCGCCGAAATCAATGAGCTGTTGAAAAACTGGGAACAGTGCCCCGCGCCGGGAAAGATGAAAAAGGCGCCGGAGCCGCTGCTGAAGGTATGGAAAATGATGTCTGTTTTCTGGGACTTGGACTACTGGCCCAATCACGACACGCCTCATTGCCTTGATCAAATGCATATCACGAAGAATGTCCTCGAGAGCTTGCTTGGCACACTGATGAACATGCCGGAGAAGACCAAGGATGGGCCGAGGGCAAGGAAAGACTTGGAAGATTTGGAGATAAGGGGAGATCTCCACATGCCGCCCCGTAAAAAGTCGACGGAGGAGAAGGAGACGGAGACGGAGGCGGGGGAAAGGGGCAGAAAAGTCAACAAGAAGGAGGAGAATTATTGCCCCCCTTCTTGCTTCACCTTAAGTGCGAAGGAGATCGATCAATTCATCAAGTGCCTTACGGGAATCAAAGTCAGCTCCGGTTACTGTGGGAAGATAAGCAGATTTCTAGACACCAAGAAGAAAAGGTTCAGCGGGATGAAGTCTCATGACTGTCACATGATGATGACGCAGATACTCCCGGTTGCCATTAGAGGGATAATGGACAAGCACGTCCGTGACACGCTTACTGGTCTCTGCAACTTCTTCGACGTTATCTCTCGAAAGTCCATCAGTGTGAAGCAGCTCCGAAGGCTACAGGAAGAGACCGTTGTCATACTATGTGAGCTTGAGATGTACTTCCCGCCCGCGTTCTTTGACGTCATGGTGCATCTGTGTGTCCACATCGTGGACGACATCATCGACCTCGGGCCGACATTCCTTCACAGCATGATGCCGTTCGAGAGGATGAATGGGGTCATCAAAGGATTCGTTCGTAACATGTCCCGTCCCGATGGGAGCATCGTCCAGGGGTATCTGACCCAAGAGTGCATCTCCTTTTGCGAGAATTATCTAGGCGTCGGAGACCTTGTTGTTGGTTTGCCCGTCAAGAAGCACCATGGGAGGCTCGGAGGAGAAGGTCACAACAACGGCCGGAGGGAATTGCACGTGGACTACTCGGGTCGACGGAACGACTTTGACAGGGCTAACTTAGTAGTGCTACAACACCTAGATGCGGTTGAAGATTATGTGACACTGCACAAAGAAACCATCGCAAAGAAGTACCATGATCAGGGGATGCGCAAGACGGACGCCGAAGTTACTGTAGAGCACAACTCCACTTTCTTGCGTTGGTTCAAAGAGCAAGTTCTTGCTAATCCCCCGGAAGAGGGCAGTGCGGACGGATTGCTCATATACGCCTTAGCACATGGCCCCGCGCCCAACCTCGCAACCTATCAGGCATACGATATCAATGGGTACACGTTCTACACGGAGGCCAAAGACATGAACAGTGATTACCAGAACTCAGGGGTGACGATTGAATGCATGACCGACGCCAACGACACAACTGAAAGATTCTACGGAAGGGTCGAAGAGATCTGGGAGCTTGACTACGCTGGACTGCACGATGCGACGATGTTCCGTGTCAGATGGGCTAAGGCCGTCGTAAGAGAAAACAAGTATTTCACTACCATGTCTATACCCGACACGAAGAGCACTACCGTGAACGTTAACGTCATCGCCAAAACTGAGCCATGGGTACACGCTAAGCACGTGACACAATGCTTCTTCATAACCGACCCGACCAATCCCAGCCGTGTTGTCGTGAGGAGAGGCAAAAGGAGCATCGTCGGAATGGATGGAGTCGCCAACGAGGAAGACTACGACCAATACGGCAACCCGATGAGGGAAGATGACGATGACGATGAAGCATACGTCAAAAGAAGAATCAAGACTACATTACGTAAGAAAGATCGTACTCCATGGTTCCGGAAAAGTCACAACGAGGGGCTCAATTATTCGACAACAAACAAGAAAGGAAAGAAGCTCAATGTGAAACGTCGTCGACGCAGCTAAGAAACCATCATTTATATATATGTATCTATTTTGTGTACGCACTTAAGTAACCGTTATCGGTCAAATGATGTATACATCGTATCCCCTTCAATTACCACCATGGTTCCGGTGATATTCACGCAGTGTGGGAGGAGACGTTCTCGTTGACTGCGTGCGAGGCCGTCGGGAGAAAAACAAAAACAAAAACAAAAAGGAGAAAGAAAATGAAAAGCAATACAAAAGAAAAAGAAAAGTAAACAGAAAAGGAAAGGAAAATAATAAAAAGAAAAGAAAACAGGGAAAGAAAATATAAGAGTTAGCAGTAGCGCGGGATTCATACCCAGCGCTATAGCTCAGTTAGCTATAGCGTTGGGTATTAATCCCACGCTACTGCTATGTGTATTTTAGAATTAAAAAAAACAAAAAATGGAAGAGTTAGCAGTAGCGCTGGGTACAGACCCGCGCTATAGCTAAGTTAGCTATAGCGCGGGTCTGTGCCCAGCGCTACTGCTATTTTGACTTAACCCCCGCGCGGGCTCCCAATTTCGTTTCTCCCCCCAAATCCCCATTCCCCCTCTCCCCCCCACTCCTCTGTCGCCCTCTTCCCTGCCCGCCCTCGACCTCGCCGCCGTCGCCCTTTCCCCTGCCCACCCTCGACCTCGCCGCCGGCCATCGCCCGAGCTTCTCCTCGCCTTCGCCCTCTTCCCTGCCCGCCCTCGACCTCGCCGCCGCCGCCCGAGCCTGCCCTCGACCTCACCGCCGCCGCCCCGTAAGCCTCTTCCCTCCCCTCTTCTCCCTCTCCTCTCCCCTGCCCTCCTCTCTCTCTCTCTCTCTCTCTCTCTGATCTCTCTCTCTGATCTCTCTCTCTCTCTGCTCTCTCTCTCTAATATGAACCCTAGGAGGCAGTTGGATGTATGAACCCTAGGTGTTCATATGAACCCTAGGTGATGATGTTGCTGCTGTGATTAGGAAATTAGGACAGTATGATTTTTTTTAGGACAGAAATTTTTTTAGCAAATTTTTTAGGAAATTAGCTAGGGTTATAAATTAGTATATAAATTAACAGAGAGTTGCTGCTGTGATGATGTTGCTGTTGCTGGGATTTTTTTTTAGGAAGTTAACAGAGAGTAGTTAGTATATAAATTAGCTAGGGCAAATTAGCTAGGGGAAATTAGCTATGGCATTTAGCTTTAAACAAAAAACAGTAGCATTTAGCTATAAACAAAAAACAGTAGCTATGGCATTTAGCTATAAACAAAAAACAGAATTGTTTTTCTTTTCAAAAACTTGGTTAAAGTAATTGTTGCTATATAAACAAAAAACAAGATTGATGTTATATGATATATGTCATTGATGTTCATTTGCATATTCCATTATTGTTGATTATATCTTTTATTTACAATTGTTGAATATGATATGATTAATGTTGGTTGAATGGACAATTGTCGAAGAATATCCGAGTGGCCTTTGTTTTGCCAGAATGTTGATTCATTTCCGTTCCGGCAAATTTCAGGCGCTCCATATGTCCACTTTTTAGCAAAGGTCATGCCGAAAATTTCCGTGAATTTCGGCATGACTTGTGCTAGAAACTAGGACATATCGAGTGCCCGGGATTTGCCGGAAGGGGAATGAATCAACATTCCGGCAAAACATAGGCCCTTTTTATTTCTTCATTATTCATTTTATTCGGTCTAGAATTAAACTAGCATACTTAATTAATCGTAGGAAACATGTCTAGCCACGAGGAAGCCGGGGGTTCTGGTCACCCCGAACAAGACCCCGTCGAGGCAGTAAATCGTTATTTCGAATACCTGGACGAACACCGGTTGCGGGTGCAGGGTGGCAGTGGCACCAACCCCGACACCGACACCGGCACCGGCACCGACACCACCCCCGAGACCGGCAACGATGCTGGCGAAGCCGGTAAAGGACCGAAGCCGAAGAGGGCACGAAAACCAAACGAGCTCGGCATCGGAAAAATTGTGGTCACGGCGATGCACCCCGGCAAATTAGAGCCAACGGCACCGGAGGAAGCGCGCGCGTGCTACGCCAATCAACTAGGATGCATCCTCAGGGAAACCGCCAACATCAACGACGAAAAGTTAAGGAAGATACCACATATGGAGCACATGCTCCTAACGAAGTTGCACAATAGGTTCCTGTTCCCCGGCCGGGATGAAAGCAAACTTCCGTGGCAGGACGAACCCATGAGAAAGATAAACAACAAGGCGATGGGGACGTTCAACAACGACTTGGCCGCCCGGAAAGTAAGGGTGAAAAAAGCGATTGCGAAGAATGAACCGTGGTCCAAGATTCATGCTGACAATCCGACACTAAAGGAAGAGGACTTCGAAAAATTCAAGGAGACTTGCGCTAAAGACGAAGTCAAGGAAAAGTCGGAGAAAATGAAGGCGCTCCAGGCCAGGAACACGCCTCCCCACCGCCTCGGAAGCCGTGGTTACGAGGGGAAGAGGCCCGTATGGGCCAAGGAGGACGCTGAACATGAAAGACACGGAATCCCAGACCCCTTGGCGGAGTTCACCGAGCCGCAGGAGCGTGACTGGATCAGGGCCCGGTACAAGTGGGACCCCGTCAATAAGATCTTTTACACGGACCCGAACACGAGGGAGTTCATGAGACTACTTGTAATTGTTATATTACCACCTTATATTAGCTTCTAATCAATTCGACTACAAGTTTTGTCACATTTGTAAACCATCCACGTTCCTTTTGCAGAAAGAGCAGCACCAAAAGGCGGCCGAAAGCGATGAGTCCTCTCAGTCGTCGGCGAGGCCCAAGTGGGACACCCCTTTCAACCGGGCCCTGGACATACTGAAAAGGGTCTCGGAGGACAAACCGCCATCGTATGGACGTGTGCACGGCGCCGGAGATGGCGCCTCGTGGAAGACGTACTACCACGAGAAGCCGGAGGAAAAAAGGCAGAGACGGATGCTTACTCAACAGACCATCGACGAGAAGGTCGCGCTTGCGGTCGATAAGACCGAAGCTGAGACCAAAGAAGAGTTGGTCCAAGTAGTCGATGCAGCGGTCAGTGCAGCGGTAGCTGCCGTCAGGGCTGACATCGCATCTTCCATTAGCAGCTTGATTCCTGCAGTTATCGATTGGACGAAGAAAAATCCAGATAAAGGGCCAGCGGACTTTCCCCTTCCCAGCTACGTCAGGAGCAATTCGGTGAACATCGCACCACCAGCACCTGCTCACGCAACCGCACATGCTCCCGTACCTGGTCCCGCTCCTGTTCATAGCAGCCCGTCCTCCGTCTCTGGCGTGCTCGGCGGGGCTTCGTCTTTGGCTGAGCTCGACGCCCTCACGGTAATTACGCGTCACACCCTCTTCACCAGCATATCTATAGTCTTCCGTTTCAGTTGCCTTTCGGATGTCTGACATCGCAGACATGTCTTCGCAGGCCGATGAAACCCCGTGCACCATACTGTACGACATCAACGGCCAGAAGGTGGACGTGGGAAAGGCAACGATCGTGAAGCCGAAGGACCGCATGTTGCACAACCAACAGATGCCCGATGGCGTCTTCAAGGTTTGCGTGGCTAGTGTCAAAGCGGGCTTCGAGGATTTGCCTCCTCCGGTACCACTCGAGGGAGACGACGAGACCCCTAAACGGATTGTCGCATGCAAGAGTTGGTTCCTGCCTTGGCCGAAGACTCTTCTTCGTGTGGAGGCGCCCGGGAGCACACCAACGACAGCGGTCAGTGCAGCGGTAGCTGCTGTCAGGGCTGACGTCGCATCTTCCATTAGCAGCTTGATTTCGGCAGTTATCGATTGGACGAAGAAAAATCCAGATAAAGGGCCAGCGGACTTTCCCCTTCCCAGCTACGTCGGGAGCAATTCGGTGAACATCGCACCACCAGCACCTGCTCACGCAACCGCACATGCTCCCGTACCTGGTCCCGCTCCTGTTCATAGCAGCCCGTCCTCCGTCTCTGGCGTGCTCGGCGGGGCTTCGTCTTTGGCTGAGCTCGACGCCCTCACGGTAATTACGCGTCACACCCTCTTCACCAGCATATCTATAGTCTTCCGTTTCAGTTGCCTTTCGGATGTATGACGTCGCAGACATGTCTTCGCAGGCCGACAAAACCCCGTGCACCATACTGTACGACATCAACGGCCAGAAGGTGGACGTGGGAAAGGCAACGATCGTGAAGCCGAAGGACCGCATGTTGCACAACCGATAGATGCCCGATGGCGTCTTCAAGGTTTGAGTGGCCAGTGTCAAAGCGGGCTTCGAGGATTTGCCTCCTCCGGTACCACTCGAGGGAGACGACGAGACCCCTAAACGGATTGTCGCATGCAAGAGTTGGTTCCTGCCTTGGCCGAAGACTCTTCTTCGTGTGGAGGCGCCCGGGAGCACACCAACGACAGCGGTCAGTGCAGCGGTAGCTGCTGTTAGGGCTGACGTCGCATCTTCCATTAGCAGCTTGATTCCGGCAGTTATCGATTGGACGAAGAAAAATCCAGATAAAGGGCCAGCGGACTTTCCCCTTCCCAGCTACGTCGGGAGCAATTCGGTGAACATCGCACCACCAGCACCTGCTCACGCAACCGCACATGCTCCCGTACCTGGTCCCGCTCCTGTTCATAGCAGCCCGTCCTCCGTCTCTGGCGTGCTCGGCGGGGCTTCGTCTTTGGCTGAGCTCGACGCCCTCACGGTAATTACGCGTCACACCCTCTTCACCAGCATATCTATAGTCTTCCATTTCAGTTGCCTTTCGCATGTCTGACGTCGCAGACATGTCTTCGCAGGCCGACAAAACCCCGTGCACCATACTGTACGACATCAACGGCCAGAAGGTGGACGTGGGAAAGGCAACGATCGTGAAGCCGAAGGACCGCATGTTGCACAACCGACAGATGCCCGATGGCGTCTTCAAGGTTTCTATGGCCAGTGTCAAAGCGGGCTTCAAGGATTTGCCTCCTCCGGTACCACTCGAGGGAGACGACGAGACCCCTAAATGGATTGTCGCATGCAAGAGTTGGTTCCTGCCTTGGCCGAAGACTCTTCTTCGTGTGGAGGCGCCCGGGAGCACACCAACGACAGCGGTCAGTGCAGCGGTAGCTGCCGTCAGGGCTGACGTCGCATCTTCCATTAGCAGCTTGATTCCGGCAGTTATCGATTGGACGAAGAAAAATCCAGATAAAGGGCCAGCGGACTTTCCCCTTCCCAGCTACGTCGGGAGCAATTCGGTGAACATCGCACCACCAGCACCTGCTCACGCAACCGCACATGCTCCCGTACCTGGTCCCGCTCCTGTTCATAGCAGCCCGTCCTCCGTCTCTGGCGTGCTCGGCGGGGCTTCGTCTTTGGCTGAGCTCGACGCCCTCACGGTAATTACGCGTCACACCCTCTTCACCAGCATATCTATAGTCTTCCGTTTCAGTTGCCTTTCGGATGTCTGACATCGCAGACATGTCTTCGCAGGCCAACGAAACCCCGTGCACCATACTGTACGACATCAACGGCCAGAAGGTGGATGTGGGAAAGGCAACGATCGTGAAGCCGAAGGACCGCATGTTGCACAACCGACAGATGCCCGATGGCGTCTTCAAGGTTTCTATGGCCAGTGTCAAAGCGGGCTTCGAGGATTTGCCTCCTCCGGTACCACTCGAGGGAGACGACGAGACCCCTACACGGATTGTCGCATGCAAGAGTTGGTTCCTGCCTTGGCCGAAGACTCTTCTTCGTGTGGAGGCGCCCGGGAGCACACCAACGACAACGCCTCAACAAGGTATGAACACCACCCCACCTATGGCTGATAGCGGACGACGCGAGGGAGAGCCTCCATTAGTGCCTCATGACGTCGCCCCCGTCGAAGAAGCAAATGCCGATGATGTCATGTAGGATTATGATGATGACCCTCTCAAGTATATCAATACCGGCTATGACGATGGAGGATTGATGGCTCGGGACTATGATTCAGGCTATGAGCGTGGAGATAACTTGATGCTTCCTGATTTGCCGGAGCCGGAACGTCCTATGGCTGATTGCAAGAAGTCTCTCTTCATGCGATCTTCGCAGGAGACGCCTCCAGATGCCGCCTCTACCCAGCAACAACAACGCGAGGGTCATGCACTGCTGAGCCCGACGACACTGGATGCGGTGGTTAGGGAAGGTATGGTGGGCTCACTACCGCCGCCCGCCAAGAAGCAAAGGAGGAGACCGGACAGGAAAGGCTCTAAAGGCGTCAGAGCTGCTTCAAGCAGCCAGCCGCCTCTGCAGCCCCGGAAGGTAGACAGAATACCTGTCGAAGGTGCGGAGCGGTTCCATGTCGCCGGCCACCCGATCCTACCTCGGAAAGCGCTAGAGGACATATTGAACAATGATCTAAGGAGACTTCATGAAGATGTGCTGGCGAGAGAGAAAAGCCTTCTCGTCTCGAAAAATCCAGGATACCCGCTTTACGCGGCTCAGGTGCCGGGTGGGAAGTTGTACGTCGAGAGATGGCCCGCGGATAAGTTCATCCTGCGATTTGACTACATCTACGACATGTTCCACATGACCAAGCTGGATTTTCAGTTCATCCGCATGTATGCGCTGTATCTGAACTACATCATCAGGCGCGAGAACATAAAATATATCTGCGTCGCGGACCCGTACTATATGCACGAGAGATTCTTGGCAGTCTGCAAAGAGCACCGTGACTATGCGAGCAAGTACATCGGCGAGTTCATGGTCGCCAATAAGGACAAGGAAACGATTCTCCTGCCTTATCATCCCACGTAAGTCATCCGCGGATATCCTTTCGTAAGTTTTAATCATTCCTTTGCACGCATGGAGGCTAATTTGAGGTGTACTTATTTTGCGCAGCGGGGGAGGGGGGGGGGGCGCCGTCCTCATCATTCTGTACCCAGAATACTCCCATGCTCTGTACTTGGACTCATCGAGGAACATAAGGAAAAAGGATTACACGCACATAAGGAGTGTTCTCGATAGTGCCATGATAACCTTCAGCCTGTCTGGTTGATATATCAAGGTGAAAAAGCACAGGAAGAATGGGCTGTGTTTCGGCCATAAGACCGACTTCTACTGCATCCAGCAACCGAAGGATAGTAAGGCTGATGGATTCTACCTCATGCATCACATGCTGGACTACAGAAGGGATAATCAACGCCTTCGCATGTCACCTACTTCCAACGATGCCGAGATTGTCAACTGGGCCACAAGCATAGGAAGGACACCGGATCATCGAATCCGAGCTGAGTTTTATCACGTACAGTGTGAACTTGCCCAAGTGATCATGAAGGAGGTCCTCGAACAAACAGGGATGTTCTACCATGGGCCAATGACGCGGGATGATGTCCGAGCACTGCTAGTCGCTCAGCGTCTGGACGAGTGATTGACGATGACAATGTGTCTGTTTAGTCACTACTGTCTTCCTATGACAAACTTTGAATTTATGCACGACGAAACTCTGTGATGTAATTAAACTGTCCTCCTGAACTAGCGTAGATCGCTCTAGTTAATTAGTTTGGGTACGAGGAACTTCGTTATTTATGTTTACTATAGGTTGCTTGTATTTTGCTAACTCTGTCTCTTCGTGTTTCTCAAGTACATTATGTTGCATATTATCGATGAATTCATCAACTGACGATGCAGGTATATAGATCAGAGATGGCGAAGGACTGCTACGCCGTATTCATTGGGAGGGTTCCAGGAGTGTACGACCACTGGCCAGACGCTCAGGCCCAGGTGGACAGGTACCCGGACGCTAGCCACAGAGGGTTCAACAGCAGAGCCGAAGCGGAAAATAGTTACTTAAGGTGGACGCTCCGGCAAGAGAGGGAGCGAAACCGGCGCCTCAAGAAGTACTACATAGTCGCGCTCTTGCTCATACTGATCGCTCTTCTCTTCTACATCATTGTTTAGATAGAGATGATGAAACTTGTGTGTGTGCCATGACCATGCAGTTGCATTTATTCGAGACATGACTTGTGTATCGCTATTTTCGAGATGATGATATTTGTGTTGGATGATGATGATGATAATGATATGACGAGACTACTGTATGTGTATGATATGATGAGAATATTGTATGTTTATTATGATATGATGAAACTACTGTATAGAGCATGCACAAATACAGCACAAATACGTCGAAGGGAAATAAATACGCGAAAGCAGGAATCTTAGCAGTAGCGCTGGTGGGCGTCTAGCAGCAGCGCTGGTTTATCAGCAACGTTTGTTGTGGTGCAGCGCTACAGATAGTTAGTAGTAGCGTTGTTCTCTACAGCGCTACTGCTAACTATACTTACCAGTAGCGCTGGTTGAAACAGCGCTACTGCTAAAACTTAGCTGTAGCGCCTTATCAGTAGCGCTGCCGCCAGTGCTACTGGTATGGGTATTTCCAGCGCTACTACTAGGCTTTTCCCTAGTAGTGCGCGTCTCCGTCGATCTCGCGGCCGCCGGCGCCATTCCGTCCTCCCGTGCTGTCCAGGAAGGCCCGCCGACCTCCGCCTCTTCCTCCCCGACCGCTGGTTGGAGCCGGGGAGCCCTGCCGCTGCCGTTTCGTCCTCGTCCCCATCTCCGGCTACCGCGGCACCTCCGGCGATCTCCGGCGACTTCTGCGCTCCAAAACTGTCGCCGCCTATCGTGCGCCGCTTGGTGAGCCACCACCTCCCTCTGCCCTTCTTCCCGAGCCGTACTTTCCCCCCTAGCTAGCCCGACGCTTTGCCGCGCTCCGGCCACCGCGGTACCTCGCCGTCCGGCCACCTCCGGTCGTCCCCGAGGCCTCGCGCTAGCTCGTTTGGATGCGGCGTTCCTCGCTCGTTCGAAAGAGCCCAAAATCACGCGAAATGGTTCACCGTAGCAGAATCCCGCCACTCGCCATGGCTCGCCGCCGCGTCTGGAGCTCGCCTATCTATCTGAACATCGAACCTTCCCCTCCGGTTCAGTATACCGAAATCTGCCTAAACGCCGGAAAAATATCCCAGATATTTTCCCGCTTCGTCTGCGACATGTAGCATTGCATTAGGTCACCACTAGCACTGCATTTTGCCATGCCATGCATTGTGTTGCATTTGTCTGCTTTTATTTATTGTTTCTTTCCCCTCTTCTTATCCGGTAGACCCCGAGACCAACGCAGCTCCGGAGTCCGACTTCACCGCTGACGACCCCTCCTTTGCCGCAGAGCTTCCAGGCAAGCAACCCCCCTTGACGCATGCCTAAATCACCTATTCTTTCTCCCTCCTGCTTGCATTAGAATTTGCTACTGCTATTGTTTGATCCTAAATTCTGATGCATAGCCTGATTTTGTAAACTGCTTTTGATACTTTACCTGATATCCTAAGTGCTTAGTATAGGTTGGATGGTAAACCATCTGTGGCCCTCTTCCTTGTTCTAGTTGCCCCGCTTAGTTACCAGTGCCCCGATCGAGGTGATCGACGGGCTGAGACCAGCACATCACCGCACACCCCTAAGTTGCTCGACTCTACAGAGTTACCATCGATTGCCGAGGATGATACCTCTTATCTCACTCCTGATGTTGCCTCTGTAGTACAGCTAGTCAGATGTGAGTTACCGAGGGTGATTCCTCTTTCACTACTTCCGATGAAGCTTCTGTCGTGCAACCCCCGCAAGTGTGAATGCCATCGAGGGTGATTTCTCCGGGTTCACCTTGACGGGTACATCGAGTGGGAATCCAACGAGGGTGATTCCTCGGATTCCATCTTGATGTTTTGGACACACGGTTACCTTGACTTTACTACTGTTTCTGGATAAAGCCGGGTCGGCCCCGAGGGGTACCCGCGAGAGATGTGGTATCGGGTTGACCAAGAGGGTACCCGAGAGGTGATTACGTGGCACGGCCGGGCATTCCTAGCCCTTGCCGTAAGTCCACGAGACGGGGCGACGGGGCACAAGATCGCGAGTCTCTGCTTGTCACCGCGAGCTCCCAATGCACTAATGGGTTAGGATATGTGATCTGAGTAGGCCTCTGGCCTTTTCGCACTAACCAGCACGTGGGAATAATATGGGTACTCGGCGTCGTATGTATCAGCCGAAGTTCTTCAGACGTCAGCGATTGAGCGGCGCGCGCCGGGTTGGACTGGGAACGCCCGCGCTTGTATTAATGGGGCTAGGTCTGCTCCCGGCCGCCCACGCAACGCGCAGGAGTGCAAAGGGCGATGGGCCCAAGACCCCTTCGCACTTAGGATGTAGACCGGCATGCTGGCCTCTCTGTTGAGCCTAGGTAGGGCTACGACGTGTCGATCAGCCGAGGCCGGGCAGAGACCGAGCAAGTGTGTCCGGCCAGAGTTAATCGAGCGTGTTGGGTAAAGTTGGTGCACCCCCTGCAGGAAAGTATATCTATTCGAATAGCCGTGTCCATGGTAACAGGACGCTCGGAAAATATCCCGATCTACTACAACTAGAAATGGGTTGAATATGTTAGCTCCGGGATCGCTTTCTCGCAGGGAGTCGAGGAAGGATCTCTGGGCGTGGCTACTGTTATACTTATGGCTACTACTTTATTTATGTACTAATCTGCACTCTTCTAATGCTGCAAGACGCTGAAGATGCTAGTCTTCGATAGGCTAGGCCTCCCTCTCTATTCTGGCAATTCTACAGTCTAGCCCACAGATACAGTCTTTCCTTGATACCGATGCATAAGTAGAATAGCTCTGATGTAAGTCTTGCGAGTACTTTCGATGAGTACTCACGGTTGCTTTGCTTCCCCTTTTCCCCATACCCGTTTGATGCGACTAGATGACGGAGCCCAGGAGCCAGCTGCCCCAGCCGGCGACGACTACTACTACTACCCCTTTGATGGATACTACTACTACGAGGAGCCCTCCGACGACCAGGAGTAGATAGGAGGCACCCAGGCAGGAGGCCTGCGCCTTTTCGATCTTTGTCGTTGTTTTGCCCTGCCTTCTTACGGCCTATCTGTTTAACTTTTATGTCTGTACTCAGATATCTAATGCTTCCGCTGATGCTTGTATGACTCAAGCTTATGAATTCGAGCCCTCGAGGCCCCTGGCTTATAATATAAAGCTTGGATGACTTTTATTTGTGTTTAGAGTTGTGTTGTGATATCTTCAAGTGAGTCCTTAGGCTTGATCGTGTGCATTTGTATGTATAATTAGTGCACGATTAAGTCGGGGGCGTCACACATTAGCTCGCTCGTTAAGTTTAACTAGCAAAAACTGGGTCTGTTCATTAAGAAGCGAGTTACGCTTGTGAACGACGAGCTTTTGCTCCAGCACGACTGGGGGGCTTCGTCTTGGACCCATCCCGGGCAGGACCGAAGAGGTGCGCGCCACCAGTGGGTACTGTGAGAGCGTGTGGCGGTGGTCCAAGAAGGCCGAGCCGAACCTCTTCGTGAAGCTGAATCAGCCGTCGGGGATGAGCCCCCCCAAGAAGCCCAAGTCGCCGGAGCAAAAGCGGCGGCGGCGGTGAGGCCTTGCCGGCCGCGGGTTGCGGCGGCCGCAGGGCCGGCCCTGAGGGGGGGGGCAGGGGGGCGGCCGCCCCGGCCCCCAAGATGTAGGGGCCCCCACCCAGGGTATGTACGCAGCCAGCTAGCCCACACACGCAGCTATGAACACTAGGCCATGGGCTGGACGTGTAGACGCACACAGCGGCTAGCCCACGCACGCAGCCGCTCGTTCCTCAACTCCTCGTTCGCTTAATCGCTTTAGCGAGTCGTAGCCTCGAAGGCGCGGCTGTTAGTTAGGTTTCCTACAATAATTCCCTTCTGAGATGGCAAGATCCAACCGCGAGTTCGCATCTCTACGAAGATCACGATCTTCTCCTGAGTCTCGGGTTCTGATCGTGAATTGCCAGGTTCTGATCGCCGCCGGGTTCTGATCGTGAATCGCCGTTTCACCGGCGAACTCCGCTCTCCAATCTCCGGTGTCACCCACTCATTGCCGAGGGTAGACGTACTGACACACCCCAGTCCAGATCGCATCATTGCTGAGTGCCCAATCAGACCATCAGCAACGCGGATCCATCTGTGAGGTATACCTTATTACTATTCTGTATCAGCTAACTAAGTAATTTATATACCTTTACATATGGGACGCATAGCTTTTGCACTTTTCAACTTATGATGTATTTTTGTTTTATTTTCAACACCATATATTTGTGTGTATAAACTATTTCATATGAATATTGGTTTTGGGTGGATTTAAATATATATATTGCCGGTGCATTGCAAAGGATCCAAAATAGACTGATACTTGTTCGGATACTTGAAAAAAAATCAATCTATTTTTGATTTTTAGGGATCCAAAAATATGTTATGTTTCACCCAAAGTATATTCCTTGAATTTGTTTGGATGATGTGGGAATACTAAGGGGTTTCCGCCAACATGGAGCAGGGTAGTGGGGTCTTTTTGCAATATATACTACAACCTACCTCGCATTTGTTAGATGAGATCAGATGATCGAAAATGGGGGATGAAAGACACCGTAGAGATACTAATTATTATTGTTATGATGGTTATACTAAGGGGCCCCGAGTTTTGGTTTCGCCCCGGGCCCCAAAAATCTCAGGACCGGCACTGGGCGGCCGACGGTTTGACCATGTCACGTTACTTAACCTTCCTCTTGAGGAGGAAGTAGCGCTGGGCAAAAATGGAGTGACGCTAATCTAATTTTCAGGGAACTTGACTTGCACATAACATAATGGGGTACCTTATTCACCGGAACAACTCAACCACACAACGGTACACCACCACACATACGTACGTACGTGCCAGCAACACCAAGAATTCAGTTCATAGTTACTCAGGCGTGCGATGCGATGCATGTGCGAGCTGGTCCAGCTCGGCGACCAACGCGGCGGCGTGCTCCGCCCTGACGCACTGCGCCAGCAGCCGCTCGCCCGCGGCCCCGCAGGACAGTAACGCCACGCACGGCAGCGTCGACTGCTGCCAACGCCCCACCACCCTCGCCGGGGCGCCGCCGCCAAAGTCGGCGTCGTCGAACCTGATGGTCCGCCAGCTCGTCACCATCAGCGCGTTGTACCCGAACGCCGCTGCTATCTCCTCCTCCCCCATCCCGTCCACCGCGCCGTCGCCGGCTCTCATGCCTCTCAGCAGCTCCGGGACCCCGTCCTTGGCGCGCTTGATCAGGTCCACCAAGCTGTTCATGCCGTCATCCCCGGCGCCGGCCACCTCTCCGGTCGTCGCGAACGCCAGCTGCGCGACCGCGCACTTTCCATAGTACCCCGCCGCCGTGCCCACGTGCTTGCGCACGTTCACGAAGAAGGCCAGCGGCGCCGGCGTGGACATGTCATAGCCGTGGGGGTCGTCGCCGATGATTGCGCGTGTGCGGCACCGCCAGAGCACGGCGGCCGTGGCCTCGAACGTTGTGCAGTACCCGGCGTCGCTGGAGTGGGCGGCCTTGTAGTCGGACTTGATGCGGTCGATGAGCTTGAGCGGGACGATGATGTCTAGGTAGCTGAGGCCCTGGCCGCCCAGGTCCAGCATCAGCGACTGCTTCGCGGCGACCACCGGCTGCGAGAGCAGAGGAAGGGACGCCGCGCGGCCGTCCCTGACCGGCGTGACGGACGGCACCGACGCATCAGATTCAGCGCGGGTGAGCTCGCCCACGGCCTGCAGGAACTGAGCGATGCCGGTGGCCAGCGTGTGGTTCCACGTCACGCCCATGGTGAACCCGCCGCAGGCGAACTCGGTGACCTGCATCAGCAGCATCGGGTCCGTGCTCCGGCAGCCCTCAGGTGCCGGGTAGTACACGGCGAGATCGTCCAGGAGGCTGGTCGTGAAGGGCGCGTGCAGGAGCCCGTGATCCTGCAAGGCACATCCCGCCGACGCGGCCACGAACGGCACACCCTCGCCGGTGCACGCCGTCTTCGTCGGCGGCGGCGGCGAGGCGGCCGGCGATGGTGTGGTAGTGGGCGAGCGCCCGGGAGAGGCCCCTTCTTGATGGCCTCCACGGGCTGGTGAACCGAGCCGTCGAAAACGAGGAGCACCGTGACCTAGAAGTCCACGTAGGTCGTGTCCCACGACGACAGTTGCACCACTTGCGTCGCCGTCGTCTTCCCGGGCACCAGAACCGGCTCTGTCGATGGCCGGACCATCACCGGCAGGGACTTGCTCACCGCGAAGCTCATCGTGATTGCAAGCTAGCTTAGCTTAGTGTCGGTGGTGTAAAGCAGACAGAGGCCATAGTAGTATATATACAAGCGGAGTGAATTAATTGATTGGGCCGGTTCACTAGTGCCACTTGAACATTTACTATACTTAATTTGTCACACTTGAAATGCTTATGATTTTCTTTTGAAAAGCATGCATGTGTTATTTTTTTTTTCATTTTTGTGTTTTTTGTCCTGCGAATCAACTAGGCAGGCCTTATTTGTGCCTAGGATTTACTCGAGTTTTTTTTTTGAAGGGATTAAGTATGAGTTTTTGGGTAGGCATACGCGGTATCGTATTTTGTTATAATCCAAAGTTTTGTTCTGAATAGTTATATTCATTTATTGAAAATATTTGCCATCTTGAAAAATATTCTCCACCACATGAATGCAATTTCTTTCTTGTTTCATTTCTTTTGCGGGTGAAAAGGGAGTTTTATTCCAAAGGTGTAGAGTTACAATCAGCCGACAATAGTTCAGCAATACATGGATGGCCTCTGCGTAGCCAACAAGCCATGTTATGATCAATTCTACCATAATTTGCCAGACGATCTGCTACTCTATTCTATTCCCTAAAAATTTCCATAGGAACAAACTCCGTGCCGACCATCAGATCCTTGATCTCTAAGATGAGATGCCCATAAGCCGTCTGGTCCAACTCGTTAGAAGATAAAACAGACAGCACCGTCATTGAATCTGATTGAACAACCACCGGAAGAGGAGAATATTCGACAAGCAGTGTCATCCCCTCCATTATCGCATGTAACTCCGCCTCATGACCATCGTTGCAATGAAACAAGTGGCGGTGTCCAGAGAAAATAACGCTTCCATCCCCGTTCCGAAGTATCATGCATGATCCTCCTGAAATGTCAGTTGCCGAGGAGCCATCCACTAATATCGGCGGCGGCCATGGTTTCCACACTGCTCGGGCATTTTTAATTGAGACCGTCAACCACTCTTCCTGCTGCATTTTTTCTTTCACAATCTCCTCAGTACTATACTTGTTTGCCTGCTGAATCAAAATGAAATAACTGTCCAGAAAGTGTATTGAGGCCTCCATCGGAGAAGCTTCCTTGCCATGGGCGAGATCTGTACGAAAACCCGCCACACTCGCCAGATCGACATAATTACCATATCCTGTACTTTGTTCGAACAATTTGCAAGAACATTCAGCAGCCATTCATTACCACCATCAACCAAGTACTCGTTTCCCGGCAAAGGCAACCTAGACCGCATGCCAATCCACAACTCCACAGCCTTGTCACACGCAACTAGTGCATGGAAAGAACCCTCGTCTTCAATTCCACAAACTGGCCAGGTAGCACTAGTACGTAAGTGCCGGTATTGGATGCTCTTATGGGTAGGCAGTGCATCAGTGACCACCTTCCATGGTTTCATTTTTCTCCTTGCTCTCTTGTCTTTCTGAATATTCTCCCTACTCCAAATTAACTTTGTATTGCGTGGTGTATATATTTGCGCAAAAGCAGCATCACATGTTGTCCACACCAACTATCCCTCTCTGAAACTCCAGGAAAGACCCCCTGAAACACCTCTCAAAACCATGATTCTACTTCGGTGATGGTTCGATTTCTAAGTAGTCTATGATATAACCTTTGTGAAACTTTCTCAAATTTTACCACAACCTCTAGGGATCATATAATGGTACCATGCCAAGTTTCATGTTTTCAGACTTTGTTTGCATTTTCTAGAATTAAAAATCAATAAGCACCATGTTCGGAGTCGAGTCTTGGCACACTGATGTTTGGAGTCCCTCTAATTTTCTTGATAAGTTCGAGACATAAATCATTAACACAAATATGATTTTGAACCCATTTTACCAACTTTTTCATGCATTTGCAATTCAAATTTAAATTTATTTCTTAAAAGCATAGAAATGAACTGAATGACTTAAATATGGCAAATGAGTCCAAAAAAATGCTAGAGTTTAACATGGAACATGTGATGGTGTATGTTTTATGTAGTAGAAATTTCAAGGTGAACCGATGAAGCAACCATCACTTCGCCTTCAAACCTGCCTCGTTTCCTCCCAAAATCATGATTCCTTCTCGAAAATGGTTATGTTTCTAAGGAGTCTACGTTTCAACTTTGGGGAAACCTTCTCAATTTTTTACCACAACCTCTAGGAATTATATAAGCAGTATGTATAAGGAGAAATAAGAATGCTAATGTTTACTTTATTAAGAGCTAACTACTCCTTGTATGCAGTTAAAAATATACATGCAACGACTGATTTGCTAATCATGTTGAACAGAGGAAAAAGTTAATGAAAATAAATTGGGTGGGGTGGACATTTTCGAATAAAAATGGGGTACGCCGCATCATTTATAATAACCTGATACCAGAACAAGACAAACAAGACACTCGAGTATTATGTGGACAGGTGACCTTCAAGGGCCAACAGCTGCCTGCTGACGCCTAATTAGTTTACATGGTTCTACTAAACATGTGCATATCATGTTGATTTGACATGTTAGCATTAGAAAATAACAAGAGTAGTTCTGAGTACTCTAATGCGGCTATAAGGTCATTGCTATTAACTTTTTGCGTAATCATAGGGTGCCCGAGAGGATACTACGTATACCTCCGTCCGGGTTTATTAGGCCCCCTTGTATTTTGTGCAAGATTTTGACCCTCTAAATTATTAAAAATATACAAAATATATGATACAAAAAGTACACCATTGGATTTGTATTTGAAAAAGCTTTCCAACAATATAATTTTTGTGACATATAGTTTACATTTTATTAGTTAAATTTGGAGGTCAAGCTTTAGCACAAAATAAGATGGGGCCTAATAAACCCGGACGGAGGGAGTACTAGCATTACTTCGTGCATACTAGTCTATGTTACTACCTTCATAGTGCAAAGTATCATATAAGTAGTATCATAGATGGGGACATAGAGTATCTTCTCCCGAGCTCAAATGCACCCTGATGAACAGTAAAATAAAAAAAAATAGTTAAAAGTTTCAAAACTTCTGAATTTTTTGTGTGATAAACTTTGACAATGTTTTGTATGCTTGCAAAATTTCAGCTCGAAATGACATTTGTGGAAGGTGTGGCAAAAAAAAAAACAAAATCGATGCTCTAAAAATGCTAGTTTTCAAAACATCTTGGAGTACTGATTTTTTTTTCTTTACGACTTCCATGAATGTCATTTCGTGCTGAAATTTGTTAGGCATACAAAACATTTGTCCAAGATTACCACACAAAGAAATCACAGATTTTCTTTTTGAATTTTTTACTATTTTTTGGTTTTACTGTTTATCAGGGTGCATCTGAGCTTGGGATCAGAATAGGACTTTGGCATAGATGGTTGCATTTATTAGGCCGTGGGTGGTGACCATACAAAAAAATAAGGGCAGCCCACAACAGATTGTGGGTAGTCCGTAAGACAATAAACTGATACTTTTACAAAGTAATAGTACACAAATGAATAGAACACATTTTAGCGAATATCCATTTATGTGCCCATGCTCATCTGCACCTGGCGAACAGTAAATTTTTAAAAAAGTCTGAAATTTTATTAGTGCATGAGGTCCATGCCAATTTTCAGCGCGTTTGCGCACTGAAACATCTTCCATGCAAAAAATAACAGATTTTTTTTGAATTTTTCTAGTATTTTTTATTTTACTGTTCATGGCGAGAGCAGATGAGCTCGGGAGCCAAATCACCGCTCTCACATTTTAGTTATATTATAAGATTCTCTTATGTGGGCCGCAACTTAAGGACATGTATGGGCTATATATGCTATGAATATATGATTGGCTTTATGGCCTTGATACAAGGGCCCACCCTAAGGGCAGGAAGTAAAACAATAGAAAGCACCTGCATGGCAGACACTAGCATAGTAGCATTGCATGGCAGACGCTAGTCTTGCAGTACAAAGCATGTATAGTATGACAATCACTATACTTGTTCTTCCTTTTCTTGTTTTTGTTCTTCTTTTCTTCTAAACAGTATGACAAGCTAAGTGATTTGTATTTTTAAAATATCTCCTAATTAAAGCTACCTATATAAACAATACGTATTGTCCAAATGGGTGACGTTCAAGAGCCTACTGCTCCCTGATTGCACATAATAATTAATTAAATACTACAACTAATCATATGGCATCGTATTAAATTGACCGCCTGTCAGGAAAATAGAAGAGTTAGCCTGAATACTCTAAACAATGCCACGTTAGGTGATTTTTCTTTTTTTGCGGAAACACGTTAGGTGATACATACACATGAACCCGATCCCTCTACTAGACGTACGCCAACAACTAATCTATACCTCTATACCTATACTAATTAGGCACTCCCTAGAAATTACCACATTAATTAATAAATTAGAGCCGTTCATCCTGTAGGACCGAGTTATTACGGTGTAGATCTGATCAGAGGCTATTCTCAAAAAAAAAAAAAAAAAAAAAACTGATCAAAGGCTCGCTACAATTTCCACGTTGATCAAGATACGCTCTCCACAACGCGTACGTCTTCAAAGCATGAGTCCCTCCGTTGGCCGTGACCATATATCCCCAGATTTTTAGGAAAGAAAAAAGGGAAAAGGTTTACGTATGCCTCTTTCTAATGGCCATCAATTCGATGATCCAAGCAGCCGCCTCCAGCTCTCCACGGATGCGCTCTCCGGCATCTTCTCACTTGGCTGCTCTCCGCCTTCCCGGCGTTGCTCCTTCTATATATGTTTTGAGGATTCCCCTACTCACCTTCTCCTCGCCCAGGTTCCTACAGGGAGCAGTTTGCTTGAACCCCATCAAAGAAGAAGACCTGAAGAAGTACGATGGGGACTGGGTGCAGCTAGAGCTAGGAGCAAGACGGCTTAACTCTAGCAAGGAGTTAGCGCCTTGATTTGCTTGCTGGGGAATTAATTGGGTTCGAATTTCTTCTGTTGAGCTCCATGAGAGATGTCCTCACCAAGGTTTCCAGATCGACGTTGTGGTTGGCCAGGAACATGGTTCTCTTTCATGTTCTCCAATTTCTATATGATATATGATTTGTGTATGGTTACTGTTCTCCGGTAAGTGAGTGAGTATATTGCCCTCTATGTTCACAATTTTTTTAATTTCAGTCCATGTTATTCTGAAATCCGCAGTTTTTTATTTATAATTGACGGATTCATTGCACAAAAAAGAGTGTATCTTATCTTAGTTGGCCCAGATTATATAAGTGTAGATATTCAGTGCATGCAAAAACTGTTATAAATAAAACGAGTTTGTAATACATCTACAATCGTTTAAATTTCTAGCCACAACCCCTATATCTTGCCCTGCCATCTGAACACAATATGTCCCCTATGAATTAATGCAACGTGTTACCTTATAGACATGGTAAGAGAAGAAGTAACTGAAGCCTGTAACAAATCAAGAAGTAAATTGTGTTGCTTTGCATATGCAATGCGAGAAAACTTATATTGTCTTACCTTTCTGCTGTTACATTATTTGTGTTGTCAATGTTTTTTTTTTCAAGAAGGTCCTGTCAATATTTTAGGTAGCTTTATCTAATTTCCAATGAACTAAACTTATATTGTCTTACCTTTCTGCTGTTACATTATTTGTGTTGTCAATGTTTTTTTTCAAGAAGGTCCTGTCAATATTTTAGGTAGCTTTATCTAATTTCCCATGAACTAAACGATACAGAAACGGCTAGGAAGAGATAATGTTAGGAAGCATCATCACGGATTCAAGATGAGGCAGCAATGGAGTATAGCCACGATTACAGCACTGACTCGAGGAAAAAAATGCGGCTAGAAAGAGAGCCATCAAGAGAGAGAAGTTTGGTCGACGAGGAGGAAGCCAGTCGTACTGGCTACTGCGGTAACAATGACTGCATTGAGACCAATCAGAATGAGGCAAGAGAAACAATGATGGCAATGGAAGGATGAGGGCGAGAGAATGACGACGCTGCTAACTTGATCTTTCTCTATGCCCCTGCCAACCCATCGGCCATAATCTATTAACTGTGTCCCATACGTCGGCAATATGTCTCTCATGAGGAAAAACAGGTCGGTGGTGTGTTGCACAACGACTTAACAGATTTGATCCATTTGTTTTTCTGCTAGCTCTCCATATAATGCAGTGCATCTCATGGAACCTTCAGTCTTTCCTTTTTCCATATGGATGCAAGCAACCCTGACGGCAATTAAAAGAGCTAGATTGATGAGTTCAAAGCAAGCATGTTGTCTTGGGTTCACATTCAGACATGTAAGTATCTCCATTCTGCTTTTACTCACCGGTCAGTACACATGTGAAACAATTCCATGTCTCTCAAACACGATCAAGCAAGTTGGGGTATGGATCCTGTTTGCTGTTTTCCACATCTAGATCCGGTTGGTTTTCTGGTAATATTTTTGTTCAGTTTTTTTCTTATACTAACCAAAAAACGCAGCTAGAATTGCCTTCGTTGCTTGCCAGTCTGCAGCACCGTTGCCCTAGCGCCGTCTCAATTCGGCCGCTTTATTTGCTGCTGATGCCTCCTGTGTTAAGCTCTAACAATACATGTGCCACCTTCTCTAGATGCAGCACTTGATTCATCTCTCTACGAGCTGTCGCTTCTCCATGCAATCCTGGCGTGTCGATCTACAATGCATTGTGCCTACTCGGTTTTGATTGAGGACATGAGGTGGATTGTGCAGTCATATCATGGTCGGTCATTGTGGCCACGAAATCAGTTAAACTAGGGAAGCTAGCACAAAGGACTCCTAGGATAGCAAGTTGGTCTATATTGCAACATACACTGGTGAGAATCATATCCGCTCATCAGCAATCAATTTTGCTACTGAAGTCAAGATCCAACTTTCATCTCACTGCAGCCGCAATCATATGGATCATCTTCAACAAGACTCCTTAGCGCCATCAACTTCATGTTAAACAAGAAGCAAGGACTCTGCCAAGAGAAGCATCGAGGCACTTCCTTTGAATGTGACTCACCTACGCTAACACGCAGCCGGCCAGCCACGTCCCATGGTCCCGGGCTGCAGCCAGCGTGACCCAAGAGGGCCATCTGATCAGCTTGACCGGCCAACACTATTCAACACACCGGCTTGAGATATTCATAATGGCACCGGCACACCGTTTAGGACACTAATTTCATGCATGTGTATGCGTACTTAATTATTGATAGCTCATGCACACATGTATCTATTTCTCCATTGTATCATCTTATTTTTTTTTGCGAACATCCATTGTATCATCTATCTACATTCTTTTTGCTGGTATATTATCTGTGTTTTCTTTTTGCGGGGTATATTATCTTTCTGTTTAACAGTGACAGAGTACTAATGAAAGGAGCTCTTCCCATGTTCTCCTTGCTCTTCACTGAAATAGCTAGAGATATATTCCAAAGTTATCAACAAAAGGATCAGCCACTCAGACAGGCAGATATGTTCATTCGAATCACCGAGGTCCGACAGCAAGACATGATTTTACTGGTATAACTAATAATATTATAATTTAGACGTGTTTTCATACATAGTTGACCGTGAAGTGATTATGTAATTTTATTTATTATCTAGAGAGAGAAAATCTAAGTAATGCTTCATATTTCATATTCTATTATATGTTGTTTTAAATAATTATGATAAGGCGTGGATAATAAACTTATATGGTCATAATACAAGATGGGACTGTTCCAATATAAATTATGGAACTTCTCGATTTCCTTACTACTGGTAAATGAAATATAGTCCTAAAAATGATATCCCGTGCATATTGTATTATATATAGCTCTAAAATGAAAAATATAAATTTGAGTAAAAATATTAGCTTACACTAAAATAGTGGCTTACAAAACTAGCCCGTGCGAATGCACGGGTTGGCGACTAGTTATATTATTCCAGAAGATGGGGGACGTTCATTAGCCAACTGCTGCTAGCTAAAGGATAATTACTTGATAGGCATCGTGTGCTTAATACACCGCTTTAACACGCCATATAATTTCCAAGCAACAATGTACTACCTCTGTACACTAATATAAGACGTTTTTGCCGTTCAATTTAAACTGCAAAACCGCCTTACATTAGTTTACAGAGGGAGTACTAAATAAAAATGTATTTCATGACTTCTAGATTGTGTTAATGGACATAATAAAAGGCATGTGTTAATGGACATATAAAAGACGATGTACAAACACAAAAGGTAGCACTCAAAATGCTTACAATAATGATGAAGCAAAGAACAAAAACTTTTCTGGCCGAATGAGCTATATCCTATTTAGGAGTTAAACCTTAGCCAATGCTGCAAAACCGTAAGTATGGCTTACATGTACAATCTACTGCAACTGTGCTATAGCCTACACATTTCAATCATAATGGCAATGGCAAGATTTGAGAACAAATAATTATTACAGAAAACTTTAGAAAAAATTATTGCACTAGGAGCATTGATCAGTTCAAACATTTATGTGTTGGTGGCCGGTTGCAGCGATGTCGTGTTGATCGTGTAGGAGATATGCCCTAGAGGCAATAATAAATGTTATTATTTATCCCCATGTTCATAATTATATTTATGTTCCATGCTATAACTGTTATGGTTCTCGAGTCTACAATAACCACGAGGCTCGAAGGAAGACTCATATGCACGTGCGGAATAATAAACGGTAAAATGTATTCCTAGTCTGGCCTCTAAGACTAGCTCAAGTGTTGCATGATGGTTCTGTTTTCCTGATCATGGGCATGACTATGCCGGCAACTTTGAGGGCACAATGTTAGAAGGACACTTGTGTTGAATCGACCCAATTGATGTTATGCTATGAGATATATTCGTCACAAGTTAATGGTTAATAACACAAAGAAAGTTAACGTTTGCATAATTCCTTAGACCATGAGAGTATCGAGTTTCTTCATGCTTGCTTCATGAACTTTGGGGTTTGTTAAACATCATCCGTAAATGGGTGGCTATTACGGCGGCTTACGGGTTCATGGAAAAGTATGTCAAGGGACTTGATAGCTCAAGATTGGGATTTGCTCCTCCGACGATGGAGAGATATTCTTTGGGCCCTCTCGGTGTTACGGTATCCATCATCGTCTGGCCAGACACATTGTGATTTGATCACAGGGATGCCGGAACACAGGAACAAAAAAAGAGAACAAAACCGGTAACGAGGTAACTGGCATAGTGGACAAGTTATTGATCCACGGGGATGCCGATAAATCTCACCTCGGGTGTTTGTAACATATCGCGAAGCAACAGGAATAGCACACGGCAACTGGAGGTTCACTCGAACATTTATTCGTGTGGGTATAGGGGTCAATATGGGTGTCCATGGCTCCGATGTTGATCATTGATCGGAAAGTGTTCCGGTCATGTCTATACTTCACCGAACCTATAGGGTCACACGCTTAAGGGTCATCTATCTACTGAATACTAGACAGGGAGTCTGAGAGAAAATCACCGGAAAAGTTTCGGAGACGACGGAAAAGTTCCGGAGAGAGAACACCGGAAGAGTTTCGGTAAAACCGAAAAGTTGTTTCGGAGTATACCATTAAGTCAAAATGGTTTCGGCACACACCTGGAAATTCTTGGAGGGTGCCAGAATTGTTCTGGAAACTTCTGGAATTTTTCCGGGATAAAAACCGGAAATGTTTCAGAGCTGCCGGAACCGGTTTGGTTGCTTTTCGCAGATGAAAATCACTAATCCGGAATTGTTTCGGAACGCGTCCAAAATCATTTTAGTGGGTACTGCAATTATTCTAAGACCCATAGAAATATTTTCGGATTTAACGATCGCGGAAAAATGTTTCCGTGACTAGTGAAAATCACTTTATGGTTACTTTTTTGGAAAACCACCTTTTAGGGCTTTTCCCAAAAGGCTTCTAGAAGGACTTAGGGACCAAGGAACCCCCTTTGGGGGGGCCCCCATGAGGGTGGCCGGCCAAGGGTGGAGCTCCTCCATGGAGCTCCACATGCCATCCTTTTATGCCCTTTATGCCCTTTATGTGTGACATAAAGTGTGGGTGTTTTGGTATTTTAATGTGCCAATCCTACCCCTTGGTTTTCCTATAAATAGAGGTGGAGAGGAGCTCTCCACACTCACTCCAACTCTCTCACACAATGCCATGCAATGATGTGGCTTCTTCTCTCCCTCTCACGAAAAGAGTTTCGTAGAGCCGAAAGGCTGTCTGGGTTCCGGTGGGAACTAGTTCTGGACGGCGAAGCCTTGCCGGATAGATGAAACCGTATGTGTGCAACCCCGTAGAGAGGTCGTAGGTTCGATCTTTTTGCCCGAGGGGCTGTTCGAGAGTGCCTCCCGAAGGGCTATTCGAGTGACCGTCCGAGATTCTGTGAGTGCCTCCCGAAGGGCTGTCCGTGACTCCGTCCGGGGGACTGTCCGACCGCCTCCCGAAGGGCTGTCCGAGGGACTGACGAGGGAGTACATCCTCGCGGTTGGGAGGTTGTAAATCCTAGCTGCGGGGATCTGCACCGACGATCAACATCGACTCTACTTCCGCTGTGCTACGAGTCGGTAACGATCAGATCAAACCCTGTATGCATCTCCATAGTGATCCTGGGCGTGCTCGCAGTACCGGAAATTTTTGTTTTCTGCTGCGTTCCCATACAGATCGGCCATCTCGGAAGATAGGCTCAGTAGGGCGTAGGTTGCTCACCTTGACTGCGTAGATCTATGGCCCTGGTCGGCGGTCGCGTGAGCGTATAGGTGTGTGTTTGTGTGTGTGTATGCGCGTGCGCGCGTCTGTGGGTGGATCAGAGGAAGGGGAACCCGGAACGGGATCTAGGGAAGGACGAAGGACTGTGGTATCCGTGATCGTGCAGGATGGGGAAGCCATACATGACAGGAACCAAAATCGATTGATCGTAGGGTGCTGACGCGGGACGAGGGAGTGGGCGCGACTATGCCTCGCTTATAGTGAGGCAGAAGTCAGACTCGTGCACTCAGGTGCCTACAAGAGCCGGTGATGGTTTGGCCCAGTAGAGGTCTGGTTTGGTGACGTTGTGGTCACGATGACATCACACTATTTTTCTTTTTCAATTTTTCCTTTTTTATTTTTATTTTTCATTTCAATGGATATATTTTAAAAAAGATAAATTTACTTAATTTTTTAAAAATTGGGAAAATATTTTTTTAACATATTATAAAAAATTGTTAACGCACCTTTCAAAATCTCGTTGCTTTTAAAAAAATGTTTGCGACAATAGAAAAATGTTCCCGTGATTCAAACAAATGTATCTGAAATTAAAAATGTGTGTACAATGTAAAAAAGAATGTTTCGTACCATTAACAATATGTATGTAACATTTTAAAGAAATGTTCTCATGTTTGAAAAATGTTCATGACATTTAATTTTTGTATACAAACGTCAACATATGTTTGTGTAGGTCAAGAAAAATGTTTATCTCAACTAAAAAAATGTATGTGACATTTTCAAGGAATACTCTCGTGTTTCAAAAAAAATCATGACATTTAAAAAAAATATATACAATGAAAAAATTGTTTGCGTAGTTCAAAAAATGTTTATTGCAATTAAAAAATATACGTGACATTTAAAAGAAGGATTCTCGTGTTTCAAGAAAATGTTCGTGAAATTTAGAAAATGTTTATACAATGTAAAACAATGTTCGCATAGTTTTAAAAAAAATATTGCCACTACAAAATGTACCAACGCATATTTTGGACGTGTATTTGAAAATGTGTTCATAACATGTATTTTGAAAAATGTGCATCATTTATTTGAATAATGTCGAACATGTATCAAGAAAATGTTTCATGTTTGCACTAAAAACGTACACTGTGTACTGAGAAAAAGTAGACAAGTGTTAAAAGAAGAAAACAAATAAAAATGGACAAAGAAACAAAAATAAAAGCGAAGAAACGAAGAAAATCAAGAAAGAAACAAAAAAACCAAAGTATAACAAAGAAAGAAAACTAAAAAAAATGGTGAAAATACAAAAGAAACAAAGTATAACAAAGAAGAAATACCGAAGTATAACAAAGAAGTATTACTCCCTATTTACATATAGTTAAGGAATTACATGAGATTATATTACAGATTGGGTCATGTCTAAGAGCGAACTACTCCCTGCGCTTGTGCATAACTAATTGGCAAGCTTCTACATAATCGTACATGTGTCGATCGTGTTGAACTGATAGGCTATCAGGAAAAAAGGAAGGATGGTTATTCCAAATACTCTCCAAACAGTACGACAAGCTAAGTGATTTGTATTGTGAAAATATCTCCTAATTAAAGCTACCTATATAAACAATAAGTATTGTCCAAATGGGTGACGTTCAAGAGCCAACTGCTCCCTGATTGTGCATAATTAATTAAACACTGCAACTAATCATTACATCTCTAATCATATGGCAGTCGTATTAAATTGACCGCCTATCAGGGAAATAGAAGAGTTAGCCAACTGCTCTAAACAAGGCCACGTTAGGTGATACATACATAAACCAACTAATTATATTATTCCAGAAGATGGGGAACCTTCATTTGCCAACTGCTCATAGCTAAAGCATAATTACTTGATAGGCATCGCATGCTTATACCATATTAATCTGATGCTGCTATATCACGAGGCACACATGCATGGGTGATGTTTAAGAGCCAACTAATCTCCAATTGTTCATAATTAATTAGCTGACAGCCAATTGCCCTCTCAAAATATGAACTGTGGGAAACTAAACCGTGTACATGCACAAAATAAGAGAAATACAAAACTGTACTACCACTGACACAAAATATCTTTATATTTATCATTTTGAACATTGAGCATGCAAGCCAATGAAAATACCTTGCAAATGATTATAATCCGTTGATTTTTTGTCGACAGACAATGGACACAAAATTATCAAGTCACAAATTTATGTTTAGTACACAGGTGTATGATTGTTTGAGTATCTACATATCTATATAAATTGAAATGTTTGAAAAACATATTCTGATTGTCTTACTGAGACTAAATAAGTCAAAATAATTAGTCATGTTTAGGGAAATTATTACTATTATTTAGCGAGAGGAATTAAAAGACATATTCTGAAGCGTCCTGCCAAAAGCATGGGCAGTATCTGTTTTTTTTAGCAAAAAGGGCAGTATCTGTTGACTAAGCAGGATTTCACTGGACACCGCCTCCTTTGACATCCCACTGGGCACGGCAGATGGGCCAGAAAAACCCGTCTGAGCACCAACGCAGCCGCTCCCTCCACGGGTGCGTTAAAAAACAGTCGCTTGCCGCTGCGTGATAGAAACTGAACCTGGTGCACACTAAAAACACAAATAAATTGACTGAAACCAAGTAAAGTCTACATAAAAAGTCTCAATCCATTGCTGCATGGTCTTTCATTGTCAAATTTTGGAAACAGTACAAAATTTGAAATACTTGAACTTCCACATGTTTTTTCTTCAGGGCATTTTTTTAAGGGAAATGTTTAAAGCCAGCGGACTGGCTGAAAATTCCGCCGGTCGCCCCGTCACGCTCGCTCCCTCGCATACATAACAAGAGCATACGAGCGGAATACGATACTCAAGACCCCGAGAAGGCCCTGATAGAAGTGGGACCGTCTCTTCTGAGCTGGTTTCTACAGTTGAAGCCCAAGCAGGAGTAACTGCAGTGCCAGTGGTATTGGTGCCCACTCTGGCATTACTGCTTTGAAGCTCCTTTATCTACCATAGATAGAATGGAAGAGTTTTTTATCACTGTTGTTTCTGATGTAGGAGTTGGGCAACAAAAGAAGCCGAAGCGAGAGCTCGATCAAAGAATCCATGCTTCCCCCGCCCCGAAGCGAGACTTTGTGCAGCCACGTGCAGAGCTGGGGCCACCAACAGTCCACGTCTCCTTTTTATCCTTATCTCTTCACGCCTCCACACAGCCACTCGTTTGCATCGCAGTGTCCTCGTATCTCGTCTTCCACCTCACTCAACGAGCGAGATCTCATCTGTTCCTCCCCCTTTCCGCTGGCTACGAGAGCCATGCCACTACTGTGCCACCATGTCTCATTCAACGCCGGCGAGGTAGTCATCTTCACGCTCCTATCCAGCAGCGCGGCGGACCACTCGGAGTCGGAGGCCGGAGATGCTGCGGATCCCGGGCGCCGTGCTGCGACGGGCAGCGGGAGGTGCTGGACCTCAAGCGGCCGAGCCGCGACGGCACTAGTAGAAAACAGGGCATTAGTCCGGTTTCAGACGGCCTTTAGTCCCGGTTCTGGAACCGGGACAAAACGATCGGGACAAATGCCTAAAACCTTTAGTCCCGGTTGGCCTACGAACCGGGACCAAAGGTGCTCCACGTGATCGCTGTGGGGCGCGCAGGCAGGAGGACCTTTAGTCCCGGTTGGTGTTCGCTGTGGGGCGCGCAGGCAGGAGGACCTTTAGTCCCGGTTGGTAACACCAACCGGGACTAAAGGGTCTCCACGTGGCCGCTGCGCAGCACTCAGGCAGGAGGACCTTTAGTCCTGGTTGGTAACACCAACCGGGACCAAAAGGCAACCACGCGTCAGCAGCTCGCAGGCGCTGGGGTTTTTTTTTTTGAAAGGGGGGGTTTAGGGGTTTTGGAGGGTTTAGGGGTTTCATATTGTGTTAGCTAGCTAATAGAGAGAAGTGACCTCTCTTTCTCCGTGCTTGGTCGACGCTAGTTACTACATATAGAGAGAACTCGACGCTAGCTAGTAAGCAATGAAGGAACCATTAATTACACAACATCGTCATGCATGATCAATATATAGAGAGAAGTGACCTCTCTTTCTCCGTGTTTGTTGGTCGAACAACAAGTTTTCGTATATCTATTCGACGCTACTACAGATAGTACACGTTGATGCATATATTTATTCAACAGGTTTGCAATTCCCGATGGCATTTTCCGTTTTTAGGAATGACGTGGTCAACAAAGAATCCCGCCAACTCCTCTTGAATTGCGCGTAGGCGATCAGCTGGTAGGAGTACGTTCCACTTCTGCATGGTCTAATTTAAAGAAGGGGGGCCAATATATATATATATATATATATATATATATATATATATATATATATATATATATATATATATATATGAATGAAATCAACACAATTGATGGTGATAAAATAAAATTATGAATATTGTTTACGTACTTCAAATTGTTGTTTAGTGTAGCCCCTCTCGGTGGTCTTTTGGTGAATGAACTCGCAAATGTAGTATCCACATAACTCAGTTCCGGGTTCCTGTCACATGCAATTTACGAGAATAGAGTTCAATCAAAATGATAATCAACCATGATAATGGTATTGAAACTAGAATCAATGAGATATGCGCGGAACTAGCTAGTACTACTTACTCTGGGTTGTTTAAATCGCAGCTCCGGTCTCCATTCACCCTGAACCTGCGTGATGAACTTTTTCCAAACCCTGCCCGGCAAAGAAAATGATTACTTGATATCAGGAAATGAACGAAAGTTGCCGATATAGTGCGATAATGATTGAACTTACTTCTGGAGCATTTCAATCATGTCCGCATACTCCGTAGCCTCTTTACGTCTCGAGTCCAAGACAGTTACTGCTCCCTCGTCAAGCTGAATGGCTAGCAGAATAAAGTGGAACCTGCGC
The DNA here is from genome assembly GCA_039707655.1 of Elymus sibiricus. Lineage (NCBI taxonomy): Eukaryota > Viridiplantae > Streptophyta > Magnoliopsida > Poales > Poaceae > Elymus > Elymus sibiricus. The sequence goes on along the minus strand of CM077666.1, from coordinate 17,820,202 downwards.
GCGCATAACTCATCAATTACACTTAACCTCGAGTCAGCGAAACAGAATATGCAGAAGACAGTAACACTCACTTAAAGTTGTAAGGAAAGAGTATTTCCCTTTTGTTTTGGTGTCGAAGGAACGAGCTGAGCAAGATTTTCTCAGTCTCCTCGGGGATCTTCTGTACCGACCATTCATTTACGATATTTGGGTTAATGAACCCAATGTCATAGATTTGTCCTTTTTTAAATTCGACGATCTTCAATCTGCATAATATAGTGAGGATAATTATATACATGCAATGAATGAGCTGAGCTAGAGACTTAATTACAGAAATAATACTTACAGACAATAACAAGCCACGAGACTTTTGTCGAGGGCGGCTTGATTGTATAACTGAAAGAGTTCGTCAAATTCAACGAAGATCGAGTCGACTCCAACGAACTCGTGCTCATCCTTAATTCCCACCAAGATACTGCCCGTCCCATCCTTGCAGGTTTCCAAGTACCATTTATGTAATGTTCGCATCATCGTTGGTAGATCTTGCTCCAGATCATCACTTCTGACGAGACGCTTCCCGTGCTGGTATTTAAAGGTGTCTACTGGCTTAGCGATTTCAAAATGTACATCATCGCCTAGGTAATCACCAGGATTGAAACCAGGAGCAACGGCCGCTACCCCCGGGGTATCGGTAAACACCTTGAGCGGGGGGCACGATTGCTTTTTCTGTTCGCCGAGCTGGGGAATTGTTTTCCCACTTCTTGCACCAGTACTGCTACTTCTCGACCGACTCTTAGCTTTTTCATATGTCTTTGCAATAGTGCGGTCATAGTTTGATAGCAGCGGAGGCGGAGGTGGTCGCGTAAGGGCATCCAGAGTGCGATTCGCCTTTACCGGATCTATTTTTTCCTTCGGAGGTGGAACTTTCCGTGCAAAATGGGCCTGCACTTCGGCAGCACTGATGTCCTTGTTTTCCTCGTCAGTCCTCTCATATGGTAACTTTGGAGGAACCCTGAGGCTTGGACCAGATTTGAATTTCTTCCCGCCTTTTGTACTGCTAGCCGCCGGAGCGGCGGCGGCTCTCTTCCGCTGTTGCTGACGAGGCGGAGTTCGCTGACGCGGCGGAGGCAGCTGCGGCGGCGGAGACGGCTGACGCGCCGGAGACAGCTGAGGCGGAGGAGGATTCTGCTGAGGGGCCTCCTCCGTTAGAGTCCGCTGAGGCGGCGGAGACGGATGACGCGCCGGAGACGACTCAGGCAGCGGAGATAGCACAACTGGACTGTGAGGAGGAGTCTGCTGAGGATCCGGCTGCGTCTGCTGAGGCGGCGTCCAGTTTGGAAGCTTGATGTACTCCTTTCTCCATAGACAGGTACTCCTTAAGGCATTTTCCAGAAGATCCTCCCCTTCACCTGTAGGGTAGTCAAGCTCCAGCCCCTCAAATCCCGCCATTATCTCATCCACCGTGACAATAGCATAGCCATGTGGAATCGGACGGCAATGGAAAGTTCCCTCAGTTCGAGGAGGTAAAACACAGCCGACCACCGCCTTCAAGGTCAGGTTCTGGCATTTCGCCATTAGCACACAATGTTCAGTCTCCGTGATACTATCCACGGGGTAGCGAGGAGCCGTGATATCAGGCTGAAGGAGCTCCGTGGAAGCCACGCTGCTTCTCCGCTGAGATGGTGGGGTAGCTTCTGGGGCAGTGTCGAAGGAAGGATCTTCGTGCCGCTGAGATGGTTGGCCGGTAGCTCGCTGGCTCTCAAGTTCCTCTAGTTTCGCTAATCTTGCATTGATCTTCTGCATTTCGCTTGCTTCCGCTTTCTTCTTTCTCTGTCGGCTTCTATAACCATCGCTGTCGGGAAACCCATCCTTCCACGGAACGGAGCCTGATGTGCCTCGTGTTCGTCCAGGGTGTTCAGGATTCCCGAGGGCATGTGCAGCTCGTCATTCTCTCTGTCGGGATGTAACCTCCCTTCCTGCGCTGCCTGGATTGCTTCCTGAAGCTTCTTGACGGGTATTGCAAGTTGAGCTTTCGTCCAAACACACTCCCCTGTGTCTGGGTCCAAAGTTCCCCCAACCCCGAAGAACCAAGTCCTTGACCGATCTGGCCAGTGCAATGTCGCTGGTTGGACCCCTTTAGCAAGCAGGTCTTGCTCAGCTTTGTCCCACGTAGGCCGGCCTTTGCTGTAGCCACCTGACCCCGTAACATGGTGATACTTCTTCTTTGCAGCATTTAGCTTATTTGTCGCTGACCTTTGCTTGCCCTTGTACGATTTCTTGTAGGCCACAAATGCGGGCCAGTGATCTTTTATCTTCTCATATGCACCGGTGAATTCTGGAGTCTTGTCTTTCTCGACAAACTTTTTGTTCAAATCTTTCTTCCAGTTCTTGAATAGTTCTGCCATCTTCTTAAGAGCAAACGCCTTGACCTTATTCGGATCCGCCTCTGGCGGTAGGCTGAAATTTGTCATCAGCGAGGTCCAAAGATCATCTTTCTGTCTATCCTGGACATAAGAAACTTCAGGGTCCTTCTTATTCCATTCTTGGATGCTGATCGGGACGCGGTCCCTAACAACCACTCCGCACTGATGTATAAATGTGTCCCTGCTCCGCTTGGGAGCAATCGGTTGGCCATCTCGACCGACTTCTTCGATCGTGAACCTTTCATCCTGGCGCAACCTTTTCTTCGGGCCTCGTCTCCTTACGGAAGTTTGGCTCGATCCGGAGGGCTAATTAAAAGAAGAAAGAAGCATTAATATATGTACATACAAAACAATTAATGCATCAAGTCAGCAGAGGCTTAATTAATATATGTATATATACCTCGCCGGACTTTGCAACAGTTAAGGCTCCCTCCTCCGTTCGGTCACCGGAGCCATCATGATCTCCTTGCTCCTCCGTTCGGTCACCGGAGCCGTCATGATCTCCTTCCTCCTCCACTCGATCACCGGAGCCGTCATGATCTCCTTCCTCACCATCGGTGTCATTGAGAAATGACAAGGGATCACCTCCGTCGCGGATTATATCCCCCAACAACTCTTCTTTTTCTAAGTCTCTGTCCATAGTTTCTGCAAATGTTACAACATGGCAATATACAACCATGAGAGATGGATTAGTGGCAAACATAGACCTAGCTAATCACAACAAGGAATCATATGCATATATGAGCAATGGATTAGTCGCAAACATCATGCAAAGTTATCGGGGGTTATACTTTGCGGACCGCCTCTCTCATGCATGTCCGACGTCCCCCCTCATGTCGAAGTTATCGGGGTTATACTTTCAGGAGAGGACACTTTACAAAAAGTAATCGCTATGCAGGAGATCGAACTATCCATTCTACCACATTGACCTATGCCGGCCGCCTACCGAATAAATAAAGTCCCTTCGGCTCACTGAGGTAAGACCGGTGAATTAGACGCCAATATATAGTATTATACATAACAATTACGGGTAGGGGCGGGAGGGGGTAGATCGACAACGCTCTTTCTTCTAGGGGGTTATGTTTTAACGAACCACCCCCCCGGCCCCCTCATGTCGAAGTTATCGGGGTTATGTTTTAACGACCCCCCCTCATGTCGAAGTTATCGGGAATATGTTGAATTCCCGAGAGAGTTAGGGGTGTTCTAACGTGGCACTACACGATATAGGTGAAGGAGGATAACATCCGGGAATACATCTTTTTTTTTGCTATGATATACATATACATCTACATACTAAAGTATACATACATACATATACATCTACATACATATATATCGGGGTTATATATCGGGGTTATGTTTTAACGACAAGATGAATACAAGATTTATACACAAGATGAATACAAAATGAATACAAGATTTATACACATGGATGAATACACAACTCAACAAATGAACCAACCATGCATCATCCTATGAACAAAACTCAACATACAACAAATGGACACCTTTTGTCGAACAGCGGAGGGACGATCAGGGCCTACTCCACGGAGATGCAACACCACAACCTGTAATAATTCTACCGATTGAAAAAACATTAGGCAAAACCCAAGTATATATAGTAGCGCTTGCATGGCAAAAAAAACCTAGTAAACCTAGTAAAACCTAGTAAACCTAGTAAAACCTAGTAAAACCTAGGCAACTCCACGGATTCGTCAAGGCAAGTTGCAAAGTTAAAACAGATTCTCAGACTTAGTGTAATTCACAGTGTGGCAGAAACAGATTTAAGATGCACACTTGGAGGCAAGAATTAAATATGCTACAGGGCAAGAACATGGCATCAAAAGGTATGGCATGATAGAGCATAACATAAACCACAAAACATGGTTACTGATCATGTTCAGAAGAGTCATGGATATGATGGTAGCATCAATAGAACATGGCAAGAAGATATAACAGATTTTAGACTTAGTGAAAAACTGGGCATGCTGACAACAACATCATGATGCTGACTTGGGAGGCACATAACAACAAGCATAACAATTTTACAATTAATGAAACTGACATGAGCATGTAGTAGACATAGCAATCTTCAAATACTCCATTGGCACAAGTTCATATGATGCACATATCATTTACTATGGATTTTACAAAATGGAACATTCTGTTAACTAATAACCTATAATTGTACACTCTAAAAAAAGGAACAGAAGAATGTGTGTGTGTGTGTGCGTGTGCGTGTGTGTGTGTGTGTGTGTGTGTGTGTGTGTGTGTGTGTGTGTGTGTGTGTTCAATCTACAACACCGGGGAGGGGCGGCCGGCTAGATGGGGGATGGGCTCGGGGAGGGGCTGCCGGCGAGGTGGGGGATGGGCTCGGGGAGGGGCTTCGACCGGGAGGAGAGAGGGGGGAGAGGGAGGAGGCTCACAGCGCGGGCTCGGCGGCGAGGTCGAGGCGACGGCGAGGTCGAGGGCGAGGTCGACGGCGAGGTCGAGGTCGAGGTTGAGGTCGAGGTCGAGGGCGCCGGCGAGGTCGACGGCGAGGTCGAGGGCGCCGGGAGGAGGCGCGGGCGGCCGGCGTCGGGGGCGGCGACGACGAGGACGGGCTTGGGGGCGGCGGCGATCCGGCAGCCTGGCGGCGTCGTGGGTGTGTGGGCGTCGGGGAGCAGATGACTTTGGAAAATTTCCCAAGTCCTAGTTATATACCCCCACCTTTAGTCCCGGTTGGTGGCTCAAACCGGGACTAAAGGCCCCCCTTTAGTCCCGGTGCGAGCCACCAACCGGGACTAAAGGTCAATTTCGCCAGGCGAAAGGGCGGGAAGCACAACCCTTTAGTGCCGGTTGGTGGCTCGGACCGGGACTAAAGGGGGGCCTTTAGTCCCGGTTGGTGCCACCAACCGGGACTAAAGGGCTGCGGCTGGCACGGCGTCGGGCGGGTGGATGTTTAGTCCCACCTCGCTAGCTGAGAGGCCTCGATAGTGGTTTATAAGCGCGGCTGCGCCAGCCCTGTTGAACTCCTCTCTTATGCAGGCCTGCGGGCCTAAACGAAACACCTCTGCCTGTGGGCCTACTGGGCCTGCTACGGGCCTGCATCCTGGCCCAACTATCGTGTTGGGTTTCTAGTCGTATGCAGGCCGTGGTGGCCCAGTAGGCGGCATTTTTTAAATTTTTTTTACTTTTTAGTCCCGGTTTGTGGTAGCAACCGGGACTAAAGGTCTTTTCCAGTATTTTTGTTTTGTTTTTTGCTTTATTTACTTTCTTTTGTTTCTACTTACAGCTAAATACTTAGAGTTTTTGAGTGATTCTTTTTTGCTTTAGGTCACAAAAAATATAAACTTTCTGTTAGTGCCAGTAGTTTTCAAATTTGAATAGTTTAAATTTGAATTCTTTGAAATTTGTGTGAATCACTAGTTTGTGAATAACTTTACTTTAAAAATAGATTTTTGAGTGATTCTTTTTCCTGCTGTTTAATATTAGTGTGTTTTATCATTATATTCAATTTGGTAATTTTTAGGTTATTTTAAATGGGTGTTTTAATCAAAAACAGATTTTGTTATTTTAGTTTGCTATTAAAGTTTCTAACAAAAAATACTTTATGAAAAATTCTTTTTGCTATTAAAGTTTTGAACAAAAAATACTTTGATAATTTTAGTTGCATAAATTTTATATAATTTTAGTTTCAAAAATACTTTTATAATAACTAGAGGTTTATAAAAGCTTTTTAGTTGATTCTTTTTGCTCTTGAAGAATATTATAGTTTTGTTTTAGTTGATCATTACAAAAAAATTTAATTGATTCTTTTTAGTTCATTCTTTTTGCTATTAGAGTTTTATAAAAGCTTTTTAGTTCATTCTTTTCATGCATTTAATCTTTTTTTTGAGCTAAATGACCCTGAAATTGAAAAGCACTACAAATGAACTCTGAAAAGGTTGAAAGTTGGCATGGTATCATCATTTCACCCACATAGCATGTGCTAAAAAGTTGAGAGGGTTATGGCAAAAACTGGATGCAATTCGTGTACAAAATGGACCCTGAAATTGAAAAGCAGTACAAATGAACTCTGAAAAGGACGAAAACTCATATGTTACAAAAGGCATTTCATTTCTTGACATGTAACTGCAGTGATATTCTAGATCAAAGCCATCATCAGAATAGTTGTGGAGAGAAAGTCTTCACTTTTTCTTCGCGCGTGTCCCTTGCTTATTGCGCCGTAACCATGGATAATCTTCATCGTTTAACAGGGTGCTTGGGTCAGCCTTCACTTTGAAGGGAGGAATTTCATGAAACTTTTCATAATCTTCAGACATGTCTGTCTTGCCCTCCACTCCCACGATGTCTCTTTTTTGCCTGAAAGAACTATGTGGCGCTTTGGCTCATCGTATGATGTATTCGCTTCCTTATCTTTTCTTTTTCTCGGTTTGGTAGACATGTCCTTCCATCATAACCCCTCTTCTTCTTCGTTGTCTTCCATCCTCTTCTTCTTCGTTGTCTTCCATCATAACCCCTCTTTCTCCGTGCTTGGTCCAAACATTATAGTGTGGCATGAAACCCTTCTCAAGCAGGTGGACGTGAAGGGTTTTCAAGTTAGAGTAATCCTTCGTATTCTCACAGACAAGGCATGGACAATACATAAAACCATTCTGCTTGTTTGCCTCAGCCACTTCGAGAAATTTATGCAGGCCCTCAAGATACTCGGAGGTGCGTCGGTCACCGTACATCCATTGCCGGTTCATCTGCGTGCATTATATAATTAAGTGTATCAAAAACCATTACAGAACATCATGAATAGAGAAGTGACTAAATTAATACAAGTTCATCATCACATTAAAACCAAAGTACAGTAGTGATCAAATGTTATTACTGAAAAAATAAATACATAAAGTTCATACATATATAGTTCTCATAGAACAACATATAGCTCTCTAGAGCATCTAATTAAAACATACATTGAAACTATGAAAAACAACAACAAATGCGATCATAATCGCAACTAAGGTAACAATTGATCCAACGGCATAATGATACCAAGCCTCATTATGAATGGCATATTTTCTAATCTTTCTAATCTTCAAGCGCATTGCATCCATCTTGATCTTGTGATCATCGACGACATCGGCAACATGCAACTCCAATTCCATCTTCTCCTCCTCAATTCTTTTCAATTCTTTCTTCAAGTAATTGTTTTCTTTTTCAACTAAATTTAACCTCTCGACAAGAGGGTCGGTTGCAATTTCCGGTTCACATACCTTCTAGATAAAAACATCTATGTCACGTTGGTCGGCATAATTGTCATAAACACTAAATGAAACAAATCATAATAAAAGGTAATATACCACATCCGAATCATAGACAGGACGAGGGCCGACGGGGGCGGATACCAAAGTCATGGCACTATATAATAACAAACAATAATAAAAGTAAGAAAATTATACAAGTATCTATCTAAATCATACAAGTAAGAATTTTTTTCTTTTAAAAAGAAGATAAGAACAAGAGGCTCACCACGGTGGTGCCGGCGACGAGATCGGCGCGGGCGATCGACGGCGGTGAGGACGGGGACGGGGACGGCACCCTACACATGTGCAGACTCTAAGAAGTTAATTTCAGCTCAAATTGTGCATCTAAATCAAAAGAACTCCCACATACACTCCTCCACTAAAACCCACAAACCACTCTACTTCTAGAGCATTTGAAATGAGCTAAACTAGCAGTGAGAGATGAAATGATGAAGTTGCTAACCTTTTTAGAACACTTGGATAGTTGGTGCACCGCCAAACCTAGAGAAATCTTGGGCAAAATGGAGCTTGGAGGTCGAGCTTGGAGAGGAGAGAAAGCTTAAGTGTTGCTCGGGCATTTCATCGAACACCTCATGTGCATAGGAGGTGAGAACAGAGAGTAGCACACACCCTGCACACGCTGGCCGGCCAAAAAACAGAGGAGTGAGCGGCGGGGGCGGGGTATATATAGGCATTTTATTATTCCCGGTTCGTGGCTAGAACCGGGACTGAAGACAGACCTTTAGTCCCGGTTCCAGACACGAACCGGGACTAAAGGGGTTGCGCCAGGAGCCAGGACCTTTAGTCCCGGTTGGTAGCTGGAACCGGGACTAAAGGTCCCAGACGAACTGGGACTGATGCCCGCCGAGGCCCGGCCGGCTCCCCGGCCGCTCGAACCGGGACTGATGCACCCATTAGTCCCAGTTCGTAACTCGACCGGGTCTAAAGCTCTGATCTGGCCAGGATCAAAGCCCTGTTTTCTACTAGTGCGGGCTTCTCCGGCGTCGATTGGCAGCTTCGGCCCAAGCTGCAACCGTCTGCATCCGGTGCTGGAACCAGCGAGTCCCGGTGCTACCATCGGTTGTAGCGATGCTCGAACCAGCACGACGGCAAGCTGCAACCCGGTTGCGTCGAGTGCTGGAAGCAGCGATCTCCGGTGCTACTACCGGTTATGTTGGGTGCTGGAACCAGCTTTATGTTTTGCTACATCCACTTTTTTTTTTGGATTTTGCTTCCTGTGATTTTTTGCTGGAACCGGATGCGCCTCGCCCCGCCGACGTGGTTTTTTGCTGGAACCAGCATTGTGTTTTGCTGGAACTTGCTACATTTTTTGCTACATCGACTTCTTTTCATTTGGTGGTGATGGGTGGTGTTTTGCTACAACCGCGACTACAAAAGTTACAACCGGCGAGCATTTTTGCAACGATGGCGACAGGGTGGGCAGCACCGGCGAGCTATTTTGCTGGAACCACACACTTTTTTTGCTACGACCAGTAATTCTTTTTGCTGCTACCGGCAACCTGAGGGTGAGTACTTTTTTCTGCGAGCCCGTTGTCGGCGTGTTGCGACCGGCGACCGGCGCACCGGAGCTGCGGGTGTTGCACCGGAGCTACGACCGTCGCCATGGGGGGCTGCAACTGCTGGCGCACGCTGCTGCATGCTCGCCGGCGAGAAACGCAGGAGGCGGCGGCAGCGACGGCGACCTGCAGAGACGGCGACGACCGGCGGCGAGGGCAGCGACAGTTGAGATGCGCCGGGCGGTGCTTCGAGGCTGGGCGCCTCGCTAGTCGATGGCGGCGGTGAGCGATGTGGACCTTTTTTTCGTCACGCGGTGCCGGTTGACTTTTTCTTTTGTCTCTGCGGCGAGAGGTGAACGAGGACGAAGATTAGGCTCTAATCAAACGGTTGTTAGGAGGCATATCGGGCGGCTGCGGGTCGACCGGCCCAAATTTGGGCCGGTGCGCTGGCGCAGAGTACTGCCTTTTTTTTAAGCCGGCCCTGAAGGATCTCGGTTCATTAAAAAAAGAAGAAGAAAGTTGCCTGGTTAATTTATGGAAAATCAGCGAACCCAGAAGACAAAGCATCTCACCCGACCTGGCTACCCAGAAGAGTAACAAAACCGGACATATTTAACTAATTAATACAAGACCAACGTAGCTGTAAAAAAAATGAATACATGACTAGCACCATTTAGCGTCAGCGTTGACTTCACCGACACCTTCCGAAACGTGTTGCAGTTCGTTATCTCGCTCTGATGGTCCGTCCCCCAACTGGAAACACATTCCTCAATATGCAATGAACATTTTTAATACACGATGGCATATTTTTGAATACCTGATAATTATTTTCAATACATGATGAATATTTTATAACTGCGTGATGAACATTTTTAATAGATGATGTACACTTTGAAATACCAATAAAATAATTTTTAATATATGATGACTATTTTTTTACTGCCGATAAACATTTTCTAAATACTCGATGAAAAGGCAACAGAAAAAGGCAAAATATACGGAAGAAAAAAGAAACCACACACATACACGGGATCGATCCACAGTAGCCCCTACATGTATGTTGTAGGGGCTACTGTGGATCGATCCCGTGTATGTGTGTGGAATAGCAATCACATGCGTAACCCCCCCCTCGTCGTCCTCTGTATGAGCCGGCGTATTATGGGTTTTTCCCCACCGGTTTTGGGAAAGTTCTAATCGGTTTTTTTCTTCTTCCCTTTGTTTTTCCTTCTGGCTTTTCTTACTTTTTTCTTTGTCCTTCAAGTTTTTTCTTTTCTCTTTTTATTTTTTTCACTTTTTTCTTTTTCTTTTCACTTTTCCTTTTTTCCAAGTTCATAAACTTTTTTCAAATTATGAACAATTTTTGAATTCATGAACCTTTTTGAAAATCGGTAACAATTTTCCAAATTCACGAATATTTTTTGAAAGTTGTGCACTTTTTTAAAATTTGAGAACATTTTTGGGAATTCGTGAACTTTTTCAAACACGCAAACATTTTTTGAAAGTCGTGAACATTTTTAAAATTGATGATTGTTTTTTAATTTCATTTGATAAATTCTTGAACATGTTTCAGAATCCGCCAAAAACAATTTGAAATTCATGAATAGTTTTAAAACTTGCGAACAATTTTGGAACTAAAGAACATTTTTTGAATTGGTGAGATTTTTGTGGAATTCACGAACAATTTTTTGAAATTAGTGAACATTTTTTAAACTTGCGATTTCTTTTTGACATTAGTAAAGGAATGTGAACTTCATGAACAATTGTTAAATTTGCGAACATTTCCATGGAAGTCGTGAAAATATTTCAAAATCACGAACATTTTTTTGGATTCATAGACCTTTTTTGAAATTCCTGAATATTGTCAGAATTCACAAACATTTTTTAACTTTGTGTGCATTTATTTTCAGTTGATGGACATTTTTTACAATCCATGATTTTTTTAATACTCGAACATTTTTTTAAAGTCGCAAACATTTTTTGAATTTATGAGCATTTTGTTTTTCAAAAAAGGAAAACAAAAAATCCCAAATTTGGAACATTCAACTTAGTGAACATTTTGAAAAATTCAATACTTTTTTGAAAGCCCCATTGTCTTTTAAAAAGCAAATAGAAAATAGTAACGAAAAAAACAAGGGCGCCCGAGCCCGCAATGAGCCGACCCAAAGTGTGTGGATGGGTGCACGTTAGCTCGTGCCCCCCTTCCCCGAAATCACTAGTTAAGGAGTACTCCTTTCAAAGATCACTCCCACCTGTCGCAACCTGTGAGTTTTCCCTTTTTTCGTAGATCCGTTTATTCAAAATGTTTTATCTCTTAAACCGTGCGTCCAAATCTCGAACCGTTTTCACCATTGGATTCCTCGCGTCGAGATCTTTAAAACTAGATCTAATGTTGATAGGTTTTGACAAAAAAAAATTCATGAAAAAACCGGACGAAAAAAAAGAACCGGAAGCACGTTTTTTCCCCTTTCCGAAATAGGCATGGCCGTGCCTCTCGCGAAAGCAAAACCGTGCCTCTCACGGAAGAAAAAAAAACAGAAAACGCGTTTTTTTTTCGTTTCCGAGAGGCACGGCCGTGCCTCTGGCGAAAGCAAAACCATGCCTCTCGCGGAAGCAAAACCGTGCCTCTCGCGGAAGAAAAAAAAACAGAAAACACGTTTTTTTCCGTTTCCGAGAGGCACGGCCGTGCCTCTCGCGAAAGCAAAACCGTGCCTCTCGCGGAAGCAAAACTGTGCCTCTCGTGGAAGAAAAAAAACAGAAAACACGTTTTTTTGTTTCCGAGAGGCACGGCCGTGCCTCTCGCGAAAGCAAGACCGTGCCTCTCGCGGAAGCAAAACCGTGCCTCTCGCGGAAGTAAAGCCAGGTCGTTAGTACCGAGAGACATGTGGCGGCGGCTGAGAGCGCGCCAAGTGGTGCGCTCTCAGCCCACCCCAAGTGATCGTTGGGGAGGCTCCGAAGGAGCGCTCCTTAGTTAGTTTCTCTCCCCCTCCCCCCTGCGCAGGTCGGGGAATAGGAGCACTCATGTATGTTGGCTGCTTCCCTAAAAAAATGTATGTTGGCTGCTTATTTCTTTGGTACTAACGACCCGGCTTTTTGTTATTTTGCTAGCCCATCTCTATGGTTTGCTAAGCCTCACAAGAGCGAAATCACTAATCAGAAGGTACCCCTTGTAAAGGTCCCAACTTCTCTGATGGTGACAAGTGGCGCACTGCATGTGCAGCATTTGTCACAACCTGAAAGATCTTCTGGAACTTTTCTGGAACGAATCCACTTTTCTAGGAAGATGGAACATTTTGGGATAATTGGCTTCTTATTTTTAATGGAATGAAATAAATATTAGTTTTGTGTGTTTTTGTAGATTCGTTTTTTTCAAAACGTTTTATCTCTCGAACCGTGTGTCCAAATCACGAACTGTTTTCACCGTTGGGTTTCTCGAGTCGAGATCTTTGAAACTAAATCTCATGTTAATAGGTTTGGACGAACTTTGTTTCCTAAAAAACCGGGAAAACCAAAACAAATGGAAACTGAAAAAACCGAGGGGTAATAAAAACTAAAAAAACAAAAAAGGAAGCCAAAAACAAAATAAACAGAAAATCGAGAACACAATTGCGCTTTTCACTTTTTCTGGGAAGCACACATGTGCTTTTCACTTTTCGGAAACACATGTGTGCTTCACGCACAAGCACAACTATGCTTTTCACTTTTTGAGAAGCACATGTGCCCTTCACGCGGAAGATAGTTGGGCTTTTCCCTTTTTGGAAAGCACAGTTGTGCTTCACCATGAAGCCTTTTGCACTTCCGAGAAGCACAGCTATGATTCAAGCGGAAGCATAGCTATGCTTTGCCGTGAAGCACACCTGTGCTTTTCACACGATGTGCTTCACGCAAGAAAAAAATAAACAAATTTTGTTTTTCGAGGAAACCTAGGAAAAACCAAGCAAAATCCAAAAAACCTGAAAAAATCAGGAAAAACACCAAAATGTGTGAAATAAAAAAGAGATCCGCGGGTGCAACCAGCGCGCGATACGTGGGGGCACCTGGGCGCACCAAACTCATTGGCCTATGAGGTTTTGAAAATTGGGTTTTCCCATCTGAACAAGAGTCTTCCCTGCGTGCCGACTTGTTGCCACTGAATGTTCATATGTTCCTTCTTTTACAAGTGCTGACTATTAGAGAGTGCCCAAAACTCTTGGGGTTGCCTTTATCAAACCACATTGTTTCCTGGTATTGGATCCCCAAACTACAAGAGCTTGATATACGGGACTGTCCAGAATTCTCATAAGTGATTCCCACTTCCTGGATTGAAAGTCTGTGTCATGTCACGATGGAACGTGTTAAGCTACTAACAAGGTTTGAGTGAAAGCGTAGGTTTACTCCCAGAGGGGGGGGGGGGTGAATGGGGGATTTTTAGAAATTCGCCAGACTTCGAAGATTTTGACGAAAATCAGAGTGACGAAATAGAAACAGATACTAAACTAGATCGACACAGATACAAGTAGCATGCATATGAAATACATACAGGTGAAGAACATGAAATCATACATGCGAACATGCAAGAGGAAGATGAACTGAAGAAATGAAAATCAGCAAGATGAATTTCTTCAGTTCAAATTCTTCAGAATAGTAAAGCACAAGTTCTTCAGCAGCGGAATTGCGAAAGGTAAAGGGTGAGGAATTTGAAACCGGTTGGGCTCGATGAAGACACAACGATTTGGTAGACCAGTTCCAGTTGCTGTATCAACTGTACGTCTGGTTGAGGCGGCTGAGTCTTACCTCGGAGGACACCTAGTCCTCACCGTATTCCTCTTGAGCTAAGGTCACTTAGACCTCGCCCAATCACTCGTGGTAAGTCTTCAAGGTAGAGTTCCAAAAGCTTCACAGACTTGTTCACCGGCACGCCACAATTACTCTTGGGTGCTCAGAACATGACGCCTAACCGTCTGGAGGAATGACAGTCCTCAAAGGTAACAAGCGTCGGATCACACAGATCAACTTCTTCAGTGATGCTCAGTCACTTAGGCTCTGGTTGGGTTTTCCTCACTTGGGTTCTCACAAAGTCGTCAGAGGAAGGGTTGCTCTCAAATGACAAGTGTCAATCTCTCTCTAGAGCAGCCAACCAACTAGTGGTTGTAGGGGGCGGCTATTTATAGCCAGGAGGCAACCCGACATGAAATGTCATAAATGCCCTTCTCAGACAAGACCGTTGTCAGGATAAGGATCCACTCGACAACTGGCACGCGGCGCATCAACGGTCGGAATTGAACTCTCAATTTCGTCGAGGCACTCAATTTCCTCACGATAGGCAGATCGCACTAGCGAAATCCTAACTCCTCATCATGACCAAATTCGCCAGAGACTAGATGAACTTCGTCAGTGTCACTATCAAATTCGTCAGCTGTTCCGGAGATTTCCAAAGGCTTCACTCGAAGCGGCTTGTGTATGTATAGGTTTGAGCATCACTTTGGAAATGTGATAAATGTTTCACCTTGACCCCCTTTAACAGTACGGTTTTTCCTATGACTCAAAGAAGAAGAAAAAGAAACTATGAAAACAAAGTCTTCAAGATTCAAAGTCTTCATATCAATTTCCTCAAAGGCCGCACCAAATTCTTCACTTGAAGAAATACATTTTTAGGGGTCGTCTTCCGTGGTTAAACCAAGTCTTCAGGGATTAGATTCTCCTGTGTACACTCACAAACATATTAGTCCCTTAACCTATTTGTCTTCAATACTCCAAAACCACTAAGGGGGCACTTGATGCACTTACAATCTCCCCCTTTTTGATGATTGATGACAAATCAGTTAAGTTTTTAACGGGAGAAAAATAATGAAAGTGTAAGTACTGAATGTGAAGACATTGGTTACAAGATATTGAGGAACTCGCTCTGAAGATGTGCATATGAAGATTATGCTTTTGATTGCAAATGCACATGGCAGGTTGGAATTGTGGAGATCTCCCCCTATATCTTGGAATCCAATCATGCATGATCATATGATATTGATGAATTTGTATGCATGATGAAACTTGGTGTCTGACAAATTGTAGTATGCATGCACACATAATATTTGAGGAATTAGAGCATAAGCACATAAGCATTCATGCAGATAACCATCACAGAAAAAGAAGTCAGACCACCAACAGTTTAAGTTACAACTCTTCAAAGAGCAAATCGAATGAACACAAGAGTTACAACTTCGCAAAAAATAATCCACCCCATAGTTTATATGACCCGCTTGAAGACTTAACACTCAAATCTCTCCCCCTTTGTCATCACATGACCAAAAGGAGACAAAACTGAGGACTAACGCGCCCTGAAGAAATAAGATCATGAGGCAGTTGAGGGAGCGCCAGCCTTGTCGTCGGGGTCGCGGGTTGTAGATGGACCTGCATCAGTGTCTTCGACATCTTCATCTTCATCTTCATTTTCGCGGGTTCAATTTCTTCAGACGCGACTGATGCATTCGCTCTGGCATTCACGTCAGGTGCAGCTGATGTAGCTGCAGATGGGTTTTCTTCAGGAACAACTGATGAGATTGCCCTGGCAGGTTCTTCAGGCACAACTGATGCAGTTGCCCTGGCTTGGTCTTGCGGAGGAGCTGAAGAACTTGTCGGAGGAATTTGGCCAAATTTGGCAGCCTCCCTTTTGTTATGGGCATCAACAACTTTGTTGGAAGTATTGATGAATCTGTCCTTCACTCCACGGCAATGTTCAGCCTGGTGCTCATATTCTTCAGACAGACGCTGAATTTCAGATTGCATTGCAACCAACTGTTGAGGGGATATGGTGAGCATGTGGTCCTTGAGCTCTTTCTGCTTCTTCTTCACCTCCTTCCTCACAAGCTTTGCCTTTTCAATCTTGTGCTTCTCATTGAGGACAAAAGCAGATAAGACATGGCTGGGTCCAGGCGGCAGATTTAAATCGTCAAGTGGTGTATTAGGATTCTGACACCAAATGTCGATGAAATCAAGAATGGTCTGAGGACTCAGAAATGAGGGGACTGAGGAATTCTTTTCACGAGCGGCCTCTTCCATTCTTCTTTGTATAGACTCGGCAAGTTCATCTTCATCAGCCATATCATGTTCGTCAGCTTGAGGCACTACGGCCTTGCTCTTGGGGCTGGGCCTTGTACCACGGCCAGCAGTAGCCTTTTTCTTCAGCAGGGGCACATTTGAAGAAATATGCCCAGACGCTGAGGCACTTGATGCAGCAATTGGGGCTGTTTGAAAGCCTTCAGTTCGTTGACATGATGCCAACACAACCGGCGTTGAAGCTCTTACAGCAGCCATTGACGACTCTGTGGCTGGTGGAGGTGCTGAAGAAGTTGGAGCAGTAGGTGCCTTGGGTGTTGAAGCCATTGATGATGACGGCTTGGGCTGTGAGGGCTTTGCAGAAGATTTTGCCACTGAAGATTTTGGAGCTGAAGCTTTTGGCCATGAGGGCACATCAGCTGAGGGCTTAGGCTTGTGAGCCGGCTTCTTCTGCATTGACTTCTTGGGCATACTGCCACTTGAGCTTGCACCCGCTTCTTGTGAAGCTTTTGTGGCCCTGTTGAATTCTTCAACAGCTCTTTGAGCTTGCTTCTGCAATTTTGCTTGATGCTTTTCCCATTCTTTGGGAAATTCTTCACCCCTTCTGATGCTCGTGGGATCAGCTGTTTGACCAGGAGCTAACGGTGGTCTGTTACAAGGCGGCTTTACAGCAAAATCCTTCATGTATTTGGAGGTGACGAAATTCTAGCTCCTCCACTGATAAGTCCAGTACCTCTTAATCTTTTGCATGCGCGTTTTGTGCTGCTCCTTGGTTTCCTTGCCATGAGTTTCTTCATCGGGTGTGCAGTATCCCGAGTAAATATTCTCAGGTATCTCAAAAGCAGTTTGTTCCTCTTTCCTCTTGCCTCCCTTCTGAGGCTTTCTGCCATCTGCCATTTTCTTCAACTGAGGGGTTTGAACTTTTGATGTTTCTGAAGAAGTCTGGAGATTTTCCTCAAGCAATGCTGCAAATGAATTAATTTGATGAGAACCAAGAGATTTGTCTACAGACATGGGTACCTGTGAACAGAGTATAGTTGCGAGGAAATTGGGAAGAGTCACATGCGTTCTCAGAGATTTTCAAAATTAAACCTAGTTGAGGAAATTGACCCTTATCGTCTTGAAGAAATTCACTAAGTGTTTTTGACTTAGATTCCAGGGCTGTACAGATTGAGGCAACTTGCACAACTGAGGAATCCATGAGTTGAGAGTAACTTAGGTGAAATAACCAAGACTGGCCAGAAGGAAGTGCTGAAGATTTGGAAAGAAGTGGTAAAAATAGCACTTGAAGAATTTGAGGCAGTAAAAAGATCAAACTTGGGCAGTAAAAATAAATTTTAATTACCCCAAGGATGAACTCGATGAACTGGACGACGAGTCAAAGGAAATCGTCAGCTCAGATATTTTGTGCCCTAACTTGGCGACAAAAGACAACTACGGCGGCGGCGGAGGTGAAGAAATCCGTGGCCGGCGCGAGTACGACGACGAAAAAGTCGAGGTAGTGAAGCTCTTCCTCTTCGGCGATGATGAATTCCAGCGACGACGCTAGGGTTTGAGAGCGACAGTGGCGCGAAAGTGAAATGAGTTAGGGTTGACGAGGTCAAGCCTTTATATAGGCGTGGTGAAAACTGAGCAGTCCGAAGATTTTGGACGGATAAGCCCCTGGCGTTTCGCATTTGAGTGACATGCGTGACACATGCATTTTGAGTGCGCTTATCCACGCGTCAAAGGCGCGGGATGAGGTTACTGTGGCAACCGCCAAAAATTGAGTAGAATATTTTCAAAATGTGTTCGCAATTTCTTCAGCTGACAAGGACACAGTGACGACTTTGAACAGTGTCAATTAGAACGCACATGAAGAGATTGATAACAGAGTGATTTGAGTTTAGCATAGAGGGGAGTGGGTCCGATCACATCCACCTAGATGACGAAAAACACAGTTTGAAGAAATAGCTATATGTGGATGCTGTTGAGGACATGAAAAACTCAAATATGTATAAGTATAATCTCCTCAAGAAATGAAGAATAACAACAACTGACGAATTTGAAAAGTTTTGACGAAATTGCAAATGACGAAGGAAAACTCAAATTCATGCAAGTCATAAAGTGGTGGTGGTGTTACCCACCGTATAAGAACTATGATGATTTCAGACACCGCGTACAATTGTCGTAGGGTTCTGAGAATCAAGTTCTTCATTAATTTCTTCACACTTAGAGGGTTAGTCTTCATTGATTGAAGAAAAACGTTACTTCGTGTGTTGTGCATCAAAGTCATCAAGAATGCATAAGCATTAGGATGTGTGTCCTTTTCACAGGACATTCGAAGATTCTAGGATGTTTAGCTCACACCGCAACATGTAAAACCTTGTCTCATCCAAGGGCTTAGTGAAGATATCGGCAAGCTGGTCTTCTGTCTTCACGTGGTCGATGACGATGTCTCCCTTCAGCACATGATCACGAAGAAAATGTTGACGAATCTCAATGTGCTTCGTCCTTGAGTGTTGCACATGGTTGTGGGCGATCTTGATGGCACTCTCATTGTCGCAGTAGAGTGGCACTTTCTTCACGTTGACACCATAGTCCTTGAGGGTTTGCTTCATCCATAGTAACTGAGAGCAGCAGGCGCCATCAGCAATGTACTCAGCCTCGGCAGTGGAAAGTGAGACGCAGTTCTGCTTCTTCGAGGACCAACATACAAGAGATCATCCGAGGAAATGGCATGTGCCTGAGGTTGACTTGTGATCCACCCGATCTCCAGCATAATCAGAATCAGAATATCCAGCAAGATCAAGTGACGAGCCCTTGGGATACCATAATCCAAGCGTTGGTGTGTGAGCTAAATATCGAAGAATTCGTTTCACAGCCTGGTGGTGTGATTCCTTCGGTGACGCTTGAAAGCGGGCACACATGCAAACGCTAAGCATAATATCTGGCCTAGATGCACATAGGTAAAGGAGCAAACCAATGATGGAGCGATATACCTTCTGATCGAAATCTTTACCATTTTCGTCAGTGTTAAGTTGGCCAGTTGTTGGCATTGGTATCTTGAGGCCTTTGCAATCTTGCATTCCGAATTTCTTCAGGCAGTCTTTGAGATATTTCTCCTGAGATATGAAGATGCCATTTGGTTGAGATTCTTCCTGCTACTTGTAGCTTGCGTTGGAATTTCCCCGAAGAGGAAGGGATGATGCAGCACAGTAGAGATAAGTATTTCCCTCAATTATGAAACCAAGGTTATCGAACCAGTAGGAGAATCACACAACACCTAGTAAGCAGTACCTGCACACAAACAACAAATCCTTGCACCCAACGCAAACAAGGGGTTGTCAATCCCTTGGCGGTAAGATTGCAAGATTAAATTGTATTTGATAGATTGATAGATTGCAGCAAAAATACTAAATAAAATAAATAAAAGAAAATGGCAGCAATATTTTTAGGGTTTTAGTAATATGATTTTGGTAGACTCGGGGGCCATAGATTTCACTAGAGGCTTCTCTCGAGAAAATAGCATACGGTGGCTAGACAAATTACTGTTGGGCAATTGATAGAAAAGCAAATAATCATGATGATATCCAAGGCAATGATCATGTATATAGGCATCACGTCCAAGATTAGTAGACCGACTCCTGCCTGCATCTACTACTATTACTCCACACATCGACCGCTATCCATCATGCATCTAGTGTATTAAGCCCAATAAAGAACGGAGTAATGCCTTAAGAACGATGACATGATGTAGACAAGACAAACTCACGAATTAATAAACCCAATGAACAGATCCCATCTTTTTACCCTTAGTAGCAACAATACATACGTGTCATGTCCCTTTCTGTCACTGGGATTGAGCACCGCAAGATCGAACCCACTACAAAGCACCTCTTCCCATGGCAAGATAAATCAACTTAGTTGGCCAAACCAAATCAATAGATCGGAGAAGAAATACGAGGCTATAATAATCATGCATAAAAGAGTGCAGCAAAGACTCAAATAATTTCATGGATAATCTGATCATAAACTCACAATTCATCGGATCCCAACAAACACACCGCAAAAAGAGATTACATCGGATAGATCTCCAAGAACATCAAGGAGAACATTGTATTGAACATCAAAAAGAGAGAAGAAGGTCTGTGGTAAACTACTCACGCATCATCGGAGTGGCAGCAAGGTTGATGTAGAGCCCCTCCGTTATCGATTCCCCCTCCGGCAGATTACCGGAGAAGGACCCCAGATGGGATCTCTCTGGAATAGAAGCTTGCGGCGGCGTAAAAAGTATTTTGTGGACTCTCCTGAGGGTTTCTGATTTTTCTGGAATTTATAGTGATGGAATTAGGTCAAACGGAGCTTGGTGGGGCCCACGAGGCACCAGGGCGCGCCTGCCCCCCAGGCGCGCCCTGGTGGCTCGTGGGGCCCACCAAGGTCTCATGGCCTCCCCTCGAAGCTTCTGGTATTCTTCTTGCCCAAGAAAAAATCTCCAAAAAGTTTCACTGTATTTGGACTTCGTTTGATATTGATTTTCTGTGAAACAAAAACAGGGCAGAAAACAACAACTGGCACTGGGCACTAGGTTAATAGGTTAGTCTCCAAAAATGATATAAAATTGCTGTAAATGATTATAAAAACATCCAAGATTGATATTATAATAGCATGGAACAATCCAAAATTATAGATACGTTGGAGACGTATCAGCATCCCCAAGCTTAATTCCTGCTCGTCCTCGAGTAGGTAAATGATAAAAACAGAATTTTTGATGTGGAATGCTGCCTAACATATTTATCACATATTCTTTTCTCTTGTAGCAAGGACATTGGACTTGTATGATTCAATGCAATAGTCTATAATTTGACATGAAAACATAGATACTCAAGCATACTAACAAGCAACCATGTCTTTCAAAATATCAACGCTAAAGAAAGTTATCCCTAGCCCATTATGCTCAATCATTGATCCATTCATGAAACACACTCAAATATTAGCTACAACCAATGCACAAGTATGACAATAGTGTTCTCTAGTTGGTGCTTTTGTAAGAGAAGATGGAGACTCAAGAAAAATAAAAATTGCATAAAAGTAAATAGATAGGCCCTTCGCAGAGGGAAGCAGAGATTTGTCAAATGTGCTAGAGCTCAAAGCTGAAATTAAAGAGATAAAAATATTTTGGGAGGCATGCTTTTCCTGTCAACGAAAACGAATGATAATTCCCAATATCTTCCATGCTACATACATCATAGGCGGTTCACAAACAGAAAATAAAGTTTATTCCTTTCCACCAATTCTTTCACAATCCATGGCTAGCCGTATCCACGGGTGCCCTCCATACCATCACTTTCCAAGGAATTTATTATTGTGATCACATAAGATTTTTCATTTCATTTCATTTCACATTTCGGGACTGGGCATCCCTATTACCTCCACACTCTCGTGCAATGACAAGTGAATAAACACTCATTGTGAGAATAACACACCTAGCATGGAAGATATTGGCTACCCCCTTCCGCTTCATGAGCGGTACGGGCACACAAAACAGAAAAATTATTTTGAAAATTAGAGTTGGCACACGCAAATTTACTTGGAACAGCGTTGAAATACCGCATATAGGTAGATATAGTGGACTCATAAGGCAAAACTGGTTTTAAGGATTTTGGATGCACAAGCAGTATTTCCGCTTAGTACAAATGAAGGCTAGCAAAAGATTGAGAAGCA